>CATQIS010000010.1:0-179965 GCA_958296335.1 Urtica urens
AACTTGTCAAAATGTAATTTTAACTTGTGAAAACGTAACTTTAACTTGTTAAACACGTACTTTAACTTGTAAAAAATATATTTTAACTTGTAAAAAACGTATTTTAACCTGTTAAAACGTAACTTTAACTTGTTAAAAACATCATTTAACTAGTAAAAAACGTACTTCAACTTATTAAAAACGTACTTTAACTTGTGAAAATCCGTATTTTATCTTGTCAATATGTATCTTTAAATTGTCAAAACGGAACATTAACTTGTTAAAAACGTACTTTAACTTGTAAAAAACGTACTTTAACTTGTAAAAAATGTACTTTAACTTGTCAAAATGTATTTTTAATGTGTCAAAACGTAACTTTTAGTTGTTAAAACATAACTTTAACTTGTTAAAAATGTACTTTAACTTGTAAAAAACGTACTTCAACTTTGAAAACACTTACTTTAACTTGTTAAAAACGTACTTCAACTTGTCAAAAACGTATTTTAACTTGTAAAAAAGGTATTTTAACGTGTCAAAATATAACTTTAACTTCTCAAAACGTAACTTTAACTTGTTAAAAACGTACTTTAACTTATAAAAAACGTAATTTAACTTGTCAAAATGTAACTTTAACTTGTCAAAACGTAACTTTAACTTGTTAAACGTACTTTAACTTGTAAAACACGTACTTTAACTTGTAAAAAATGTACTTTAACTTGTAAAAAACGTATTTTAACTTGTCAAAACGTAATTTTAAATTGTTAAAAACGTAATTTAACTTGTTAAAAACGTACTTTAACTAGTTAAAAACATACTTCTACTTGTAAAAAACGTACTTTAACTTGTAAAAAAACGTAATTTAACTTGTCAAAATGTAATTTTAACTTGTGAAAACGTAACTTTAACTTGTTAAACACGTACTTTAACTTGTAAAAAATATATTTTAACTTGTAAAAAACGTATTTTAACCTGTTAAAACGTAACTTTAACTTGTTAAAAACATCATTTAACTAGTAAAAAACGTACTTCAACTTATTAAAAACGTACTTTAACTTGTGAAAATCCGTATTTTATCTTGTCAATATGTATCTTTAAATTGTCAAAACGGAACATTAACTTGTTAAAAACGTACTTTAACTTGTAAAAAACGTACTTTAACTTGTAAAAAACGTACTTTAACTTGTCAAAATGTATTTTTAATGTGTCAAAACGTAACTTTTAGTTGTTAAAACATAACTTTAACTTGTTAAAAATGTACTTTAACTTGTAAAAAACGTACTTCAACTTTGAAAACACTTACTTTAACTTGTTAAAAACGTACTTCAACTTGTCAAAAACGTATTTTAACTTGTAAAAAAGGTATTTTAACGTGTCAAAATATAACTTTAACTTCTCAAAACGTAACTTTAACTTGTTAAAAACGTACTTTAACTTATAAAAAACGTAATTTAACTTGTCAAAATGTAACTTTAACTTGTCAAAACGTAACTTTAACTTGTTAAACGTACTTTAACTTGTAAAACACGTACTTTAACTTGTAAAAAATGTACTTTAACTTGTAAAAAACCTACTTTAACTTGTCAAAATGTAACTTTAACTTTTCAAAACGTATGTTTAACTTGTTGAAAACGTAATTTAACTTGTCAAAACGTAACTTTAACTTGTAAAAAACTTACTTCAACTTGTCAAACTGTATTTTTAATGTGTCAAAACGTAACTTTTAGTTGTTAAAACGTAACTTTAACTTGTTAAAAATGTACTTTAACTTGTAAAAAACGTACTTCAACTTGTAAAACACTTACTTTAACTTGTAAAAAACGTACTTCAACTTGTCAAAAACGTATTTTAACTTGTAAAAAACGTATTTTAACGTGTCAAAATATAACTTTAACTTCTCAAAACGTAACTTTAACTTGTTAAAAACGTACTTTAACTTATAAAAAACGTAATTTAACTTGTCAAAACGTAACTTTAACTTGTCAAAACGTAACTTTAACTTGTTAGAAACGTACTTTAACTTGTAAAACACGTACTTTATATTGTAAAAAACATACTTTAACTTGTAAAAAATATACTTTAACTTGATAAAAACGTACTTTAACTTGTCAAAACATAAGTTTATCTTGTAAAAAACCTACTTTAAGTTATCAAAACGCAACTTTAACATGTCAAAACGTAAGTTTAACTTGTTAAAAACATACATTAACTTGTAAAAAACGTACTTTAACTTGTGAAAAATGTGGTTTAACTTGTAACAAATGTACTTTAACTAGTAAAAAACGAACTTCAATTTGTAAACAAAGTACTTTAACTTGTAAAAAACCTACTTTAACTTGTCAAAACGTAACTTTAACCTGTCAAAACGTAAGTTTAACTTGTTAAAAACGTAATTTAACTTGTCAAAACGTAACTTTAACTTGTAAAAACGTACTTTAACTTGTAAAAAATAAATTTTAACTTGTCAAAACGTAACTTGAACTTGTTAAAACCGTACTTTAACATGTAAAACACGTAATTTAACTTATCAAAATGTAACTTTAACTTGTTAAAAACGTACTTTAACTTGTAAAAAACGTATTTTAACTTGTCAAAACGTAACTTTAAATTGTTAAAAACGTACTTTAAGTAGTTAAAAACGTACTTCAACTTGTAAAAAACGTACTTTAACTTGTAAAAAACCTAATTTAACTTTTCAAATGTAATTTTAACTTGTGAAAACGTAACTTTAACTTGTTAAAAACGTACTTTAACTTGTAAAAAATGTATTTTAACTTGTAAAAAAACGTATTTTAACCTGTTAAAACGTAACTTTAACTTGTTAAAAACATCATTTAACTAGTAAAAAACGTACTTCAACTTGTAAAAAACGTACTTTAACTTGTAAAAATCCGTATTTTATCTTGTCAATATGTATCTTTAACTTGTCAAAACGGAACATTAACTTGTTAAAAACGTACTTTAACTTGTAAAAAACGTACTTTAACTTGTAAAAAATGTACTTTAACTTATCAAAATGTAATTTTAACTTGTCAAAACATAACTTTAACTTTTTAAAAACGTACTCAACTTGTAAAAAAAGGTACTTTAACTTGTATAAAACGTTTTTAACTTGTCAATATGTAACTTTAACTTGTCAAAATGGAACTTTAACTTGTTAAAAACGTACTTTAACTTGTAAAAAACGTATTTTAACTTGTAAAAAACGTACTTTAACTTGTCAAAACGTAACTTTAACTTGTCAAAATGTAACTTTAACTTGTAGAAATCATACACTAACTAGTAAAAATCATACTTTAACTTGTCAAAAATGTGGTTTAACTTGTAACAACTATACTTTAACTTGTAAAAAACGTACTTCAACTTGTAAAACACTTACTTCAACTTGTAAAAAACGTACTTTAACTTGTAAAAACGTATTTTAACGTGTCAAAATGTAATTTTAACTTGTCGAAACGTATCTTTAACTTGTTCAAAACGTACTTTAACTTGTAAAAAACGTAATTTAACTTATCAAAACGCAACTTTAACTTGTCAAAACGTAATTTTAACTTGTTAAAAACGTACTGTAACTTGTTAAAAACCTACTTTAACTTGTAAAAGACGTAATTTAACTTGTCAAAACGAAAATTTAACTTGTAAAAAACTACTTTAACTAGTCACAACGTAACTTTAACTTGTCAAAACGTAAGTTTAACTTGTTAAAAACATGCATTAACTTGTAAAAAACGTACTTTAACTTGTCAAAAATGTGGTTTAACTTGTAGCAAATGTATTTTAACTTGTAAAAAACGTACCTCAACTTGTAAAAAATGTACTTTAACTTGTAAAAAACCTACTTTAACTTATCAAAAGGTAACATTAACTTTTCATAACGTAAGTTTAACTTGTTAAAAACGTACTTTAACTTGTAAAAAACATAGTTTAACTTGTCAAAATATAACTTTAACTTGACAAAACGTAACTTTAACTTGTTACAAATGTACTTTAACTTGTAAAAAACGAACTTTAACTTGTAAAAAACGTACTTCAACTTGTAAAAAACGTACTTTACCTTGTCAAAATGTAATTTTAATGTGTAAAAACATAACTTCAAGTTGTTCAAAACGTACTTTAACTTTTCAAAACATAACTTTAACTTGTAAAAAACTAACTTTAACTTGTCAAAACGTAACTTTAACTTGTCAAAACGTAAGTTTAACATGTTAAAAACATACATTAACTTGAAAAAACGTACTTTAACTTGTCAAAATGTGTTTTAACTTGTAACAAATGGACTTTAACTTGTAAAAACGTACTTCAACTTGTAAAAAACGTACTTTAACTTGTAAAAAACCTACTTTAACTTGTCAAAACGTAACTTTAATTTGTCAAAACGTAAGTTTAACTTGTTAAAAACGTAGTTTAACTTGTCAAAACGTAACTTTAACTTATAAAAAACGTACTTTAACTTGTCAAAATTTAATTTATAATGTGTCAAAACGTAACTTTAAGTTGTTAAAACGTAACTTTAACTTGTAAAAAATGTACTTTATCTTGTAAAGAACGCACTTCAACTTGTAAAACAGGTACTTTAACTTGAAAAAAATGTACTTCAACTTGTAAAGGACGTACTTTAATTTGTAAAAAACATTTTTTAACGTGTTAAAATGTAACTTTAACTTGTGAAAACGTATATTTAACTATTTAAAAACGTACTCTAACTTGTAAAAAACCTACTTTAACTTGTCAAAACGTAACTTTAACATGTCAAAACGTAACATTAACTTGTAAAAAACGTACTTTATCTTGTTAAAACATAACTTTAACTTGTAAAAAACTGACTTTAACTTGTCAAAACGTAAGTTTAACTTGTTAAAAACATACATTAACTTGAAAAAACGTACTTTAACTTGTCAAAAATGTGTTTTAACTTGTAACAAAGGGACTTTAACTTGTATAAACGTACTTCAACTTGTAAAAAACGTACTTTAACTTGTAAACAACCTACTTTAACTTGTCAAAACGTAACTTTAATTTGTCAATACGTAAATTTATCTTGTTTAAAACGTAGTTTAACTTGTAAAAAACGAACTTTAACTTGTAAAACACGTACTTCAACTTGTAAAAAACGTACTTTACCTTATCAAAATGTAATTTTAATGTGTAAAAACATAACTTTAAGTTGTTCAAAACGTACTTTAACTTTTCAAAACATAACTTTAACTTGTAAAAAACTAACTTAAACTTGTCAAAAACTAACTTTAACTTGTCAAAACGTAACTTTAACTTCTCCAAACGTAAGTTTAACTTGTTAAAAACATACATTAACTTGAAAAAACGTACTTTAACTTGT
This sequence comes from Urtica urens, assembly GCA_958296335.1. Lineage (NCBI taxonomy): Eukaryota > Viridiplantae > Streptophyta > Magnoliopsida > Rosales > Urticaceae > Urtica > Urtica urens. The sequence goes on from CATQIS010000010.1 coordinate 5,312, forward strand.
AATAAATGGACTTTAACTTGTAAAAACGTACTTCAACTTGTAAAAAACGTACTTTAACTTGTAAACAACCTACTTTAACTTGTCAAAACGTAACTTTAATTTGTCAAAACGTAAGTTTAACTTGTTAAAAACGTAGTTTAATTTGTCAAAACGTAACTTTAACTTGTAAAAAACGTACTTTAACTTGTCAAAATTTAATTTTAATGTGTCAAAACGTAACTTTAAGTTGTTAAAACGTAACTTTAACTTGTAAAAATGTACTTTAACTTGTAAAGAACGCACTTCAACTTGTAAAACAGGTACTTTAACTTGAATAAAATGTACTTCAACTTGTAAAGGACGTACTTTAATTTGTAAAAAACATTTTTTAACGTGTTAAAATGTAACTTTAACTTGTCTAAACGTATATTTAACTATTTAAAAACGTACTCTAACTTGTAAAAAACCTACTTTAACTTGTCAAAACGTAACTTTAACATGTCAAAACGTAACATTAAATTGTAAAAAACGTACTTTATCTTGTCAAAACATAAATTTAACTTGTAAAAAACTAACTTTAACTTGTCAAAACGTAACTTTAACTTGTCAAAACGTAATTTAACTTGTTAAAAACACACATTAACTTGAAAAAACGTACTTTAACCTGTCAAAAATGTGTTTTAACTTGTAACAAAGGGACTTTAACTTGTAAAAACCTACTTCAACTTGTAAAAAACGTACTTTAACTTGTAAACAACCTACTTTAACTTGTCAAAACGTAACTTTAATTTGTCAATACGTAACTTTATCTTGTTTAAAACGTAGTTTAACTTGTCAAAACGTAACTTTAACTTGAAAAAAACGTACTTTAACTTGTCAAAATTTAATTTTAATGTGTCAAAACGTAACTTCAAGTTGTTAAAACGTAACTTTAACTTGTAAAAAATGTACTTTAACTTGCAAAGAACGCACTTCAACTTGTAAAACAGGTTACTTTAACTTGAAAAAAATGTACTTCAACTTGTAAAGGACGTACTTTAATTTGTAAAAAACATTTTTTAACGTGTTAAAATGTAACTTTAACTTGTCAAAACGTAAATTTAACTATTTAAAAACGTACTTTAACTTGTAAAAAACTCACTTTAACTTGTCAAAATGTAACGGTAACATGTCAAAACGTAACATTAACTTGTAAAAAACGTACTTTAACTTGTAAAAAACGTACTTTAACTTGTAAAAAAGGTACTTTAACTTGTTAAAAACGTACTTTAAGTTGTAAAAAACGTACTTTAACTTGTAAAAAACGTACTTTAACTTGTCAAAACGTAACTTTAACTTGTCAAAACGTAACTTTAACTTGTAAAAAACGTACTTGAACTTGTAAAAAACGTACTTGAACTTGTAAAAAACATATTTTAACGTGTCAAAATGTAACTTTAACTTGTCAAAACGTATTTAAACTTGTAAAAATTTTAATTTAACTTGTCTAAAAATAATTTTAACTTGTCAAAACGTAACTTTAACTTGTTACAAATGTCCTTTAACTTGTAAAAAACGTACTTTAACTTATAAAAAAAACGTACTTCAACTTGTCAAACACCTACTTTAACTTGTCAAAACGTAACTTTAACATGTCAAAACGTAACATTAACTTGTAAAAAACGTACTTTAACTTGTCAAAACATAACTTTAACTTGTAAAAAACTAACTTTAACTTGTCAAAACGTAACTTTAACTTCTCAAAACGTAAGTTTAACTTGTTAAAAACATACATTAACTTGAAAAAACGTACTTTAACTTGTAATAAATGGACTTTAACTTGTAAAAACGTACTTCAACTTGTAAAAAACGTACTTTAACTTGTAAACAACCTACTTTAACTTGTCAAAACGTAACTTTAATTTGTCAAAACGTAAGTTTAACTTGTTAAAAACGTAGTTTAATTTGTCAAAACGTAACTTTAACTTGTAAAAAACGTACTTTAACTTGTCAAAATTTAATTTTAATGTGTCAAAACGTAACTTTAAGTTGTTAAAACGTAACTTTAAATTGTAAAAAATGTACTTTAACTTGTAAAGAACGCACTTCAACTTGTAAAACAGGTACTTTAACTTGAAAAAAATGTACTTCAACTTGTAAAGGACGTACTTTAATTTGTAAAAAACATTTTTTAACGTGTTAAAATGTAACTTTAACTTGTAAAAACGTATATTTAACTATTTAAAAACGTACTCTAACTTGTAAAAAACCTACTTTAACTTGTCAAAACGTAACTTTAACATGTCAAAACATAACATTAAATTGTAAAAAACGTACTTTATCTTGTCAAAACATAACTTTAACTTGTAAAAAACTAACTTTAACTTGTCAAAACGTAACTTTAACTTGTCAAAACGTAAGTTTAACTTGTTAAAAACATACATTAACTTGAAAAAACGTACTTTAACTTGTCAAAAATGTGTTTTAACTTTTAACAAAGGGACTTTAACTTGTAAACACGTAGTTCAACTTGTAAAAAACGTACTTTAACTTGTAAACAACCTACTTTAAATTGTCAAAACGTAACTTTAATTTGTCAATACGTAACTTTATCTTGTTTAAAACGTAGTTTAACTTGTCAAAACGTAACTTTAACTTGTAAAAAACGTACTTTAACTTGTCAAAATTTAATTTTAATGTGTCAAAACGTAACTTCAAATTGTTAAAACGTAACTTTAACTTGTAAAAAATGTACTTTAACTTGCAAAGAACGCACTTCAACTTGTAAAACAGGTACTTTAACTTGAAAAAAATGTACTTCAACTTGTAAAGGACGTACTTTAATTTGTAACAAACATTTTTTAACGTGTTAAAATGTAACTTTAACTTGTCAAAACGTAAATTTAACTATTTAAAAACGTACTCTAACTTGTAAAAAACCTACTTTAACTTGTCAAAACCTAACTTTAACATGTCAAAACGTAACATTAACTTGTAAAAAACGTACTTTATCTTGTCAAAACATAACTTTAACTTGTAAAAAACTGACTTTAACTTGTCAAAACGTAAGTTTAACTTGTTAAAAACATACATTAACTTGAAAAAACGTACTTTAACTTGTCAAAAATGTGTTTTAACTTGTAACAAAGGGACTTTAACTTGTATAAATGTACTTCAACTTGTAAAAAACGTACTTTAACTTGTAAACAACCTACTTTAACTTGTCAAAACGTAACTTTAATTTGTCAAAACGTAAGTTTAACTTGTTAAAAACGTAGTTTAATTTGTCAAAACGTAACTTTAACTTGTAAAAAACGTACTTTAACTTGTCAAAATTTAATTTTAATGTGTCAAAACGTAACTTTAAGTTGTTAAAACGTAACTTTAACTTGTAAAAATGTACTTTAACTTGTAAAGAACGCACTTCAACTTGTAAAACAGGTACTTTAACTTGAATAAAATGTACTTCAACTTGTAAAGGACGTACTTTAATTTGTAAAAAACATTTTTTAACGTGTTAAAATGTAACTTTAACTTGTCTAAACGTATATTTAACTATTTAAAAACGTACTCTAACTTGTAAAAAACCTACTTTAACTTGTCAAAACGTAACTTTAACATGTCAAAACGTAACATTAAATTGTAAAAAACGTACTTTATCTTGTCAAAACATAAATTTAACTTGTAAAAAACTAACTTTAACTTGTCAAAACGTAACTTTAACTTGTCAAAACGTAATTTAACTTGTTAAAAACATACATTAACTTGAAAAAACGTACTTTAACCTGTCAAAAATGTGTTTTAACTTGTAACAAAGGGACTTTAACTTGTAAAAACCTACTTCAACTTGTAAAAAACGTACTTTAACTTGTAAACAACCTACTTTAACTTGTCAAAACGTAACTTTAATTTGTCAATACGTAACTTTATCTTGTTTAAAACGTAGTTTAACTTGTCAAAACGTAACTTTAACTTGAAAAAAACGTACTTTAACTTTTCAAAATTTAATTTTAATGTGTCAAAACGTAACTTCAAGTTGTTAAAACGTAACTTTAACTTGTAAAAAATGTACTTTAACTTGCAAAGAACGCACTTCAACTTGTAAAACAGGTACTTTAACTTGAAAAAAATGTACTTCAACTTGTAAAGGACGTACTTTAATTTGTAAAAAACATTTTTTAACGTGTTAAAATGTAACTTTAACTTGTCAAAACGTAAATTTAACTATTTAAAAACGTACTTTAACTTGTAAAAAACTCACTTTAACTTGTCAAAATGTAACGGTAACATGTCAAAACGTAACATTAACTTGTAAAAAACGTACTTTAACTTGTAAAAAACGTACTTTAACTTGTAAAAAAGGTATTTTAACTTGTTAAAAACGTACTTTAAGTTGTAAAAAACGTACTTTAACTTGTAAAAAACGTACTTTAACTTGTCAAAACGTAACTTTAACTTGTCAAAACGTAACTTTAACTTGTAAAAAACGTACTTGAACTTGTAAAAAACGTACTTGAACTTGTAAAAAACATATTTTAACGTGTCAAAATGTAACTTTAACTTGTCAAAACGTATTTAAACTTGTAAAAATTTTAATTTAACTTGTCTAAAAATAATTTTAACTTGTCAAAACGTAACTTTAACTTGTTACAAATGTCCTTTAACTTGTAAAAAACGTACTTTAACTTATAAAAAAAACGTACTTCAACTTGTCAAAAACCTACTTTAACTTGTCAAAACGTAACTTTAACATGTCAAAACGTAACATTAACTTGTAAAAAACGTACTTTAACTTGTCAAAACATAACTTTAACTTGTAAAAAACTAACTTTAACTTGTCAAAACGTAACTTTAACTTCTCAAAACGTAAGTTTAACTTGTTAAAAACATACATTAACTTGAAAAAACGTACTTTAACTTGTAATAAATGGACTTTAACTTGTAAAAACGTACTTCAACTTGTAAAAAACGTACTTTAACTTGTAAACAACCTACTTTAACTTGTCAAAACGTAACTTTAATTTGTCAAAACGTAAGTTTAACTTGTTAAAAACGTAGTTTAATTTGTCAAAACGTAACTTTAACTTGTAAAAAACGTACTTTAACTTGTCAAAATTTAATTTTAATGTGTCAAAACGTAACTTTAAGTTGTTAAAACGTAACTTTAACTTGTAAAACATGTACTTTAACTTGTAAAGAACGCACTTCAACTTGTAAAACAGGTACTTTAACTTGAAAAAAATGTACTTCAACTTGTAAAGGACGTACTTTAATTTGTAAAAAACATTTTTTAACGTGTTAAAATGTAACTTTAACTTGTAAAAACGTATATTTAACTATTTAAAAACGTACTCTAACTTGTAAAAAACCTACTTTAACTTGTCAAAACGTAACTTTAACATGTCAAAACGTAACATTAAATTGTAAAAAACGTACTTTATCTTGTCAAAACATAACTTTAACTTGTAAAAAACTAACTTTAACTTGTCAAAACGTAACTTTAACTTGTCAAAACGTAAGTTTAACTTGTTAAAAACATACATTAACTTGAAAAAACGTACTTTAACTTGTCAAAAATGTGTTTTAACTTGTAACAAAGGGACTTTAACTTGTAAACACGTAGTTCAACTTGTAAAAAACGTACTTTAACTTGTAAACAACCTACTTTAAATTGTCAAAACGTAACTTTAATTTGTCAATACGTAACTTTATCTTGTTTAAAACGTAGTTTAACTTGTCAAAACGTAACTTTAACTTGTAAAAAACGTACTTTAACTTGTCAAAATTTAATTTTAATGTGTCAAAATGTAACTTCAAGTTGTTAAAACGTAACTTTAACTTGTAAAAAATGTACTTTAACTTGCATAGAACGCACTTCAACTTGTAAAACAGGTACTTTAACTTGAAAAAAATGTACTTCAACTTGTAAAGGACGTACTTTAATTTGTAAAAAACATTTTTTAACGTGTTAAAATGTAACTTTAACTTGTCAAAACGTAAATTTAACTATTTAAAAACGTACTTTAACTTGTAAAAAACTCACTTTAACTTGTCAAAATGTAACGTTAACATGTCAAAACGTAACATTAACTTGTAAAAAACGTACTTTAACTTGTAAAAAACGTACTTGAACTTGTAAAAAAGGTATTTTAACTTGTTAAAAACGTACTTTAAGTTGTAAAAAACGTACTTTAACTTGTAAAAAACGTACTTTAACTTGTCAAAACGTAACTTTAACTTGTCAAAACGTAACTTTAACTTGTAAAAAACGTACTTGAACTTGTAAAAAACGTACTTGAACTTGTAAAAAACATATTTTAACGTGTCGAAATGTAACTTTAACTTGTCAAAACGTATTTAAACTTGTAAAAAATTTAATTTAACTTGTCTAAAAATAATTTTAACTTGTCAAAACGTAACTTTAACTTGTTACAAATGTACTTTAACTTGTAAAAAACGTACTTTAACTTATAAAAAAAACGTACTTCAACTTGTAAAAAACCTACTTTAACTTGTCAAAACGTAACTTTAACATGTCAAAACGTAACATTAACTTGTAAAAAACGTACTTTAACTTGTCAAAACATAACTTTAACTTGTAAAAAACTAACTTTAACTTGTCAAAACGTACCTTTAACTTCTCAAAACGTAAGTTTAACTTGTTAAAAACATACATTAACTTGAAAAAACGTACTTTAACTTGTAATAAATGGACTTTAACTTGTAAAAACGTACTTCAACTTGTAAAAAACGTACTTTAACTTGTAAACAACCTACTTTAACTTGTCAAAACGTATCTTTAATTTGTCAAAACGTAAGTTTAACTTATTAAAAACGTAGTTTAATTTGTCAAAACGTAACTTTAACTTGTAAAAAACATACTTTAACTTGTCAAAATTTAATTTTAATGTGTCAAAACGTAACTTTAAGTTGTTAAAACGTAACTTTAACTTGTAAAAAATGTACTTTAACTTGTAAAGAACGCACTTCAACTTGTAAAACAGGTACTTTAACTTGAAAAAAATGTACTTCAACTTGTAAAGGACGTACTTTAATTTGTAAAAAACATTTTTTAACGTGTTAAAATGTAACTTTAACTTGTAAAAACGTATATTTAACTATTTAAAAACGTACTCTAACTTGTAAAAATCCTACTTTAACTTGTCAAAACGTAACTTTAACATGTCAAAACGTAACATTAAATTGTAAAAAACGTACTTTATCTTGTCAAAACATAACTTTAACTTGTAAAAAACTAACTTTAACTTGTCAAAACGTAACTTTAACTTGTCAAAACGTAAGTTTAACTTGTTAAAAACATACATTAACTTGAAAAAACGTACTTTAACTTGTCAAATATGTGTTTTAACTTGTAACAAAGGGACTTTAACTTGTAAACACGTAGTTCAACTTGTCAAAAACGTACTTTAACTTGTAAACAACCTACTTTAAATTGTCAAAACGTAACTTTAATTTGTCAATACGTAACTTTATCTTGTTTAAAACGTAGTTTAACTTGTCAAAACGTAACTTTAACTTGTAAAAAACGTACTTTAACTTGTCAAAATTTAATTTTAATGTGTCAAAACATAACTTTAAGTTGTTAAAACGTAACTTTAACTTGTAAAAAATGTACTTTAACTTGCAAAGAACGCACTTCAACTTGTAAAACAGGTACTTTAACTTGAAAAAAATGTACTTCAACTTGTAAAGGACGTACTTTAATTTGTAAAAAACATTTTTTAACATGTTAAAATGTAACTTTAACTTGTCAAAACGTAAATTTAACTATTTAAAAACGTACTTTAACTTGTAAAAAGCCTACTTTAACTTGTCAAAATGTAACGTTAACATATCAAAACGTAACATTAACTTGTAAAAAACGTACTTTAACTTGTAAAAAACGTACTTTAACTTGTAAAAAAGGTATTTTAACTTGTTAAAAACGTACTTTAAGTTGTAAAAAACGTACTTTAACTTGTAAAAAACGTACTTTAACTTGTCAAAACGTAACTTTAACTTGTCAAAACGTAACTTTAACTTGTAAAAAACGTACTTCAACTTGTAAAAAACGTACTTGAACTTGTAAAAAACATATTTTAACGTGTCAAAATGTAACTTTAACTTGTCAAAACGTATTTAAACTTGTAAAAAACGTACTTTAACTTGTCTAAAAATAATTTTAAAATGTCAAAACGTAACTTTAACTTGTTACAAATGTACTTTAACTTGTAAAAAACGTACTTTAACTTATAAAAAAAAGGTACTTCAACTTGTAAAAAACGTACTTTAACTTGTAAAAAATGTAATTTTAATGTGTAAAAACGTAAGTTTAAGTTGTTAAAACGTAACATTAACTGGTAAAAAATGTAATTTAACTTGTAAAAAACGTACTTCGACTCGTAAAACACTTACTTTAACTTGTAAAAACGTATTTTAACATGTCAAAATGTAACTTTAACTTGTCAAAACGTAACTTAAACTTGTTCAAAACGTACTTGAACTTGTAAAAAACGTAACTTTAACTTGTGAAAACGTAACTTTAACTTGTAAAAAACCTAGTTTAACTTGTTAAAACGTAACTTGAACTTGTCAAAACGTAAGTTTAACTTGTTAAAAACATACATAAACTTGTTAAAAACGTACTTTAACTTGTAAAAAACGTACTTTAACTTGTAACAAACGTACTTTAACTTGTCAAAATGTAATTTTAATGTGACAAAACGTAACTTTAAATTGTTAAAACGTAACTTTAACTGGTAAAAAATGTACTTTAACTTGTAAAGAACGCACTTCAACTTGTAAAAAACGTACTTTAACTTGTAAAAAATCTACTTTAACTTGTCAAAATGTAACTTTAATTTGTCAAAACATAAGTTTAACTTGATAAAAACGTAGTTTAACTTGTCAAACCGTAACTTTAACTTGTAAAAAACGTACTTTAACTTGTCAAAATGTAATTTAAGTGTGTCAGAACGTAACTTTAAGTTGTTAAAACGTAACTTTAACTTGTAAAAAATGTACTTTAACTTGTAAAAACGCACTTCAACGTGTAAAACACGTACTTTAACTTGTCAAAACGTAACTTTAACTTGTTACGAATGTACTTTAACTTGTAAAAACCGTACTTCAACTTGTAAAAAACGTACTTTAACTTATCAAAATGTAATTCTAATGTAACAAAACGTAACTTTAAGTTGTTAAAACGTAACTTTAACTGGTAAAAAATGTACTTTACCTTGTAAAAAACGTACTTCGACTTGTAAAACACTTACTTTATCTTGAAAAAAACGAACTTCAACTGGGAAAAAACGTACTTTAACTTGTAAAAAACGTATTTTAACGTTTCAAAATGAAACGTTAACTTGTCAAAACGTAACTTTAACTTGTTCAAAACGTACTTTAACGTGTAAAAAACGTACTTTAACTTATCAAAACGTAACTTTAACTTGTAAAAAACCTACTTTAACTTGTCAAAACGTAACTTTAACTTGTTAAAACGTAAGTTTAACTTGTTAAAAACATACATTAACTTGTAAAAAACGTAGTTTAACTTGTAAAAAACGTACTTTAACTTGTAACAAACGTACTTTAACTTGTCAAAATGTAATTTTAATGTGACAAAACGTAAATTTAAGTTGTTAAAACGTAACTTTAACTTGTAAAGAACGCACTTCAACGTGTAAAACACGTACTTTAACTTGTCAAAACGTAACTTTGACTTGTTACGAATGTACTTCAACTTGTAAAAAACTTACTTTAACTTGTAAAAAACGTACTTCAACTTGTAAAAAACGTACTTTAACTTGTCTAAATGTAATTTTAATGTAACAAAACGTAACTTTAAGTTGTTAAAACGTAACTTTAACTTGTAATAAATGAACTTTAACTTGTAAAAAACGTACTTCGACTAGTAAAACAATTACTTTATCTTGGAAAAAACGAACTTCATTTGGTAAAAAACGTACTTTAACTTTTGAAAAACGTATTTTAACGTGTCAAAATGAAACTTTAACTTGTGAAAACGTAACTTTAACTTGTTCAAAACGTACTTTAACTTGAAAAAAATGTACTTTAACTTGTCAAAACGTAACTTTAACTTGTAAAAAACCTACTTTAACTTGTCAAAACGTAACTTTAACTTGTCAATACGTAAGTTTAACTTGTTAAAAACATATATTAACTTGTAAAAAACGTACTTTAACTAGTCAAAAATGTGGTTTAACTTGTAACAAATGGAATTTAACTTGTAAAAACGTACTTCAACTTGTAAAAAACGTACTTTAACTTGTAAAAAACCTACTTTAACTTGTCAAAACGTAACTTTAATTTGTCAAAACGTAAGTTTAATTTGTAAAAAACGTAGTTTAAATTGTCGAAACGTACCTTTAACTTGTAAATAACGTTCTTTAACTTGTCAAAATGTAATTTTAATGTGTCAAAACGTAACTTTAAGTTGTTAAAACGTAACATTAACTTGTAAAAAATGTACTTTAACTTGTAAAGAACGCACTTCAACTTGTAAAACACGTACTTTAACTAGAAAAAAACGTACTTCAACTTGTAAAAAACGTACTTTAATTTGTAAAAGACATTTTTAAACGTGTTAAAATTTAACTTTAACTTGTCAAAACGTAAATTTAACTTCTTAAAAACGTACTTTAACTTGTAAAAAACCTACTTTAACTTGTCAAAACGTAACTTTAACTTGTCAAAATGTAACTTTAACTTGTAAAAAACGTATTTTAACTTGTAAAAAAGGTATTTTAACTTGTCAAATGTAACTTTAACTTATTAAAACAGAACTTTAACTTGTTAAAAACGTTCTTTAACTTGTAAAAAACGTACTTTAACTTGTGAAACACGTACTTTAACTTGTCAAAACGTAAGTTTAACTTGTCAAAATGTAACTATAACTTGTAAAAAACGTACATCTACTTGTAAAAAAAGTTCTTTAACTTGTAAAACACGTATTTTAAGGTGTCAAAATATAACTTTAACTTGTCAAAACGTAACTTTAACTTGTTAAAAACGTACTTTAACTTGTAAAAAACGTAATTTAATTTATAAAAATGTAATTTTAACTTGTCAAAACGTACCTTTAACTTGTAACAAATGTACTTTAACTTGTAAAAAACGCACTTCAACGTGTAAAACACGTACTTTAACTTGTCAAAACCTAACTTTGACTTGTTACGAATGTACTTTAACTTGTAAAAAACGTACTTTAACTTGTAAAAAACGTACTTCAACTTGTAAAAAATGTACTTTAACTTGTCTAAATGTAATTTTAATGTGACAAAACGTAACTTTAAGTTGTTAAAACGTAACTTTAACTGGTAAAAAATGTACTTTAACTTGTAAAAAACGTACTTCGACTTGTAAAACACTTACTTTATCTTGGAAAAAACGAACTTCAACTGGTAAAAAACGTACTTTAACTTTTAAAAAACGTATTTTAACGTGTCAAAATGAAACTTTAACTTGTGAAAACGTAACTTTAACTTGTTCAAAACGTACTTTAACTTGTAAAAAATGTACTTTAACTTGTCAAAACGTAACTTTAACTTGTAAAAAACCTACTTTAACTTGTCAAAACGTAACTTTAACTTGTCAAAATGTAAGTTTAACTTGTTAAAAACCTACTTTAACTTGTAAAAAACGTACTTTAACTTGTCAAAAATGTTGTTTAACTTGTAACATATGGACTTTAACTTGTAAAAACGTACTTCAACTTGTAAAAAACGTACTTTAACTTGTAAAAAACTTTCTTTAACTTGTCAAAACCTAACTTAATTTGTCAAAACGTAAGTTTAACTTGTTAAAAACGTAGTTTAACTTGTCAAAACGTAACTTTACCTTGTAAATAAGGTACTTTAACTTGTCAAAATGTAATTTTAATGTGTCAAAACATAACTTTAGGTTGTTAAAACGTAACATTAACTTGTAAAAAATGTACTTTAACTTGTAAAGAACGCACTTCAACTTGTAAAACACGTACTTTAGCTTGAAAAAAACGTACTTCAACTTGGAAAAAATGTAATTTAATTTGTAAAAAATGTTTTTTAACGTGTTCAAATTTTACTTTAACTTGTCAAAACGTAAATTGAACTTGTTAAAAACGTACTTTAACTTGTAAAAAACCTATTTTAACTTGTCAAAACGTAACTTTAACTTGTCAAAATGTAACTTTAACTTGTAAAAAACGTATTTTAACTTGCAAAAAAGGTATTTTAACTTGTCAAATGTAACTTTTACTTATTAAAACAGAACTTTAACTTGTTAAAAACGTTCTTTAACTTGTAAAAAACATACTTTAACTTGTAAAAAACGTACTTTAACTTGTCAAAACGTAACTTTAACTTGTCAAAACGTAACTATAACTTGTAAAACACGTACATCTACTTGTAAAAAAAGTTCTTTAACTTGTAAAAAACGTATTTTAAGGTGTCAAAATGTAACTTTAACTTGTCAAAACGTAACTTTAACTTGTTAAAAACGTACTTTAACTTGTAAAAAACGTAATTTAACTTATAAACATGTAATTTTAACTTGTCAAAACGTACCTTTAACTTGTAACAAATGTACTTTAACTTGTAAAAAACGTACATCAACTTGTAAAAAACGGACTTTAACTTGTCAAAAAAGTATTTTAACGTGTCAAAATGAAACTTTAACTTGTCAAAAAGTAACTTTAACTTGTTGAAAACGTACTTTAACTTGTAAAAAACGTACTTTAACTTGTTAAAACGTAACTTTAACTTGTAAAAAACTTACTTTAACTTGTCAAAACGTAACTTTAACTTGTCAAAACGTAAGTTTAACTTGTTAAAAACATACATTAACTTGTAAAAAATGTACTTTAACATGTCAAAAATGTGGTTTAACTCTTAACAAATGGACTTTAACTTGTAAAAACGTACTTCAACTTGTAAAAAACGTACTTTAACTTGTAAAAAACCTACTTTAACTTGTAAAAAACGTATTTTAACATGTCAAAATGAAACTTTAACTTGTCAAAAAGTAACTTTAACTTGTTTAAAACGTACTTTAACTTGTAAAAAACATTCTTTAACTTGTAAAAAACGTACTTTAACTTTTAAAAAACGTACTTTAACTTGTCAAAACGTAACTTTAACTTGTCAAAACGTAACTATAACTTGTAAAAAAACGTACTTCTACTGCTAAAAAAGGTACTTTAAATTGTAAAAAACGTATTTTAAGGTGTCAAAATGTAACTTTAACTTGTCAAAACATAACTTTATCTTGTTAAAACGTACTTTAACTTGTAAAAAACGTAATTTAACTGATCAAAATGTAACTTTAAATTGTCAAAACGTACCTTTAACTTGTTACAAATGTACTTTAACTTGTAAAAAACGTACTTCAACTTGTAAAAAACGGACTTTAACTTGTCAAAATGTAATTTTAATGTGTCAAAATGTAACTTTAAGTTGTTAAAACGTAATTTAACTGGTAAAAAATGTACTTTAACTTGTAAAAAACGTACTTCGACTTGTAAAACACTTACTGTAACTTAGAAAAAACGTACTTCAACTGGTAAAAAACGTACTTTAACTTGTAAAAAATGTATTTTAACGTGTCAAAATGAAACTTTAACTTGTCAAAAAGTAACTTTAACTTGTTCAAAACGTACTTTAACTTGTAAAAAACGTACTTTAACTTGTTAAAACGTAACTTTAACTTGTAAAAAACCTACTTTAACTTGTCAAAATGTAACTTTAACTTGTCAAAACGTAAGTCTAACTTGTTAAAAACATACATTAACTTGTAAAAAATGTACTTTAACATGTCAAAAATGTGGTTTAACTCTTAACAAATGGACTTTAACTTGTAAAAACGTACTTCAACTTGTAAAAAACGTACTTTAACTTGTCGAAATGTAATTTTAATGTGTCAAAATGTAACTTAAAGTTGTTAAAACGTAACTTTAACTGGTAAAAAATGTACTTTAACTTGTAAAAGACGTACTTCAACTTGTAAAACACTTACTTTAACTTGTAAAAAACGTACTTTAACTTGTAAAAAACGTATTTTAACGTGTCAAAATGTAACTTTAACTTGTCAAAACGTAAATTTAACTTGTTCAAAACGTACTTTAACTTGTAAAAAACGTACTTTAACTTGTCAAAACGTAAGTTTAACTTGTTAAAAACGTAGTTTAACTTGTCAAAACGTAACTTTAACTTGTAAAAAACGTACTCTAACTTGTCAAAATTTAATATTAATGTGTCAAAACATAGCTTTCAGTTGTTAAAACGTAACATCAACTTCTAAAAAATGTACTTTAACTTGTAAAGAACGCACTACAACTTGTAAACACGTACTTTAACTTTAAAAAAACGTATTTCAACTTGTAAAAAACATACTTTAATTTGTAAAAAACGTATTTTAACGTGTCAAAATGTAACTTTAACTTGTTCAAACGTAAATTTAACTTTTTAAAAACGTACTTTAACTTGTAAAAAACCTACTTTAACTTGTCAAAACGTAACTTTAACTTGTCAAAACATAACTTTTACTTGTAAAAAACGTACTTTAACTTGTAAGAAACGTACTTTAATTTGTAAAAAACCTACTTTAACTTGTCAAAACGTAACTTTAACTTGTCAAAACGTAACTTTTACTAGTAAAAAATATACTTTAACTTGTAAAAAACGTATTTTAACGTGTCAAAATGTAACTTTAACTTGTCAAAACGTAAATTTAACTTGTTCAAAACGTACTTTAACTTGTAAAAAACGTACTTTACCTTGTCAAAACGTAACTTTAACTTGTAAAAAACCTACTTTAACTTGTGAAAACGTAACTATAACTTGTAAAAAACCTACTTTAACTTGTGAAACCGTAACTTTAACTTGTCAAAACGTAAGTTTAACTTGTTAAAAACATACATTAACTTGTAAAAAACGTATTTTAACTTGTCAAAAATGTGGTTTAACTTGTAACAAATGGACTTTAACTTGTAAAAAAGTACTTCAACTTGTAAAAAACGTACTTTAACTTGTATAAAACCTACTTTAACTTGTCTAAACGTAACTTTAATTTGTCAAAACGTAAGTTTAACTTATAAAAAATGTACTTTAACTTGTCAAAATGTAATTTTAATGTGTCAAAACGTAACTTTAAGTTGTTAGAACGTAACTTTAACCTGTAAAAAATGTACTTTAACTTGTAAAGAACGCACTTCAACTTGTACAACAGGTACTTTAACTGGTAAAAAACGTACTTCAACTTGTAAAAAACTTATTTTAATTTGTAAAAAATGTATTTTAACGTGTTAAAATGTAACTTTAACTTGTCAAAACGTAAATTTAACTTGTTAAAGACGATCTTTAACTTGTAAAAAACCTACTTTAACTTGTCAAAAAGTAACTTTAAGTTGTAAAAAACCTACATTAACTTGTCAAAACGTAACATTAACTTGTCAATACGTGAATTTAACTTGCTTAAAACATACATTAACGTGTAAAAAAACATAATTTTACTTGTCAAATATGTGGTTTCACTTGTAACAAATGGACTTTAACTTGTAAAAACGTACCTCGACTTGTAAAAAACGAACTTTAATTTGTCAAAACGTAACTTTAATTTGTCAAAACGTAAATTTAACTTGTTAAAAACGTAATTTAACTTGTCAAAACGCAACTATAACTTGTAAAAAACGTTCTTTAACTTGTCAAAATGTAATTTTAATGTGTTAAAACGTAACTTTAAGTTGTTAAACGTAACTTTAAGTTGTTAAACGTAACTTTAACTTGTAAAAAATGTACTTTAACTTGTAAAGAACGCACTTCAACTTGTAAAAGACGTACTTTAACTGGTAAAAAATGTACTTCAACTTGTAAAAAACGTACTTTAATTTGTAAAAAATGTATTTTAACGTGTTAAATGTACTTTAACTTGTCAAAAATGTGGTTTAACTTGTAACAAATGTACTTTAACTTGTAAAAACGTACTTCGACTTGTAAAAAACGTACTTTAACTTGTAAAAAACGTACTTTAACTTATAAAAAAAGTACTTCAACTGGTAAAATACGTAGTTTAACTTGTAAAAAACGTATTTTAATGTGTCAAAATGTAACTTTAATTTGTCAAAACGTAAGTTTAACATGTTAAAAACGTAATTTAACTTGTCAAAACGTAACTTTAACTTGTCAAAATGTAATTTTAATGTGTCAAAACGTAACTGTAAGTTTTTAAAACGTAACTTTAACTTGTAAAAAATGTACTTCAACTTGTAAAAAACGTATTTCAACTTGTAAAACACTTGCTTTAACTTGTAGAAAACGTACTTTAACTTGTAAAAAACGTATTTTAACGTTTCAAAATGTAACTTTAACTTGTGAAAACGTAACTTTAACTTGTTAAAAATGTACTTTAACTTGTAAAAAACGTAATTTAACTTGTAAAAAACGTACTTTAACTTGTCAAAACATAACTTTAACTTTTAAAAAACCTACTTTAACTTGTCAAAACGTAACTTTAGCTTGTCAAAACGTAAGTTTAACTTGTTAAAAACATATATTCACTAGTTATAAATGTACTTTAACTTGTAACAAACGTACTTCATCTTGTAAAACACTTGCTTTAACTTGTAGAAAACTTACTTTAACTTGTAAAAAACGTATTTTAACGTTTCAAAATGTAACTTTATTTTGTAAAAAATGTTCTTCAACTTATAAAAAACGTACTTCAACTTGTAAAACACTTGCTTTAACTTGTAGCAAACGTACTTTAACTTGTAAAAAACGTATTTTAACGTTTTAAAATGTAACTTTAACTTGTGAAAACGTAACTTTAACTTGTCAAGACGTAAGTTTAACTTGTTAAAAACATATATTCACTAGTAAAAAACGTAATTTAACTTGTCAAAAATGTGGTTTAACTTGTAACAAATGTACTTTAACTTGTAAAAACGTACTTCAACTTGTAAAAAACGTACTTTAACTTGCCAAAAACGTACTTTAACTTGTAAAAAACGTACTTCAACTGGTAAAAAACGTACTGTAACTTGTAAAAAACGTATTTTAACGTGTCAATGTAACTTTAACTTTTCAAAACGTAACTTTAATTTGTACAAAACGTACTTTAACTTGTAAAAAACGTACTTTAACTTGTAAAAACGTAACTTTAACTTGTCAAAACGTAACTTTAACTTGTCAAAACGTAAGTTTAACTTGTTAAAAACATATATTAACTTGTAAAAAACGTACTTTAACTTGTCAAAAATGTTGTTTAACTTGTAACAAATGGACTTTAACTTGTAAAAACGTAATTCAACTTGTAAAAAACGTACTTTAACTTGTAAAAAACCTACTTTAATTTGTCAAATCTTAACTTTAATTTCTCAAAACTTAACTTTAACTTGTAAAAAACAACTTTAACTTGTCAAAATTTAATTTTAATGTGTCAAAACGTAACTTTAAGTTGTTAAAACGTAACTTTAACTTGTAAAAAATGTATTTTAACTTGTACAGAATGCATTTAAACTTGTAAAAAACGTACTTTAATTAGTCAAAAACGTATTTTAACGTGTTAAAATGTAACTTTAACTTGTCAAAACGTAAATTTAACTTGTTAAAAACGTACTTTAACTTGTAAAAAACCTACTTTAACTTGTGAAAACGTAACTTTAACTTGTAAAAAACCTACATTAACTTGTCAAAAGGTAACTTTAACTTGTCAAAACTTGAGTTTAACTTGCTAAAAACTTACATTAACTTGTAAAACACATACTTTTACTTGTCAAAATTGAGGTTTAACTTGTAACAAATGTACTTTAAGTTTTAAAAACGTACTTCAACTTGTAAAAAACGTACTTTAACTTGTAAAAAACCTACTTTATTTTGCAAAACGTAACTTTAATTTGTCAAAACATAAGTTTAATTTGTTAAAAACATAATTTTACTTGTCAAAACGTAACTTTAACTTGTAAAAAATGTACTTTAACTTGTCAAAATGTAATTTTAATGTGTCCAAACTTAACTTTAAGTTGTTAAAACGTAACTTTAACTTCTGAAAAATGTCCTTTAACTTGTGAAGAACGTACTTCAACTTGTAAAACACGTACTTTAACTTGTAAAAAACGTACTTCAACTTGTAAAAAACGTACTTTAATTTTTAAAAACCGTACTTTAACTTTTAAAATGTAACTTTAACTTGTCACAACGTCAATTAAACTTGTTAAAAACGTACTTTAACTTGTAAAAAACCTACTTTAACTTGTCAAAACCTAACTTTAACTTGTCAAAACATAAATTTAACTTGTTAAAAACGTACTTTAACTTATAAAAACCTACTTTAACTTGTCAAAACCTAACTTTAACTTGTCAATACGTGAATTTAACTTGCTTAAAACATACATTAACGTGTAAAAAAACATAATTTTACTTGTCAAATATGTGGTTTCACTTGTAACAAATGGACTTTAACTTGTAAAAACGTACCTCGACTTGTAAAAAACGAACTTTAATTTGTCAAAACGTAACTTTAATTTGTCAAAACGTAAATTTAACTTGTTAAAAACGTAATTTAACTTGTCAAAACGCAACTATAACTTGTAAAAAACGTTCTTTAACTTGTCAAAATGTAATTTTAATGTGTTAAAACGTAACTTTAAGTTGTTAAACGTAACTTTAAGTTGTTAAACGTAACTTTAACTTGTAAAAAATGTACTTTAACTTGTAAAGAACGCACTTCAACTTGTAAAAGACGTACTTTAACTCGTAAAAAATGTACTTCAACTTGTAAAAAACGTACTTTAATTTGTAAAAAATGTATTTTAACGTGTTAAATGTACTTTAACTTGTCAAAAATGTGGTTTAACTTGTAACAAATGTACTTTAACTTGTAAAAACGTACTTCGACTTGTAAAAAACATACTTTAACTTGTAAAAAACGTACTTTAACTTATAAAAAAAGTACTTCAACTGGTAAAATACGTAGTTTAACTTGTAAAAAACGTATTTTAATGTGTCAAAATGTAACTTTAATTTGTCAAAACGTAAGTTTAACATGTTAAAAACGTAATTTAACTTGTCAAAACGTAACTTTAACTTGTCAAAATGTAATTTTAATGTGTCAAAACGTAACTGTAAGTTTTTAAAACGTAACTTTAACTTGTAAAAAATGTACTTCAACTTGTAAAAAACGTATTTCAACTTGTAAAACACTTGCTTTAACTTGTAGAAAACGTACTTTAACTTGTAAAAAACGTATTTTAACGTGTCAAAATGTAACTTTAACTTGTGAAAACGTAACTTTAACTTGTCAAAACGTAACTTTAACTTGTCAAAACGTAAGTTTAACTTGTTAAAAACATATATTAACTTGTAAAAAACGTACTTTAACTTGTCAAAAATGTTGTTTAACTTGTAACAAATGGACTTTAACTTGTAAAAACGTAATTCAACTTGTAAAAAACGTACTTTAACTTGTAAAAAAACCTACTTTAATTTGTCAAATCTTAACTTTAATTTCTCAAAACTTAACTTTAACTTGTAAAAAACAACTTTAACTTGTCAAAATTTAATTTTAATGTGTCAAAACGTAACTTTAAGTTGTTAAAACGTAACTTTAACTTGTAAAAAATGTATTTTAACTTGTACAGAATGCATTTAAACTTGTAAAAAACGTACTTTAATTAGTCAAAAACGTATTTTAACGTGTTAAAATGTAACTTTAACATGTCAAAATGTAAATTTAACTTGTTAAAAACGTACTTTAACTTGTAAAAAACCTACTTTAACTTGTCAAAACGTAACTTTAACTTGTAAAAAACCTACATTAACTTGTCAAAAGGTAACTTTAACTTGTCAAAACTTGAGTTTAACTTGCTAAAAACTTACATTAACTTGTAAAACACATACTTTTACTTGTCAAAATTGAGGTTTAACTTGTAACAAATGTACTTTAAGTTTTAAAAAACGTACTTCAACTTGTAAAAAACGTACTTTAACTTGTAAAAAACCTACTTTATTTTGCAAAACGTAACTTTAATTTGTCAAAACATAAGTTTAATTTGTTAAAAACATAATTTTACTTGTCAAAACGTAACTTTAACTTGTAAAAAATGTACTTTAACTTGTCAAAATGTAATTTTAATGTGTCCAAACTTAACTTTAAGTTGTTAAAACGTAACTTTAACTTCTGAAAAATGTCCTTTAACTTGTGAAGAACGTACTTCAACTTGTAAAACACGTACTTTAACTTGTAAAAAAACGTACTTCAACTTGTAAAAAACGTACTTTAATTTTTAAAAACCGTACTTTAACTTTTAAAATGTAACTTTAACTTGTCACAAACGTCAATTAAACTTGTTAAAAACGTACTTTAACTTGTAAAAAACCTACTTTAACTTGTCAAAACCTAACTTTAACTTGTCAAAACATAAATTTAACTTGTTAAAAACGTACTTTAACTTATAAAAACCTACTTTAACTTGTCAAAACCTAACTTTAACTTGTCAATACGTGAATTTAACTTGCTTAAAACATACATTAACGTGTAAAAAAACATAATTTTACTTGTCAAATATGTGGTTTCACTTGTAACAAATGGACTTTAACTTGTAAAAACGTACCTCGACTTGTAAAAAACGAACTTTAATTTGTCAAAACGTAACTTTAATTTGTCAAAACGTAAATTTAACTTGTTAAAAAACGTAATTTAACTTGTCAAAACGTAACTATAACTTGTAAAAAACGTTCTTTAACTTGTCAAAATGTAATTTTAATGTGTTAAAACGTAACTTTAAGTTGTTAAACGTAACTTTAAGTTGTTAAACGTAACTTTAACTTGTAAAAAATGTACTTTAACTTGTAAAGAACGCACTTCAACTTGTAAAACACGTACTTTAACTGGTAAAAAACGTACTTCAACTTGTAAAAAACGTACTTTAATTTGTAAAAAATGTATTTTAACGTGTTAAATGTACTTTAACTTGTCAAAAATGTGGTTTAACTTGTAACAAATGTACTTTAACTTGTAAAAACGTACTTCGACTTGTAAAAAACGTACTTTAACTTGTAAAAAACGTACTTTAACTTATAAAAAAAGTACTTCAACTGGTAAAATACGTAGTTTAACTTGTAAAAAACGTATTTTAATGTGTCAAAATGTAACTTTAATTTGTCAAAACGTAAGTTTAACATGTTAAAAACGTAATTTAACTTGTCAAAACGTAACTTTAACTTGTCAAAATGTAATTTTAATGTGTCAAAACGTAACTGTAAGTTTTTAAAACGTAACTTTAACTTGTAAAAAATGTACTTCAACTTGTAAAAAACGTACTTCAACTTGTAAAACACTTGCTTTAACTTGTAGAAAACGTACTTTAACTTGTAAAAAACGTATTTTAACGTTTCAAAATGTAACTTTAACTTGTGAAAACGTAACTTTAACTTGTTAAAAATGTACTTTAACTTGTAAAAAACGTAATTTAACTTGTAAAAAACGTACTTTAACTTGTCAAAACATAACTTTAACTTTTAAAAAACCTACTTTAACTTGTCAAAACGTAACTTTAGCTTGTCAAAACGTAAGTTTAACTTGTTAAAAACATATATTCACTAGTTATAAATGTACTTTAACTTGTAACAAACGTAACTTTAACTTGTAAAAAACCAACATTAACTTGTCAAAACGTAACATTAACTTGTCAATACGTGAGTTTAACTTGCTAAAAACATACATTAACTTGTAAAAAACATAATTTAACTTGTAAAAACCTACCTTAACTTGTCAAAACGTAACTTTAACTTGTAAAACACGTACTTTAACTTGTAAAAAACCTACTTTAACTTGTCAAAACGTAACTTTAATTTGTCAAAACGTAAGTTTAACATGTTAAAAACGTAATTTAACTTGTCAAAACGTAACTTTAACTTGTCAAAATGTAATTTTAATGTGTCAAAACGTAACTTTAAGTTGTTAAAACGTAACTTTAACTTATAAAAAATGTACTTCAACTTGTAAAAAACGTACTTCATCTTGTAAAACACTTGCTTTAACTTGTAGAAAACTTACTTTAACTTGTAAAAAACGTATTTTAACGTTTCAAAATGTAACTTTATTTTGTAAAAAATGTTCTTCAACTTATAAAAAACGTACTTCAACTTGTAAAACACTTGCTTTAACTTGTAGCAAACGTACTTTAACTTGTAAAAAACGTATTTTAACGTTTTAAAATGTAACTTTAACTTGTGAAAACGTAACTTTAACTTGTCAAGACGTAAGTTTAACTTGTTAAAAACATATATTCACTAGTAAAAAACGTAATTTAACTTGTCAAAAATGTGGTTTAACTTGTAACAAATGTACTTTAACTTGTAAAAACGTACTTCAACTTGTAAAAAACGTACTTTAACTTGCCAAAAACGTACTTTAACTTGTAAAAAACGTACTTCAACTGGTAAAAAACGTACTGTAACTTGTAAAAAACGTATTTTAACGTGTCAATGTAACTTTAACTTTTCAAAACGTTACTTTAATTTGTACAAAACGTACTTTAACTTGTAAAAAACGTACTTTAACTTGTAAAAACGTAACTTTAACTTGTCAAAACGTAACTTTAACTTGTAGAAAACCTACCTTAACTTGTCAAAACGTAACTTTAACTTGTCAAAACGTAAGTTTAACTTGTTAAAAACATATATTAACTTGTAAAAAACGTACTTTAACTTGTCAAAAATGTTGTTTAACTTGTAACAAATGGACTTTAACTTGTAAAAACGTAATTCAACTTGTAAAAAACGTACTTTAACTTGTAAAAAACCTACTTTAATTTGTCAAATCTTAACTTTAATTTCTCAAAACTTAACTTTAACTTGTAAAAAACAACTTTTACTTGTCAAAATTTAATTTTAATGTGTCAAAACGTAACTTTAAGTTGTTAAAACGTAACTTTAACTTGTAAAAAATGTATTTTAACTTGTACAGAATGCATTTAAACTTGTAAAAAACGTACTTTAATTAGTCAAAAACGTATTTTAACGTGTTAAAATGTAACTTTAACTTGTCAAAACGTAAATTTAACTTGTTAAAAACGTACTTTAACTTGTAAAAAACCTACTTTAACTTGTGAAAACGTAACTTTAACTTGTAAAAAACCTACATTAACTTGTCAAAAGGTAACTTTAACTTGTCAAAACTTGAGTTTAACTTGCTAAAAACTTACATTAACTTGTAAAACACATACTTTTACTTGTCAAAATTGAGGTTTAACTTGTAACAAATGTACTTTAAGTTTTAAAAACGTACTTCAACTTGTAAAAAACGTACTTTAACTTGTAAAAAACCTACTTTATTTTGTCAAAACGTAACTTTAATTTGTCAAAACATAAGTTTAATTTGTTAAAAACATAATTTTACTTGTCAAAACGTAACTTTAACTTGTAAAAAATTTACTTTAACTTGTCAAAATGTAATTTTAATGTGTCCAAACTTAACTTTAAGTTGTTAAAACGTAACTTTAACTTCTGAAAAATGTCCTTTAACTTGTGAAGAACGTACTTCAACTTGTAAAACACGTACTTTAACTTGTAAAAAACGTACTTCAACTTGTAAAAAACGTACTTTAATTTTTAAAAACCGTACTTTAACTTTTAAAATGTAACTTTAACTTGTCACAACGTCAATTAAACTTGTTAAAAACGTACTTTAACTTGTAAAAAACCTACTTTAACTTGTCAAAACCTAACTTTAACTTGTCAAAACATAAATTTAACTTGTTAAAAACGTACTTTAACTTATAAAAACCTACTTTAACTTGTCAAAACCTAACTTTAACTTGTCAAAACGTAATTTTAACTTGTAAAAAACTTACTTTAACTTTTAAAAAACGTAGTTCAACTTGTAAAAAACTTACTTTAACTGTTAAAAAACGTACTTCAACTCGTAAAAAACGTACTTTAATTTGTAAAAAACGTTTTTAACGTATCAAAATGTAACTTTAACTTGTCAAAACGTGAATTTAACTTGTTAAAAACGTACTTTAACTTGTAGAAAACGTACTTTAACTTGTAAAAAACGTATTTTAACGTTTCAAAATGTAACTCTAACTTGCGAAAACGTAACTTTAACTTGTAAAAAACGTATTTTAACGTTTCAAAATGTAACTTTAACTTGCGAAAACGTAACTTTAACTTGTTAAAAACGTACTTTAACTTATAAAAAACGTAATTTAACTTGTAAAAAACGTACTTTAACTTGTCAAAACGTAACTTTAACTTGTCAAAACTTAAGTTTAACTTGTTAAAAACATATATTCACAAGTAACAAATGTACTTTAACTTGTAACAAACGTAACTTTAACTTGTAAAAAACCTACATTAACTTGTCAAAACGTAACATTAACTTGTCAATACGTGAGTTTAACTTGCTAAAAACATACATTAACTTGTAAAAAACATAATTTTACTTGTCAAAAATGTGGTTTAACTTGTAACAAATGGACTTTAACTTGTAAAAACGTACCTCATCTTGTAAAAAACGAATTTTAACTTGTTAAAGACCTACTTTACCTTGTCAAATCATAACTTTAATTTGTCAAAACGTAAATTTAACTTGTTAAAAACGTAATTTAACTTGTCAAAACGTAACTTTAACTTGTAAAAAACGTTCTTTAACTTGTCAAAATGTAATTTTAATGTGTCAAAATGTAATTTTAATGTGTCAAAACGTAACTTTAAGTTGTTAAAACGTAACTTTAACTTGTAAAAAATGTAATTTAAGTTGTAAAAAACGCACTTCAACTTGTAAAACACGTACTTTAACTGGTAAAAAACGTACTTTAATTTGTAAAAAATGTATTTTAACGTGTTAAAATGGAACTTTAACTTGTCATAACGTAGATTTAACTTGTTAAAAACGAAGTTTAACTTGTAAAAAACCTACTTTACCTTGTCAAAACGTAACTTTAACTTTTAAAACACCTACTTTAACTTGTGAAAACGGAACTTTAACTTGTCAAGACGTAAGTTTAACTTGTTAAAAACATATATTCACTAGTAAAAAAGGTACTTTAACTTGTCAAAAATGGGGGTTAAGATGTAACAAATGTACTTTAACTTGTAAAAACATACTTCGACTTGTAAAAAACGTACTTTAACTTGTAAAAAACGTACTTCAACTGGTAAAAAACGTACTTTAACTTGTAAAAAACATATTTTAACGTGTCAAAATGTAACTTTAACTTGTCAAAACGTAACTTTAACTTCTTCAAAGGGTATTTTAATTTGTAAAAAACATACTTTAACTTGTAAAAACGTAACTTTAACTTGTCAAAACGTAACTTTAAATTGTAAAAAACCTACCTTAACTTGTCAAAACGTAACTTTAATTTGTAAAAAACCTACTTTAACTTGTCAAAACGTAACTTTAATTTGTCAGAACGTAAGTTTAACATGTTCAAAACGTAATTTAACTTGTCAAAACGTAACTTTAACTTGTAAAAACGTACCTCAACTTGTAAAAAACGAACTTTAACTGGTAAAAAACCTACTTTACCTTGTCAAAACGTAACTTTAATTTGTCAAAATGTAACTTTAACTTGTCAAAACGTAACTTTAACTTGTAAAAACGTACCTCAACTTGTAAAGAACGAACTTTAACTGGTAAAAAACCTACTTTACCTTGTCAAAACGTAACTTTAATTTGTCAAAACGTAACTTTAACTTGTCAAAACGTAACTTTAACTTGTAAAAAATGTACTTTAACTTTTCAAAAACGTACTTTAACTTGTAAAATACGTACTTTAACTTGTCAAAACATAACTTTAACTTGTAAAAAACCTACATTAACTTGTCAAAATGTGAGTTTAACTTGTTAAAAACATACATTAACTTGTAAAAAACGTATTTTAACTTGTCAAAAATGTGGTTTAACTTGTAACAAATGTACTTTAACTTGTAAAAACGTACTTCAACTTGTAAAAAACGTACTTTAACTTGGATAAAACCTACTTTAACTTGTCAAAACTTAGCTTTAATTTGTCAAAACGTAATTTAACTTGTCAAAACATAACTTTAACTTTTAAAAAATGTACTTTAACTTGTCAAAATGTAATTTTAATGTGTCAAAACGTAACTTTAAGTTGTTAAAACGTAACTTTAACTTGTAAAAAATGTACTTTAACTTGTAAAGAACGCACTTTAACTTGTAAACACGTACTTTAACTGGTAAAAAACGTACTTCAACTTGTAAAAAACATACTTTAATTTGTAAAAAATGTATTTTAACGTGTTAAAATGTAACTTTAACTTGTCAAAACGTAAATTTAACTTGTTAAAAATGAACTTTAACTTGTAAAAAACCTACTTTAACTTGTCAAAACGTAACTTTAACTTGTAAAAAACCTACATTAACTTGTCAAAACGTAACTTTAACTTGTCAAAACATGAGTTTAACTTGGAAAAAACATTCATTAACTTGTAAAAAACATACTTTTACTTGTTAAAAATGTGGTTTAACTTGTAACAAATGGACTTTAACTTGTAAAAACGTACCTCAACTTGTAAAAAATGAACGTTAACTTGTAAAAAACCTACTTTACCTTGTCAAAACGTAACTTTAATTTGTCAAAACGTAAGTTTAACTTGTTAAAAACGCAGTTTAACTTGTCAAAACGTAACTTTAACTTTTAAAAAACGTACTTTAACTTGTCAAAATGTAATTTTAATATGTCAAAACGTAATTTTAAGTTGTTAAAACGTAACTTTAATTTGTAAAAAATGTACTTTAACTTGTAAAGAACGCATTTCAACTTGTAAAACACTTACTTTAAATTGAAAAAAATGTACTTCAACTTGTAATAAACTTACTTTAATTTGTAAAAAACGTATTTTAACGTGTTAAAACCTACTTTAACTTGTCAAAACGTAACTTTAATTTGTAAAAAATGTATTTTAACTTGTAAAAAATGTACTTTAACTTGTAAAAAACGTACTTTAACTTGTCAAAACACAACTTTAACTTGTAAAAAACCTACATTAACTTGTCAAAACGTAACTTTAACTTGGTAAAAACATACATTAACATGTAAAAAACTTATTTTAACTTGTCAAAAATGTGGTTTAATTTGTAACAAATGTACTTTAACTTGTAAAAACGTACTTCAACTTGAAAAAAACGTACTTTAACTTGTATAAAACCTACTTTAACTTGTCTAAACGTAACTTTAATTTGTCAAAACGTAAGTTTAACTTATAAAAAATGTACTTTAACTTGTCAAAATGTAATTTTAATGTGTCAAAACGTAACTTTAAGTTGTTAGAACGTAACTTTAACCTGTAAAAAATGTACTTTAACTTGTAAAGAACGCACTTCAACTAGTACAACACGTACTTTAACTGGTAAAAAACGTACTTCAACTTGTAAAAAACTTATTTTAATTTGTAAAAAATGTATTTTAACGTGTTAAAATGTAACTTTAACTTGTCAAAACGTAAATTTAACTTGTTAAAGACGATCTTTAACTTGTAAAAAACCTACTTTAACTTGTCAAAAAGTAACTTTAAGTTGTACAAAACCTACATTAACTTGTCAAAACGTAACATTAACTTGTCAATACGTGAGTTTAACTTGCTTAAAACATACATTAACGTGTAAAAAAACATAATTTTACTTGTCAAATATGTGGTTTCACTTGTAACAAATGGACTTTAACTTGTAAAAACGTACCTCGACTTGTAAAAAATGAACTTTAATTTGTCAAAACGTAACTTTAATTTGTCAAAACGTAAATTTAACTTGTTAAAAACGTAATTTAACTTGTCAAAACGCAACTATAACTTGTAAAAAACGTTCTTTAACTTGTCAAAATGTAATTTTAATGTGTTAAAACGTAACTTTAAGTTGTTAAACGTAACTTTAAGTTGTTAAACGTAACTTTAACTTGTAAAAAATGTACTTTAACTTGTAAAGAACGCACTTCAACTTGTAAAACACGTACTTTAACTGGTAAAAAACGTACTTCAACTTGTAAAAAACGTACTTTAATTTGTAAAAAATGTATTTTAACGTGTTAAAATGGAACTTTAACTTGTCATAACGTAAATTTAACTTGTTAAAAACATAACTTTAACTTTTAAAATACCTACTTTAACTTGTGAAAACGTAACTTTAACTTGTTAAGACGTAAGTTTAACTTGTTAAAAACATATATTCACTAGTAAAAAATGTACTTTAACTTGTCAAAAATGTGGTTTAACTTGTAACAAATGTACTTTAACTTGTAAAAACGTACTTCGACTTGTAAAAAACGTACTTTAACTTGTAAAAAACGTACTTTAACTTCTAAAAAAAGTACTTCAACTGGTAAAATACGTAGTTTAACTTGTAAAAAACGTATTTTAATGTGTCAAAATGTAACTTTAACTTGTCAAAACGTATTTTTAACTTGTTCAAAACGTACTTCAATTTGTAAAAAACGTAATTTAACTTGTCAAAACGTAACTTTAACTTGTCAAAACGTAACTTTAACTTGTAAAAAACCTACCTTAACTTGTCAAAACGTAACTTTAACTTGTAAAAAACGTACTTTAACTTGTAAAAAACGTACTTTAACTAGTCAAAACGTAACTTTAATTTGTCAAAACGTAAGTTTAACATGTTAAAAACGTAATTTAACTTGTCAAAACGTAACTTTAACTTGTCAAAATGTAATTTTAATGTGTCAAAACGTAACTGTAAGTTTTTAAAACGTAACTTTAACTTGTAAAAAATGTACTTCAACTTGTAAAAAACGTATTTCAACTTGTAAAACACTTGCTTTAACTTGTAGAAAACGTACTTTAACTTGTAAAAAACGTATTTTAACGTTTCAAAATGTAACTTTAACTTGTGAAAACGTAACTTTAACTTGTTAAAAATGTACTTTAACTTGTAAAAAAACGTAATTTAACTTGTAAAAACGTACTTTAACTTGTCAAAACATAACTTTAACTTTTAAAAAACCTACTTTAACTTGTCAAAACGTAACTTTAACTTGTCAAAACGTAAGTTTAACTTGTTAAAAACATATATTCACTAGTTATAAATGTACTTTAACTTGTAACAAACGTAACTTTAACTTGTAAAAAACCAACATTAACTTGTCAAAACGTAACATTAACTTGTCAATACGTGAGTTTAACTTGCTAAAAACATACATTAACTTGTAAAAAACATAATTTAACTTGTAAAAACCTACCTTAACTTGTCAAAACGTAACTTTAACTTGTAAAACACGTACTTTAACTTGTAAAAAACCTACTTTAACTTGTCAAAACGTAACTTTAATTTGTCAAAACGTAAGTTTAACATGTTAAAAACGTAATTTAACTTGTCAAAACGTAACTTTAACTTGTCAAAATGTAATTTTAATGTGTCAAAACGTAACTTTAAGTTGTTAAAACGTAACTTTAACTTATAAAAAATGTACTTCAACTTGTAAAAAACGTACTTCATCTTGTAAAACACTTGCTTTAACTTGTAGAAAACTTACTTTAACTTGTAAAAAACGTATTTTAACGTTTCAAAATGTAACTTTAACTTGTAAAAAATGTTCTTCAACTTATAAAAAACGTACTTCAACTTGTAAAACACTTGCTTTAACTTGTAACAAACGTACTTTAACTTGTAAAAAACGTATTTTAACGTTTTAAAATGTAACTTTAACTTGTGAAAACGTAACTTTAACTTGTCAAGACGTAAGTTTAACTTGTTAAAAACATATATTCACTAGTAAAAAACGTAATTTAACTTGTCAAAAATGTGGTTTAACTTGTAACAAATGTACTTTAACTTGTAAAAACGTACTTCAACTTGTAAAAAACGTACTTTAACTTGCCAAAAACGTACTTTAACTTGTAAAAAACGTACTTCAACTGGTAAAAAACGTACTGTAACTTGTAAAAAACGTATTTTAACGTGTCAATGTAACTTTAACTTGTCAAAACGTAACTTTAATTTGTACAAAACGTACTTTAACTTGTAAAAAACGTACTTTAACTTGTAAAAACGTAACTTTAACTTGTCAAAACGTAACTTTAACTTGTAGAAAACCTACCTTAACTTGTCAAAACGTAACTTTAACTTGTCAAAACGTAAGTTTAACTTGTTAAAAACATATATTAACTTGTAAAAAACGTACTTTAACTTGTCAAAAATGTTGTTTAACTTGTAACAAATGGACTTTAACTTGTAAAAACGTAATTCTACTTGTAAAAAACGTACTTTAACTTGTAAAAAACCTATTTTAATTTGTCAAATCTTAACTTTAATTTCTCAAAACTTAACTTTAACTTGTAAAAAACAACTTTAACTTGTCAAAATTTAATTTTAATGTGTCAAAACGTAACTTTAAGTTGTTAAAACGTAACTTTAAATTGTAAAAAATGTACTTTAACTTGTTCAGAATGCATTTAAACTTGTAAAAAAACGTACTTTAATTAGTAAAAAACGTATTTGAACGTGTTAAAATGTAACTTTAACTTGTCAAAACGTAAATTTAACTTGTTAAAAACGTACTTTAACTTGTAAAAAACCTACTTTAACTTGTGAAAACGTAACTTTAACTTGTAAAAAACTTACATTAACTTGTCAAAAGGTAACTTTAACTTGTCAAAACTTGAGTTTAACTTGCTAAAAACTTACATTAACTTGTAAAACACATACTTTTACTTGTCAAAATTGAGGTTTAACTTGTAACAAATGTACTTTAAGTTTTAAAAACGTACTTCAACTTGTAAAAAACGTACTTTAACTTGTAAAAAACCTACTTTAACTTGTCAAAACGTAACTTTAATTTGTCAAAACATAAGTTTAACTTGTTAAAAACATAATTTTACTTGTCAAAACGTAACTTTAACTTGTAAAAAATGTACTTTAACTTGTCAAAATGTAATTTTAATGTGTCAAAACTTAACTTTAAGTTGTTAAAACGTAACTTTAACTTCTGAAAAATGTCCTTTAACTTGTAAAGAACGTACTTCAACTTGTAAAACACGTACTTTAACTTGTAAAAAACGTACTTCAACTTGAAAAAACGTACTTTAATTTTTAAAAACCGTACTTTAACTTTTAAAATGTAACTTTAACTTGTCACAACGTCAATTAAACTTGTTAAAAACGTACTTTAACTTGTAAAAAACCTACTTTAACTTGTCAAAACCTAACTTTAACTTGTCAAAACGTAAATTTAACTTGTTAAAAACGTACTTTAACTTATAAAAACCTACTTTAACTTGTCAAAACCTAACTTTAACTAATCAAAACGTAATTTTAACTTGTAAAAAACTTACTTTAACTTTTAAAAAACGTAGTTCAACTTGTAAAAAACTTACTTTAACTGTTAAAAAACGTACTTCAACTCGTAAAAAACGTACTTTAATTTGTAAAAAACGTATTTTAACGTATCAAAATGTAACTTTAACTTGTCAAAACGTGAATTTAACTTGTTAAAAACGTACTTTAACTTGTAAAAAACCTACTTTAACTTGTGAAAACGTAACTTTAACTTGTAAAAACGTAACTTTAACTTGTTAAAAACGTACTTTAGCTTTTAAAAAACGTACTTTTACTTGTAAAAAATGTACTTTAATTTGTAAAAAACGTATATTAACGTATAAAAATATAACTTTAACTTGTCAAAACGTAACTTTAACTTATAAAAAACGTACTTCAACCTGTAAAAAACGTACTTTAACTTGTAAAAACGTAACTTTAGCTTGTCAAAACGTACTTTAACTTGTAATAAACATACTTCAACTTGTAAAAAACGTACTTTAACTTGTAAAAAACGTATTTTAATGTGTTAAACTGTAACTTTACCTTTTCAAAACGTAACTTTAACTTGTTAAAAACGTACTTTAACTTGTAAAAAACGTAATTTAACTTGTCAAAATATAACTTTAACCTGTCAAAACGTAACTTTAACTTGTAATAAACGTACTTCAACTTGTAAAAACGTACTTTAACTTGTCAAAATGAAATTTTAATGTACCAAAACGTAACTTTAAGCTGTTAAAACGTAACTTTAACTGGTAAAAAATGTACTTCTACATTGAAAAAAACGTACTTCGACTCTTAAAACACTTATTTTAACTTGTAAAAAACGTACTTCAACTAGTAAAAAAACGTACTTTAGCTTGTAAAAAAATGTATTTTAACGTGTCAAAATGTAACTTTAACTTACAATGCGTAACTTTAACTTGTTCAAAACGTACTTTAGCTTGTAAAATCGTACTTTAACTTGTAAAAAAGGTATTTTAACTTGTCAAAATGTAACTTTAACTTATTAAAACAGAACTTTAACTTTATAAAACCGTACTTTAATTAGTAAAAAACGTACTTTAACTTGTAAAAAACGTACTTTATCTTGTCAAAACGTAACTTTAACTTGTCAAAACGTAACTTTAACTTGTAAAAATTGTACTTTAACTTGTAAAAAACGTACTTAAACTTGTAAAAAACGTACTTTAATTTGTAAAAAACATATTTTAACGTATCAAAATATAACTTTCACTTGTCTAAACGTAACTTTAACTTGTTAAAAACGTACTTCAAATTGTAAAAAACGTACTTTAACTTGTAAAAACGTAACTTTAACTTGTCAAAACGTAACTTTAAATTGTTACAAATGTCCTTTAACTTACAAAAAACGTACTTTAACTTGTAATAAACGTACTTGAACTTGTAAAAAACGTACTTTCACTTGTAAAAAACGTATTTTAATGTGTTAAAATGTAACTTTACCTTGTCAAAACGTAACTTTAACTTGTTAAAAACGTACTTTAACTTGTAAAAAACGTAATTTAACTTGTCAAAATATAACTTTAACTTGTCAAAACGTAACTTTAACTTGTTACAAATGTACTTTTAACTTGTAAAAAATGTACTTTAACTTGTAATAAACGTAATTCAACTTGTAAAAAACGTACTTTAATTTGTAAAAAATGTAGTTTAACGTGTTAAAATGGAACTTTAACTTGTCCGAACGTAAATTTAAATTGTAAAAAACCTACTTTAACTTGTCAAAACGTAACTTTAACTTTTAAAAAATCTACTTTAACTTGTCAAGACGTAACTTTAACTTGTTAAAAACATATATTCACTAGTAAAAATGTACTTTTACTTGTCAAAAATGTGGTTTTACTTGTAACAAATGTACTTTAACTTGTAAAAACGTACTTCGACTTGTAAAAAACGTACTTTAACTTGTAAAAAACGTACTTTAACTTGTAAAAAACGTAGTTCAATTGGTAAAAAAACGTACTTGAACGTGTAAAAAACGTATTTTAACGTGTCAAAATGTAACTTTATCTTGTCAAAACGTAACTTTAACTTGTTCAAAACGTACTTTAATTTGTAAAAAACGTACTTTAACTTGTAAAAACGTAACTTTAACTTGTCAAAACGTAACTTTAACTTTTCAAAATGTAACTTTAACTTGTGAAAAACCTACCTTAACTTGTCAAAACGTAACTTTAACTTGTAAAAATCCTACTTTAACTTGTAAAAAACCTACTTTAACTTGTAAAAAACCTACTTTAACTTTTTAAAACGTAACTTTAATTTGTCAAAACGTAAGTTTAACATGTTAAAAACGTAATTTAACTTGTCAAAACGTAACTTTAACTTGTCAAAATGTAATTTTAATGTGTCAAAACGTAACTTTAAGTTGTTAAAACGTAACTTTAACTTGTAAAAAACGTACTTCAACTTGTAAAACACTTGCTTTAACTTGAAGTAAACGTACTTTAACTTGTAAAAAACATATTTTAATGTTTCAAAATGTAACTTTAACTTGTGAAAACGTAACTTTAACTTGTTAAAAATGTACTTTAACTTGTAAAAAACATAATTTAACTTGTAAAAAACGTACTTTAACTTGTCAAAACGTAACTTAAACTTTTAGAAAACTTACTTTAACTTGTCAAAACGTAACTTAAACTTGTTACAAATGTACTTTAACTTACAAAAAAACGTACTTTAACTTGTCAAAATGAAATTTTAATGTATCAAAACGTAACTTTAAGCTGTTAAAACGTAACTTTAACTGGTAAAAAATGTACTTCTACATTGAAAAAAACGTACTTCGACTTGTAAAACACTTATTTTAACTTGTAAAAAACGTACTTCAAGTAGTAAAAAACGTACTTTAGCTTTTAAAAAAATGTATTTTAACGTGTCAAAATGTAACTTTAACTTACAAAATGTAACTGTAACTTGTTCAAAACGTACTTTAACTTGTAAAAACGTACTTTAACTTGTAAAAAAGGTATTTTAACTTGTCAAAATGTAACTTTAACTTATTAAAACAGAACTTTAACTTGTTAAAAACGTACTTTAACTTGTAATAAACGTACTTCAACTTGTTAAAAACGTACTTTAATTTGTAAAAAATATATTTTAACGTGTTAAAATGGAACTTTAACTTGTCATAACGTAAATTTAACTTGTAAAAAACTTACTTTAACTTGTCAAAACGTAACTTTGACTTTTAAAAAACCTACTTTAACTTGTCAAAACGTAACTTTAACTTGTCAAGACGTAATTTTAACTTGTTAAAAACATATATTCATTAGTAAAAACGTACTTTTACTTGTCAAAAATGTGGTTTTACTTGTAACAAATGTACTTTAATTTGTAAAAACGTACTTCGACTTGTAAAAAACGTACTTTAACTTGTAAAAAACGTACTTTAACTTGTAAAAAACGTACTTCAATTGGTAAAAAACGTATTTTAACTTGTAAAAAACGTATTTTAACGTGTCAAAATGTAACTTTATCTTGTCAAAACGTAACTTTAACTTGTTCAAAACGTACTTTAATTTGTAAAAAACGTACTTTAACTTGTAAAAACGTAACTTTAACTTGTCAAAACGTAACTTTAACTTGTAAAAAACCTACCTTAACTTGTCAAAACGTAACTTTAACTTGTGAAAAACCTACTTTAATTTGTCAAAACGTAAGTTTAACATGTTAAAAACGTAATTTAACTTGTCAAAACGTAACTTTAACTTGTCAAAATGTTATTTTAATGTGTCAAAGCGTAACTTTAAGTTGTTAAAACGTAACTTTAGCTTGTAAAAAACGTACTTCAACTTGTAAAACACTTGCTTTAACTTGTAGTAAACGTACTTTAACTTGTAAAAAACGTATTTTAACTTGTGAAAACGTAACTTTAACTTGTTAAAAACGTACATTAACTTGTAAAAAACGTAATTTAACTTGTAAAAAACGTACTTTAACTTGTCAAAACGTAACTTTAACTTTTAGAAAACCTACTTTAACTTGTCAAAACGTAAATTTAACTTGTCAAATCGTAAGTTTAACTTGCTAAAATATATATTCACTAGTAACAAATGTACTTTAACTTGTAACAAATGTACTTTAACTTGTAAAAAACCTACTTTAACTTGTAAAACGGAACATTAATTTGTCAAAACGTAAGTTTAACTTGCTAAAAACGTAATTTAACTTGTCAAAACGTAACTTTAACTTGTAAAAAACATACTTTAACTTGTCAAAATGTAATTTTAATGTGTCAAAACGTAACTTTAAGTTGTTAAAACGTAACTTTAACTTGTAAAAAACGTACTTTAACTTGTAAAAAACGTACTTCAACTTGTAAAACACTTTCTTTAACTTGCAAAAAACGTACTGTAACTTATAAAAAATGTATTTTAACGTGTCAAAATGTAACTTTAACTTGTAAAATTACATTTTTAACTTGTTAAAAATGTACTTTAACTTGTAAAAAACGTACTTTAATTTGTAAAAATCGTACTTTAACTTGTAAAAAATGTAATTTAACATGTCAAAATGTAACTTTAACTTGTCAAAATGTAACTTTAAATTGTTAAAAACGTACTTTAACTTGTAAAAAACGTACTTTAGCTTGTAAAAAATATACTTTTACTTGTCAAAACATAACTTTAACTTTTAAAAAACCTACTTTAACTTGTCAAAACGTAACTTTAACTTGTCAAGACGTAAGTTTAACTTGTTAAAAACATATATTCACTAGTAATAAACGTACTTTAACTGGTCAAAAATGTGGTTTAACTTGTAACAAATGTATTTTAACTTGTAAAAACGTACTTTAATTTGTAAAAAACGTACTTTAACTTGTAAAAAACGTACTTTAACTTGTAAAAAAACGTAGTGCAACTCGTAAAAAACGTACTTTAACTTGTAAAAAACGTATTTTAACGTGTCAATGTAACTTTAACTTGTCAAAACGTAACTTTAACTTGTTCAAAACGTACTTTAACTTGTAAAAAGCGTACTTTAACTTGTAAAAACGTAACTTTAACTTGTCAAAACTTAACTTTAACTTGTAGAAAACCTACCTTAACTTGTCAAAACGTAACTTTAACTTGTCAAAACGTAACTTTAACTTGTTAAAAACATATATTAACTTGTAAAAAACCTACTTTAACTTGTCAAAAATGTGGTTTAACTTGTAACAAATGGACTTTAACTTGTAAAAACGTAATTCAACTTGTAAAAAACGTAATTTAACTTGGAAAAAACCTACTTTAACTTGTCAAATCTTAACTTTAATTTGTCAAAACTTAAGTTTAACTTGTAAAAAACAACTTTAAGTGGTCAAAATGTAATTTTAATGTGTCAAAATCTAACATTAAGTGGTTAAAATGTAACTTTAACTTGTAAAAAATGTACTTTAACTTGTAAAGAATGCACTTCGACTTGTAAAAAACGTACTTTATTAGTAAAAAACGTATTTTAACGTGTTAAAATGTAACTTTAACTTGTCAAAACGTAAATTTAACTTATTAAAAACGTACTTTAACTTGTAAAAAACCTACATTAACTTGTCAAAACGTAACTTTAACTTGTAAAAAACAACTTTAACTTGTCAAAATGTAATTTTAATGTGTCAAAACGTAACTTTAAGTTGTTAAAACGTAACTTTAACTTGTAAAAAATGTACTTTAACTTGTAAAGAATGCACTTCGACTTGTAAAAAAACGTACTTTAATTAGTAATAAACGT
Organism: Urtica urens; assembly: GCA_958296335.1. Classification (NCBI taxonomy): domain Eukaryota; kingdom Viridiplantae; phylum Streptophyta; class Magnoliopsida; order Rosales; family Urticaceae; genus Urtica; species Urtica urens. The sequence goes on from CATQIS010000010.1 coordinate 42,296, forward strand.
ATTTTAACGTGTTAAAATGAAACTTTAACTTGTCAAAACGTAAATTTAACTTGTTAAAAACGTACTTTAACTTGTAAAAAACCTACTTTAACTTGTCAAAACGTAACTTTAACTTGTCAAAACTTGAGTTTAACTTGCTAAAAACTTACATTAACTTGTAAAAAACATACTTTTACTTGTCAAAAATGTGGTTTACCTTCTAACAAATGTACTTTAAGTTGTAAAAACGTACTTCAACTTGTAAAAAACGTACTTTAACTTGTAAAAAACCTACTTTAACTTGTCAAAACGTAACTTTAATTTGTCAAAACGTAAGTTTAACTTGTTAAAAACATAATTTAACTTGTCAAAACGTAACTTTAACTTGTAAAAAACGTACTTTAACTTGTCAAAATGTAATTTTAATGTGTCAAAACGTAACTTTAACTTCTAAAAATGTCCTTTAACTTGTAAAGAACGTACTTCTACTTGTAAAACACGTACTTTAACTTCTAAAAAACGTACTTCAACTTGTAAAAAACGTACTTGAACTGGTAAAAAACGTACTTTAACTTGTAAAAAAAGTATTTTAACGTGTCAATGTAACTTTAACTTGTCAAAACATAACTTTAACTTGTTAAAAACGTACTTTAACTTGTAAAAAACGTACTTCAACTTGTAAAAAGGTAACTTTAACTTTTCAAAACGTAACTTTAACTTGTAGAAAACCTACCTTAACTTGTCAAAACGTAACTTTAACTTGTCAAAACGTAAGTTTAACTTGTTAAAAACATATATTAACTTGTAAAAAACGTACTTTAACTTGTCAAAAATGTGGTTTAACTTGTAACAAATGGACTTTAACTTGTAAAAACGTAATTCAACTTGTAAAAAACGTACTTTAACTTGTAAAAAACCTACTTTAACTTTTCAAATCTTAATTTTAATTTGTCAAAACTTAACTTTAACTTGTAAAAAATAACTTTAACTTGTCAAAATGTAATTTTAATGTGTCAAAACGTAACTTTAAGTTGTTAAAACGAAACTTTAACTTGTAAAAAATGTACTTTAACTTGTAAAGAATGCAATTCGACTTGTAAAAAAGTACTTTAATTAGTAAAAAACGTATTTTAACGTGTTAAAATGTAACTTTAACTTGTCAAAACGTAAATTTAACTTGTTAAAAACGTACTTTAACTTGTAAAAAACATACTTTAACTTGTCAAAACGTAAGTTTAACTTGTAAAAAACCTACATTAACTTGTCAAAAACGTACTTTAACTTGTCAAAATGTAATTTTAATGTGTCAAAACGTAACTTTAAGTTGTTAAAACGTAACTTTAACTTCTAAAAATGTCCTTTAACTTATAAAGAACGTACTTCAACTTGTAAAACACGTACTTTAAGATGTAAAAAACGTACTTCAGGTTGTAAAAAACGTACTTTAACTTTTAAAAAACGTACTTTAACTTGTAAAAAACGTACTTCAACTGGTCAAAACGTACTTTAACTTGTAAAAAACGTATTTTAACGTGTCAATGTAACTTTAACTTGTCAAAACGTAACTTTAACTTGTTCAAAACGTACTTTAACTTGTAAAAAACGTATTTCAACTTGTAAAAAGGTAACTTTAACTTTTCAAAACGTAACTTTAACTTATAGAAAACCTACCTTAACTTGTCAAAACGTAACTTTAACTTGTCAAAACGTAAGTTTAACTTGTTAAAAACATATATTAACTTGTAAAAAACGTCCTTTAACTTGACAAAACATAACTTTAACTTGTAAAAAACCTATATTAACTTGTCAAAACGTAACTTTAACTTGTCAAAACTTGAGTTTAACTTGCTAAAAACTTACATTAACTTGTAAAAAACATACTTTTACTTGTCAAAAATGTGGTTTACCTTGTAACAAATGTACTTTAAGTTGTAAAAACGTACTTCAACTTGTAAAAAACGTACTTTAACTTGTAAAAACCTACTTTAACTTGTCAAAACGTAACTTTAATTTGTCAAAACGTAAGTTTAACTTGTTAAAAACATAATTTAACTTGTCAAAACGTAACTTTAACTTGTAAAAAACGTACTTTAACTTGTCAAAATGTAATTTTAATGTGTCAAAACGTAACTTTAAGTTGTTAAAACGTAACTTTAACTTCTAAAAATGTCCTTTAACTTGTAAAGAACGTACTTCAACTTGTAAAACACGTACTTTAACTTGTAAAAAACGTACTTCAACTTGTAAAAAACGTACTTCAACTGGTAAAAAACGTAATTTAACTTGTAAAAAACGTATTTTAACGTGTCAATGTAACTTTAACTTGTCAAAACGTAACTTTAACTTGTTCAAAACGTACTTTAACTTGTAAAAAACGTACTTCAACTTGTAAAAAGGTAACTTTAACTTTTTAAAACGTAACTTTAACTTGTAGAAAACCTACCTTAACTTGTCAAAACGTAACTTTAACTTGTCAAAACGTAAGTTTAACCTGTTAAAAACATATATTAACTTGTAAAAAACGTACTTTAACTTGTCAAAAATGTGGTTTAACTTGTAACAAATGGACTTTAACTTGTAAAAACGTAATTCAACTTGTAAAAAACGTACTTTAACTTGTAAAAAACCACTTTAACTTTTCAAATCTTAACTTTAATTTGTCAAAACTTAACTTTAACTTGTAAAAAACAACTTTAACTTGTCAAAATGTAATTTTACTGTATCAAAACGTAACTTTAAGTTGTTAAAACGTAACTTTAACTTGTAAAAAATGTACTTTAACTTGTAAAGAATTCACTTCGACTTGTAAAAAACGTACTTTAATTAGTAAAAAACTTATTTTAACGTGTTAAAATGTAACTTTAACTTGTCAAAACGTAAATTTAACTTGTTAAAAACGTACTTTAACTTGTAAAAAATCTACTTTAACTTGTCAAAACGTAAGTTTAACTTGTAAAAAACCTAGATTAACTTGTCAAAACGTTACTTTAACTTGTCAAAACTTGAGTTTAACTTGCTAAAAATTTATATTAACTTGTAAAATCATACTTTTACTTGTGAAAAATGTGGTTTAACTTCTAACAAATGTACTTTACGTTGTAAAAACGTACTTCAACTTGTAAAAAACGTACTTTAACTTGTAAAAAACCTACTTTAACTGGTCAAAACGTACCTTTAATTTGTCAAAACGTAAGTTTAACTTGTTAAAAACTTAATTTAACTTGTCAAAACGTAACTTAAACTTGTAAAAAACGTACTTTAACTTATCAAAATGTAATTTTAATGTGTCAAAACGTAACTTTAAGTTGTTAAAACGTAACTTTAACTTCTAAAAAATGTCCTTTAACTTGTAAAGAACGTACTTCAACTTGTAAAACACGTACTTTAACTTCTAAAAAACGTACTTCAACTTGTAAAAAACGTACTTTAATTTTTAAAAACCGTACTTTGACTTTAAAATGTAACTTTAACTTGTCATAACGTCAATTAAACTTGTTAAAAACGTACTTTAACTTGTAAAAAACCTACTTTAACTTGTCAAAACCTAACTTTAACTTGTCAAAACGTAAATTTAACTTGTTAAAAACGTACTTTAACTTATAAAAACCTACTTTAACTTGTCAAAACCTAACTTTAACTTGTCAAAACGTAACTTTAACTTGTAAAAAACTTACTTTGACTTTTAAAAAACGTAGTTCAACTTGTAAAAATCTTACTTTAACTGGTAAAAAACGTACTTCAACTTGTAAAAAACGTACTTTAATTTGTAAAAAACGTATTTTAACTTAGCAAAACAATACTTTAACTTGTCAAAACGCACTTTAACTTGTAAAAAACCTACTTTAACTTGTGAAAACGTAACTTTAACTTTTAAAAACGTAACTTTAACTTGTTAAAAACGTCTTTTAACTTGTTAAAAACGTCTTTTAACTTGTAAAAAACGTACTTTAACTTGTAAAAAACGTAACTTTAACTTGTCAAAATGTAACTTTAACTTGTCAAAAAGTAACTTTAACTTGTAAAAAACGTACTTCAACTTGTAAAAAACGTACTTTAACTTGTAAAAAATGTATTTTAATGTGTTAAAATGTAACTTTACCTTGTCAAAACGTAACTTTAACTTGTTAAAAACGTACTTTAACTTGTAAAAAACGTAATTTAACTTGTCAAAATATAACTTTAACTTGTCACAACGTAACTTTAACTTGTTACAAATGTACTTTAACTTGTAAAACACGTACTTTAACTTGTAAAATGTAATTTTAATGTGTCAAAACGTAACTTCAAGTTGTTAAAACGTAATTTTAACTGGTAAAAAATGTACTTCTCCCTTGAAAAAAACGTACTACGACTTGTAAAACATATACTTTAACTTGTAAAAAAATGTATTTTAACGTGTCAAAACGTAACTTTAACTTGTTCAAAACGTACTTTAACTTGTAAAAACGTACTTTAAGTTGTCAAAACGTAACTGAAGTTGTCAAAACGTAAGTTTCACTTGTAAAAAACGTATTTTAACTTGTCAAAAATGTGGTTTAACTTGTAACAAATGTACTTTAACTTGTAAAAACGTACTTCAACTTGTAAAAAACGTACTTTAACTTGTCAAAACGTAACATTAAGTGGTTAAAACGTAACTTTTACTTGTAAAAAATGTACTTTAACTTCTACAGAACTCACTTCAACTTGTAAAACACGTACTTTAACTGGTAAAAAACGTACTTCAACTTGTAAAAAACGTACTTTAATTTGTAAAAAACGTATTTTCACGTGTTAAAATGGAATTTTAACTTGTCAAAACGTAAATTTAACTTGTTAAAAACGTACTTTAACTGGTAAAAAACCTACTTTAACTTGTCAAAACGTAACTTTAACTTGTCAAAACGTAACTTTAACTTGTAAAAAATGTACTTTAACTTGTAAAAAACGTACTTTAACTTGTAAAAAACGTACTTTAACTTTTCAAAACATAACTTTAACTTGTAAAAAAACCTACATTAACTTGTCAAAACGTAACTTTAACTTGTCAAAACGTGAGTTTAACTTGTAAAAAACGTATTTTAATTTGTCAAAAATGTGGTTTAACTTGTAACTTGTAAAAACGTACTTAAACTTGTAAAAAACGTACTTTAACTTGTATAAAACCTACTTTAAACTGTCAAAACGTAACTTTAATTTGTCAAAACGTAAGTTTAACTTGTTAAAAACGTAATTTAACTTGTCAAAACATAACTTTAACTTATAAAAAAACGTACTTTAACTTGGCAAAATGTAATTTAAATGTGTCAAAACGTAACTTTAAGTTGTTAAAACGTAACTTTAACTTGTAAAAAATGTACTTTAACTTGTAAACACGTACTTTAACTGGTAAAAAACGTACTTCAACTTGTAAAATACTTACTTTAATTTGTAAAAAATGTATTTTAAAGTGTTAAAATGTAACTTTAACTCGTCAAAACGTAAATTTAACTTGTTAAAAACGAACTATAACTTGTAATAAACCTACTTTAAGTTGTCAAAACGTAACTTTAACTTTTAAATAACCTGCATTAACTTGTCAAAACGTAACTTTAACTTGTCAAAACGTGAGTTTAACTTTCTAAAAACATACATTAACTTGTAAAAAACATACTTTTACTTGTCAAAAATGTGGTATAACTTGTAACAAATGGACTTTAACTTGTAAAAACGTACCTCAACTTGTAAAAAACGAACTTTAACTTGTAAAAAACCTACTTTACCTAGTCAAAACGTAACTTTAATTTGTCAAAACGTAACTTTAACTTGTCAAAACGTAACTTTAACTTGTAAAAAATGTACTTCACTTTTAAAAAACGTACTTTAACTTGTAAAAAACATACTTTAACTTGTCAAAACATAACTTTAACTTGTAAAATATCTACATTAACTTGTCAAAACGAAACTTTAACTTGTCAAAACGTGAGTTTAACTTGTTAAAAACATACATTAACTTGTAAAAAACGTATTTTAACTTGTCAAAAATGTTGTTTAACTTGTAACAAATGTACTTTAACTAGTAAAAACGTACTTCAACTTGTAAAAAAAATACTTTAACTTGTATAAAACCTACTTTAACTTGTCAAAACGTAACTTTAATTTGTCAAAACGTAAGTTTAACTTGTTAAATACGTATTTTAACTTGTCAAAACATAACTTTAACTTATAAAAAACGTACTTTAACTTGTCAAAATGTAACTTTAACTTGTAAAACACGTACTTCAACTTGTAAAAAACGTACTTTAACTTGTAAAAAATGTATTTTAACGTGTTAAAATGTAACTTTACCTTGTCAAAACGTAACTTTAACTTGTTAAAAACGTACTTTAACTTGTAAAAAACGTAATTTAACTTGTCAAAATATAATTTTAACTTGTCAAAACGTAACTTTAACTTGTTACAAATGTACTTTAACTTGTAAAACACGTACTTTAACTTGTAAAATGTAATTTTAATGTGTCAAAACGTAACTTTAAGTTGTTAAAACGTAACTTTAACTTGTAAAAAATGTACTTCTCCCTTGAAAAAAACGTACTACGACTTGTAAAACACATACTTTAACTTGTAAAAAACGTACTTCAACTAGTAAAAAAATGTATTTTAACGTGTCAAAACGTAACTTTAACTTGTTCAAAACGTACTTTAACTTGTCAAAACGTAACTTTAAATTGTCAAAACGTAAGTTTCACTTGTAAAAAACGTATTTTAACTTGTCAAAAATGTGGTTTAACTTGTAACAAATGTACTTTAACTTGTAAAAACGTACTTCAACTTGTAAAAAACGTACTTTAACTTGTCAAAACGTAACATGAAGTTGTTAAAACGTAACTTTAAGTTGTAAAAAAACGTACTTTAACTAGTAAAAAACCTACTTTAACTTGTCAAAACGTAACTTTAACTTGTCAAAACGTAACTTTAACTTGTAAAAAATGTACTTTAACTTGTAAAAAACGTACTTTAACTTGTAAAAAACGTACTTTAACTTTTCAAAACATAACTTTAACTTGTAAAAAACCTACATTAACTTGTCAAAACGTAACTTTAACTTGTCAAAACGTGAGTTTAACTTGTAAAAAACGTATTTTAATTTGTCAAAAATGTGGTTTAACTTGTAACAAATGTACTTTAACTTGTATAAACGTACTTAAACTTGTAAAAAACGTACTTTAACTTGTATAAAACCTACTTTAACCTGTCAAAACGTAACTTTAATTTGTCAAAACGTAAGTTTAACTTGTTAAAAACGTAATTTAAATTGTCAAAACATAACTTTAACTTATAAAAACGTACTTTAACTAGGCAAAATGTAATTTAAATGTGTCAAAACGTAACTTTAAGTTGTTAAAACGTAACTTAAACTTGTAAAAAATGTACTTTAACTTGTAAACACGTACTTTAACTGGTAAAAAACGTACTTCAACTTGTAAAATACTAAGTTTAATTTGTCAAAACGTAACTTTAACTTGTCAAAACGTGCGTTTAACTTTCTAAAACATACATTAACTTGTAAAAAACATACTTTTACTTGTCTAAAATGTGGTATAACTTGTAAAAAATGGACTTTAACTTGTAAAAACATACCTCATCTTGTAAAAAACGAACTTTAACTTGTAAAAAACCTACTTTACCTTGTCAAAACGTAACTTTAATTTGTCAAAACGAAACTTTAACTTGTCAAAACGTAACTTTAACTTGTAAAAAATGTACTTAACTTTTAAAAAACGTACTTTAACTTGTAAAAAACATACTTTAACTTGTCAAAACATAACTTTAACTTGTAAAATATCTACATTAACTTGTCAAAACGTAACTTTAACTTGTCAAAACGAGAGTTTAACTTGTTAAAAACATACATTAACTTGTAAAAAACGTATTTTAACTTGTCAAAAATGTGGTTTAACTTGTAACAAATGTACTTTAACTTGTAAAAACGTACTTCAACTTGTAAAAAAAATACTTTAACATGTATAAAACCTACTTTAAATTGTCAAAACGTAACTTTAATTTGTCAAAACGTAAGTTTAACTTGTTAAATACGTAATTTAACTTGTCAAAACATAACTTTAACTTATAAAAAACGTACTTTAACTTGTCAAAATGTAATTTTAATGTGTCAAAACGTAACTTTAAGTTGTTAAAACGTAACTTTAACTTGTAAAAAATGTACTTTAACTTGTAAAGAACGCACTTCAACTTGTAAAACACGTACTTTAACTGGTAAAAAATGTACTTAAACTTGTAAAAAACGTACTTTACTTTGTAAAAAATGTATTTTAACGTGTTAAAATGTAACTTTAACTTCACAAAACGTAAGTTTAATTTGTAAAAAACCTACATTAATTTGTCAAAACCTAAGTTTAACTTGTAAAAAACCTACATTAACTTGTCAAAACGGAACTTTAACTTGTCAAAACGTGAGTTTAACTTGTTAAAAACATAGTTTAACTTGTCAAAACGGTACTTTAACTTGTCAAAATGAAATTTTAATGTGTAAAAACGTAACTTTAAATTGTTAAAACGTAAATTTAACTTCTTAAAAATGTACTTTAACTTGTAAAGAACGCATTTCAACTTGTAAAACACGTACTTTAATTTGAAAAAAACGTACTTCAACTTGTAAAAAACGTACTTTAATTAGTAAAAAACGTATTTTAACGTGTTAAAATGGAACTTTAACTTGTCAAAATGTAAATTTAACCTGTTAAAAAGGTATTTTAACTTGTAAAAAAGCTACTTTAACTTGTCAAAACGTAATTTTAACTTGTCAAAACGTAACTTTAACTTGTAAAAACTGTACTTTAACTTGTAAAAAACATACTTTAACTTGTAAAAAACCTACATTAACTTGTCAAAACGTAACTTTAACTTGTCAAAAAGTGAGTTTAACTTGGTAAAAACCTACATTAACTTGTAAAAAACGTATCTTAACTTGTCAAAAATGTGGTTTAACTTGTAACAAATGTAATTTATCCTTTAAAAACGTACTTCAACTTGTAAAAAACGTACTTTAACTTGTGTAAAACCTACTTTAATTTGTCAAAACGTAACTTTAATTTGTCAAAACGTAAGTTTAACTTATAAAAAATGTACTTTAACTTGTCAAAATGTAATTTTAATGTGTCAAAACGTAACTTTAAGTTGTTAAAACGTAACTTTAACTTGTAAAAAATGTACTTTAACTTGTATAGAACGCACTTCAACTTGTAAAACACGTACTTTAACTGGTAAAAAACGTACTTCAACTTGTAAAAAACGTACTTTAATTTGTAAAAACTGTATTTTAACGTGTTAAAATGTAACTTTAACTAGTCAAAACGTAAATTTAACTTGTTAAAGACGAACTTTAACTTGTAAAAAACCTACTTTAACTTGTCCAAACGTAACTCTAACTTGTAAAAAACATAACATTAACTTGTCAAAACGTAACATTAACTTGTCAATACGTGAGTTTAACTTGCTAAAAATATACATTAACGTGTAAAAAACATAATTTTACTTGTCAAAAATGTGGTTTCACTTGTAACAAATGGACTTTAACTTGTAAAAACGTACCTCAACTTATAAAAAACGAACTTTAATTTGTCAAAACGTAACTTTAATTTGTCAAAATGTAAATTTAACTTTTTAAAAACGAAATTTAACTTGTCAAAACGTAACTTTAACTTGTAAAAAACGTACTTTAACTAGTAAAAGTGTAATTTTAATGTGTCAAAACGTAACTTTAAGTTGTTAAAACGTAACTTTTACTTGTAAAAAATGTACTTTAACTTGTACAGAACTCACTTCAACTTGTAAAACACGTACTTTAACTGGTAAAAAACGTACTTCAACTTGTAAAAAACGTACTTTAATTTGTAAAAAATGTATTTTAACGTGTTAAAATGGAACTTTAACTTGTCATAACGTAAATTTAACTTGTTAAAAACAAAGTTTAACTTGTAAAAAACCTAAATTAACTTGTCAAAACGTAACTTTAACTTTTAAAAAACCTACTTTAACTTGTCAAAACGTAACTTTAACTTGTCAAGACGTAAGTTTAACTTGTTTAAAACATATATTCACTAGTAAAAAACGTACTTTAACTTGTCAAAAATGTGGTTTAACTTGTAAAAAATGTACTTTACCTTGTAAAAACGATCTTCGACTTGTAAAAAACGTACTTTAACTTGTAAAAAACGTACTTTAACTTGTAAAAAACGTACTTCAACTTGTAAAAAACGTACTTTAACTTGTAAAAAACGTATTTTAACGTGTCAAAATGTAACTTTAACTTGTCAAAACGTAACTTTAACTTGTTCAAAACGTACTTTAATTTGTAAAAAACGTACCTTAACTTGTAAAAACGTAACTTTAACTTGTCAAAACATAACTTTAACTTGTAAAAAATCTACTTTAACTTGTAAAAAACCTACTTTAACTTGTTAAAACGTAACTTTAATTTGTCAAAACGTAAGTTTAACATGTTAAAAACGTAATTTAACTAGTCAAAATGTAACTTTAACTTGTCAAAATGTAATTTTAATGTGTCAAAATGTAACTTTAAGTTGTTAAAACGTAACTTTAACTTGTAAACAATGTACTTCAACTTGTAAAAAACGTACTTCAACTTGTAAAACACTTTCTTTAACTTGTAGAAAACGTACTTAAACTTGTAAAAAACGTATTTTAACGTTTCAAAATGTAACTTTAACTTGTTAAAAACGTACTTTAACTTGTAAAAAACGTAATTTAACTTGTAAAAAACGTACTTTAACTTGTCAAAACGTAACTTTAACTTTTAAAAAACCTATTTTAACTTGTCAAAACGTAACTTTAACTTGTCAAAACGTAAGTTTAACTTGTTAAAAACGTAATTTAACTTGACAAAACGTAACTTTAACTTGTAAAAAACGTACTTTAACTTGTCAAAATGTAATTTTAATGTGTCAAAACGTAAATTTAAGTTGTTAAAACGTAACTTTAACTGGTAAAAAATGTACTTCTACATTGAAAAAAACGTACTTCGACTTGTAAAACACTTATTTTAACTTGTAAAAAACGTACTTCAACTAGTAAAAAACGTACTTTAGCTAGTAAAAAAATGTATTTTAACGTTTCAAAATGTAACTTTAACTTGCAAAACGTAACTTTAACTTGTTAAAAATGTACTTTAACTTGTAAAAATCGTACTTTAACTTATAAAAAACGGACTTTAACTTGTAAAAAGTGTAATTTAATATGTCAAATTGTAACTTTAACTTGTCAAAATGTAACTTTAAATTGTTATTAACTTGTAAAAACCGTACTTTAATTTGTAAAAAATATACTTTTACTTGTCAAAACATAACTTTAACTTTTAAAAAACCTACTTTAACTTGTCAAGACGTAACTTTAACTTGTCAAGACGTAAGTTTAACTTGTTAAAAACATATATTCACTAGTAAAAAACGTACATTAACTAGACAAAAATGTACTTTAACTTGTAACAAATGTACTTTAACTTGTAAAAACGAACTTCAACTTGTAAAAAACGTACTTTAACTTGTAAAAGACGTACTTTAACTTGTAAAAAACGTACTTCAACTGGTAAAAAACGTACTTTAACTTGTAAAAAACGTATTTTAACGTGTCAATGTAACTTTAACTTGTCAAAACGTAACTTTAACTTGTTCAAAACGTACTTTAACTTGTAAAAAACGTACCTTTAACTTGTCAAAACGTAACTTTAACTTGTAGAAAATCTACCTTAACTTGTCAAAACGTAACTTTAACTTGTCAAAACGTAACTTTAACTTGTTTAAAACATATATTACCTTGAAAAAAACATACTTTAACTTGTAAAAAATGTGGTTTAACTTGTAACAAATGGACTTTAACTTGTAAAAACGTAATTCAACTTGTTAAAGACGTACTTTAACTTGTAAAAAACCTACTTTAACTTGTCAAATCTTAAATTTAATTTGTCAAAACTTAACTTTAACTTGTAAAAAACAACTTTAACTTGTAAAAATGTAATTTTAATGTTTCTAAACTTAACTTTAAGTTGTTAAAACGTAACTTTAACTTGTAAAAAATGTACGTTAACTTGTAAAGAATGGCACTTCAACTTGTAAAAAACGTACATTAATTTGTAAAAAAACGTATTTTAACGTGTTAAAATGTAACTTTAACTTGTCAAAACGTAAATTTAACTTGTTAAAAACGTACTTTAACTTGTAAAAAACCTACTTTAACTTGTCAAAACGTAACTTTAACTTGTAAAAAACCTACATTAACTTGTCAAAACGTAACCTTAACTTGCTAAAAACTTACATTAACTAGTAAAAAACAGACTTTTACTTGTCAAAAATGTGGTTTAACTTGTAACAAATGTACTTTAACTTGTAAAAACGTACTTCAACTTGTAAAAAACGTACTTTAACTTGTAAAAAACCTACTTTAACTTGTCAAAACGTAACTTTAATTTGTCAAAACGTAAGTTTAACTTGTTAAAAACATAATTTAACTTGTCAAAACATAACTTTAACTTGTAAAAAACGTACTTTAACTTGTCAAAATGTAATTTTAATGTGTCAAATCGTAACTTTAAGCTGTTAAAACTTAACTTTAACTGGTAAAAAATGTACTTCTACATTGAAAAAAACGTACTTCGACTTGTAAAACACTTATTTTAACTTGTAAAAAACGTACTTCAACTAGTAAAAAACGTACTTTAGCTTGTAAAAAAATGTATTTTAACGTTTCAAAATGTAACTTTAACTTGCAAAACGTAACTTTAACTTGTTAAAAATGTACTTTAACTTGTAAAAAACGGACTTTAACTTGTAAAAAGTGTAATTTAATATGTCAAATTGTAACTTTAACTTGTCAAAATGTAACTTTAAATTGTTAAAAACGTACTTTAACTTGTAAAAACCGTACTTTAACTTGTAAAAAATATACTTTTACTTGTCAAAACATAACTTTAACTTTTAAAAAACCTACTTTAACTTGTCAAGACGTAACTTTAACTTGTCAAGACGTAAGTTTAACTTGTTAAAAACATATATTCACTAGTAAAAAACATACATTAACTAGACAAAAATGTGGTTTAACTTGTAACAAATGTACTTTAACTTGTAAAAACGAACTTCAACTTGTAAAAAACGTACTTTAACTTGTAAAAATCGTACTTTAAATTGTAAAAAACGTACTTTAACTTGTCAAAAACGTACTTTAACTTGTAAAAATCGTACTTTAACTTGTAAAAAACTTACTTTAACTTGTAAAAAACGTACTTAAACTGGTAAAAAACGTACTTTAACTTGTAAAAAACGTATTTTAACGTGTCAATGTAACTTTAACTTGTCAAAACGTAACTTTAACTTGTTCAAAACGTACTTTAACTTGTAAAAAACGTACTTTAACTTGTAAAAACGTAACTTTAACTTGTCAAAACGTAACTTTAACTTGTAGAAAACCTATCTTAACTTGTCAAAACGTAACTTTAACTTGTCAAAACGTAACTTTAACTTGTTAAAAACATATATTACCTTGAAAAAAACGTACTTTAACTTGTTAAAAATGTGGTTTAACTTGTAACAAATGGACTTTAACTTGTAAAAACGTAATTCAACTTGTAAAAGACGTACTTTAACTTGTAAAAAACCTACTTTAACTTGTCAAATCTTAACTTTAATTTGTCAAAACTTAACTTTAACTTGTAAAAAACAACTTTAACTTGTAAAAATGTAATTTTAATGTGTCAAAACGTAACTTTAACTTGTTAAAACGTAACTTTAACTTGTAAAAAATGTACTTTAACTTGTAAAGAATGCACTTCAACTTGTAAAAAACGTACATTAATTTGTAAAAAAACGTATTTTAACGTGTTAAAATGTAACTTTAACTTGTCAAAACGTAAATTTAACTTGTTAAAAACGTACTTTAACTTGTAAAAAACCTACTTTAACTTGACAAAATGTAACTTTAACTTGTAAATAACCTACATTAACTTGTCAAAACGTAACCTTAACTTGCTAAAAACTTACATTAACTAGTAAAAAACAGACTTTTACTTGTCAAAAATGTGGTTTAACTTGTAACAAATGTACTTTAACTTGTAAAAACGTACTTCAACTTGTAAAAAACGTACTTTAACTTGTAAAAAACCTACTTTAACTTGTCAAAACGTAACTTTAATTTGTCAAAACGTAAGTTTAACTTGTTAAAAACATAATTTAACTTGTCAAAACATAACTTTAACTTGTAAAAAACGTACTTTAACTTGTCAAAATGTAATTTTTATGTGTCAAAACGTAACTTTAAGCAGTTAAAACTTAACTTTAACTGGTAAAAAATGTACTTCTACATTGAAAAAAACGTACTTCGACTTGTATAACACTTATTTTAACTCGTAAAAAACGTACTTCAACTAGTAAAAAACGTACTTTAGCTTGTAAAAAAATGTATTTTAACGTTTCAAAATGTAACTGTAACTTGCAAAACGTAACTTTAACTTGTTAAAAATGTACTTTAACTTGTAAAAAACGTACTTTAATTTGTAAAAAACGGACTTTAACTTGTAAAAAGTGTAATTTAATATGTCAAATTGTAACTTTAACTTGTCAAAATGTAACTTTAAATTGTTAAAAACGTACTTTAACTTGTAAAAACCGTACTTTAACTTGTAAAAAATATACTTTTACTTGTCAAAACATAACTTTAACTTTTAAAAAACCTACTTTAACTTGTCAAGACGTAACTTTAACTTGTCAAGACGTAAGTTTAACTTGTTAAAAACATATATTCACTAGTAAAAAACGTACATTAACTAGACAAAAATGTGGTTTAACTTGTAACAAATGTACTTTAACTTGTAAAAACGAACTTCAACTTGTAACAAACGTACTTTAACTTGTAAAAACCGTACTTTAACTTGTAAAAAACGTACTTCAACTGGTAAAAAACGTACTTTAACTTGTAAAAAACGTATAATAACGTGTCAATGTAACTTTAACTTGTCAAAACGTAACTTTAACTTGTTCAAAACGTACTTTAACTTGTAAAAAACGTACTTTAACTTCTAAAAACGTAACTTTAACTTGTCAAAACGTAACTTTAACTTGTAGAAAACCTACCTTAACTTGTCAAAACGTAACTTTAACTTGTCAAAACGTAACTTTAACTTGTTAAAAACATATATTACCTTGAAAAAAACGTACTTTAACTTGTAAAAAATGTGGTTTAACTTGTAACAAATGGACTTTAACTTGTAAAAACGTAATTCAACTTGTAAAAGACGTACTTTAACTTGTAAAAAACCTACTTTAACTTGTCAAATCTTAACTTTAATTTGTCAAAACTTAACTTTAACTTGTAAAAAACAACTTTAACTTGTAAAAATGTAATTTTAATGTGTCAAAACGTAACTTTAACTTGTTAAAACGTAACTTTAACTTGTAAAAAATGTACTTTAACTTGTAAAGAATGCACTTCAACTTGTAAAAAACGTACATTAATTTGTAAAAAAACGTATTTTAACGTGTTAAAATGTAACTTTAACTTGTCAAAACGTAAATTTAACTTGTTAAAAACGTACTTTAACTTGTAAAAAACCTACTTTAACTTGTCAAAACGTAACTTTAACTTGTAAAAAACCTACATTAACTTGTCAAAACGTAACCTTAACTTGCTAAAAACTTACATTAACTAGTAAAAAACAGACTTTTACTTGTCAAAAATGTGGTTTAACTTGTAACAAATGTACTTTAACTTGTAAAAACGTACTTCAACTTGTAAAAAACGTACTTTAACTTGTAAAAAACCTACTTTAACTTGTCAAAACGTAACTTTAATTTGTCAAAACGTAAGTTTAACTTGTTAAAAACATAATTTAACTTGTCAAAACATAACTTTAACTTGTAAAAAACGTACTTTAACTTGTCAAAATGTAATTTTAATGTGTCAAAACGTAACTTTAAGATGTTAAAACGTTACTTTAACTGGTAAAAAATGTACTTCTACATTGAAAAAAACGTACTTCGACTTGTAAAACACTTATTTTAACTTGTAAAAAACGTACTTCAACTAGTAAAAAACGTACTTTAGCTTGTAAAAAAATGTATTTTAACGTTTCAAAATGTAACTTTAACTTGCAAAACGTAACTTTAACTTGTTAAAAATGTACTTTAACTTGTAAAAAACGTACTTTAACTTGTAAAAAACGGACTTTAACTTGTAAAAAGTGTAATTTAATATGTCAAATTGTAACTTTAACTTGTCAAAATGTAACTTTAAATTGTTAAAAACGTACTTTAACTTGTAAAAACCGTACTTTAACTTGTAAAAAATATACTTTTACTTGTCAAAACATAACTTTAACTTTTAAAAAACCTACTTTAACTTGTCAAGACGTAACTTTAACTTGTCAAGACGTAACTTTAACTTGTCAAGACGTAAGTTTAACTTGTTAAAAACATATATTCACTAGTAAAAAACGTACATTAACTAGACAAAAATGTGGTTTAACTTGTAACAAATGTACTTGAACTTGTAAAAACGAACTTCAACTTGTAAAAAACGTACTTTAACTTGTAAAAAACGTACTTTAACTTGTAAAAAACGTACTTCAACTGGTAAAAAACGTACTTTAACTTGTAAAAAACGTATAATAACATGTCAATGTAACTTTAACTTGTCAAAACGTAACTTTAACTTGTTCAAAACGTACTTTAACTTGTAAAAAACGTACTTTAACTTCTAAAAACGTAACTTTAACTTGTCAAAACGTAACTTTAACTTGTAGAAAACCTACCTTAACTTGTCAAAACGTAACTTTAACTTGTCAAAACGTAACTTTAACTTGTTAAAAACATATATTACCTTGAAAAAAACGTACTTTAACTTGTAAAAAATGTGGTTTAACTTGTAACAAATGGACTTTAACTTGTAAAAACGTAATTCAACTTGTAAAAGACGTACTTTAACTTGTAAAAAACCTACTTTAACTTGTCAAATCTTAACTTTAATTTGTCAAAACTTAACTTTAACTTGTAAAAAACAACTTTAACTTGTAAAAATGTAATTTTAATGTGTCAAAACGTAACTTTAAGTTGTTAAAACGTAACTTTAACTTGTAAAAAATGTACTTTAACTTGTAAAGAATGCACTTCAACTTGTAAAAAACGTACATTAATTTGTAAAAAAACGTATTTTAACGTGTTAAAATGTAACTTTAACTTGTCAAAACGTAAATTTAACTTGTTAAAAACGTACTTTAACTTGTAAAAAACCTACTTTAACTTGTCAAAACGTAACTTTAACTTGTAAAAAACCTACATTAACTTGTCAAAACGTAACCTTAACTTGCTAAAAACTTACATTAACTAGTAAAAAACAGACTTTTACTTGTCAAAAATGTGGTTTAACTTGTAACAAATGTACTTTAACTTGTAAAAACGTACTTCAACTTGTAAAAAACGTACTTTAACTTGTAAAAAACCTACTTTAACTTGTCAAAACGTAACTTTAATTTGTCAAAACGTAAGTTTAACTTGTTAAAAACATAATTTAACTTGTCAAAACATAACTTTAACTTGTAAAAAACGTACTTTAACTTGTCAAAATGTAATTTTAATGTGTCAAAACGTAACTTTAAGATGTTAAAACGTTACTTTAACTGGTAAAAAATGTACTTCTACATTGAAAAAAACGTACTTCGACTTGTAAAACACTTATTTTAACTTGTAAAAAACGTACTTCAACTAGTAAAAAACGTACTTTAGCTTGTAAAAAAATGTATTTTAACGTTTCAAAATGTAACTTTAACTTGCAAAACGTAACTTTAACTTGTTAAAAATGTACTTTAACTTGTAAAAAACGTACTTTAACTTGTAAAAAACGGACTTTAACTTGTAAAAAGTGTAATTTAATATGTCAAATTGTAACTTTAACTTGTCAAAATGTAACTTTAAATTGTTAAAAACGTACTTTAACTTGTAAAAACCGTACTTTAACTTGTAAAAAATATACTTTTACTAGTCAAAACATAACTTTAACTTTTAAAAAACCTACTTTAACTTGTCAAGACGTAACTTTAACTTGTCAAGACGTAACTTTAACTTGTCAAGACGTAAGTTTAACTTGTTAAAAACATATATTCACTAGTAAAAAACGTACATTAACTAGACAAAAATGTGGTTTAACTTGTAACAAATATACTTTAACTTGTAAAAACGAACTTCAACTTGTAACAAACGTACTTTAACTTGTAAAAAACGTACTTTAACTTGTAAAAAACGTACTTCAACTGGTAAAAAACGTACTTTAACTTGTAAAAAACGTATAATAACGTGTCAATGTAACTTTAACTTGTCAAAACGTAACTTTAACTTGTTCAAAACGTACTTTAACTTGTAAAAAACGTACTTTAACTTCTAAAAACGTAACTTTAACTTGTCAAAACGTAACTTTAACTTGTAGAAAACCTACCTTAACTTGTAAAAACGTAACTTTAACTTGTCAAAACGTAACTTTAACTTGTTAAAAACATATATTACCTTGAAAAAAAGTACTTTAACTTGTAAAAAATGTGGTTTAACTTGTGACAAATGGACTTTAACTTGTAAAAACGTAATTCAACTTGTAAAAGACGTACTTTAACTTGTAAAAAACCTACTTTAACTTGTCAAATCTTAACTTTAATTTGTCAAAACTTAACTTTAACTTGTAAAAAACAACTTTAACTTGTAAAAATGTAATTTTAATGTGTCAAAACGTAACTTTAACTTGTTAAAACGTAACTTTAACTTGTAAAAAATGTACTTTAACTTGTAAAGAATGCACTTCAACTTGTAAAAAACGTACATTAATTTGTAAAAAAACGTATTTTAACGTGTTAAAATGTAACTTTAACTTGTCAAAACGTAAATTTAACTTGTTAAAAACGTACTTTAACTTGTAAAAAACCTACTTTAACTTGTCAAAACGTAACTTTAACTTGTAAAAAACCTACATTAACTTGTCAAAACGTAACCTTAACTTGCTAAAAACTTACATTAACTAGTAAAAAACAGACTTTTACTTGTCAAAAATGTGGTTTAACTTGTAACAAATGTACTTTAACATGTAAAAACGTACTTCAACTTGTAAAAAACGTACTTTAACTTGTAAAAAACCTACTTTAACTTGTCAAAACGTAACTTTAATTTGTCAAAACGTAAGTTTAACTTGTTAAAAACATAATTTAACTTGTCAAAACATAACTTTAACTTGTAAAAAACGTACTTTAACTTGTCAAAATGTAATTTTAATGTGTCAAAACGTAACTTTAAGATGTTAAAACGTTACTTTAACTGGTAAAAAATGTACTTCTACATTGAAAAAAACGTACTTCGACTTGTAAAACACTTATTTTAACTTGTAAAAAACGTACTTCAACTAGTAAAAAACGTACTTTAGCTTGTAAAAAAATGTATTTTAACGTTTCAAAATGTAACTTTAACTTGCAAAACGTAACTTTAACTTGTTAAAAATGTACTTTAACTTGTAAAAAACGTACTTTAACTTGTAAAAAACGGACTTTAACTTGTAAAAAGTGTAATTTAATATGTCAAATTGTAACTTTAACTTGTCAAAATGTAACTTTAAATTGTTAAAAACGTACTTTAACTTGTAAAAACCGTACTTTAACTTATAAAAAATATACTTTTACTTGTCAAAACATAACTTTAACTTTTAAAAAACCTACTTTAACTTGTCAAGACGTAACTTTAACTTGTCAAGACGTAACTTTAACTTGTTAAAAACATATATTCACTAGTAAAAAACGTACATTAACTAGACAAAAATGTGGTTTAACTTGTAACAAATGTACTTTAACTTGTAAAAACGAACTTCAACTTGTAACAAACGTACTTTAACTTGTAAAAACCGTACTTTAACTTGTAAAAAACGTACTTCAACTGGTAAAAAACGTACTTTAACTTGTAAAAAACGTATAATAACGTGTCAATGTAACTTTAACTTGTCAAAACGTAACTTTAACTTGTTCAAAACGTACTTTAACTTGTAAAAAACGTACTTTAACTTCTAAAAACGTAACTTTAACTTGTCAAAACGTAACTTTAACTTGTAGAAAACCTACCTTAACTTGTCAAAACGTAACTTTAACTTGTCAAAACGTAACTTTAACTTGTTAAAAACATATATTACCTTGAAAAAAAGTACTTTAACTTGTAAAAAATGTGGTTTAACTTGTGACAAATGGACTTTAACTTGTAAAAACGTAATTCAACTTGTAAAAGACGTACTTTAACTTGTAAAAAACCTACTTTAACTTGTCAAATCTTAACTTTAATTTGTCAAAACTTAACTTTAACTTGTAAAAAACAACTTTAACTTGTAAAAATGTAATTTTAATGTGTTAAAACGTAACTTTAACTTGTTAAAACGTAACTTTAACTTGTAAAAAATGTACTTTAACTTGTAAAGAATGCACTTCAACTTGTAAAAAACGTACATTAATTTGTAAAAAAACGTATTTTAACGTGTTAAAATGTAACTTTAACTTGTCAAAACGTAAATTTAACTTGTTAAAAACGTACTTTAACTTGTAAAAAACCTACTTTAACTTGTCAAAACGTAACTTTAACTTGTAAAAAACCTACATTAACTTGTCAAAACGTAACCTTAACTTGCTAAAAACTTACATTAACTAGTAAAAAACAGACTTTTACTTGTCAAAAATTTGGTTTAACTTGTAACAAATGTACTTTAACTTGTAAAAACGTACTTCAACTTGTAAAAAACGTACTTTAACTTGTAAAAAACCTACTTTAACTTGTCAAAACGTAACTTTAATTTGTCAAAACGTAAGTTTAACTTGTTAAAAACATAATTTAACTTGTCAAAACGTAACTTTAACTTGTAAAAAACGTACTTTAACTTGTCAAAATGTAATTTTAATGTGTCAAAACGTAACTTTAAGCTGTTAAAACTTAACTTTAACTTCTAAAAATTTCCTTTAACTTGTAAAGAACTTACTTTAACTTGTAAAACACGTACTTTACCTTGTAAAAAACGTACTTCAACTTGTAACAAACGATTTTTAATTTTTAAAAAACGTACTTTAAATTTTAAAATGTAACTTTAACTTGTCATAACGTCAATTAAACTTGTTAAAAACGTACTTTAACTTGTAAAAAACCTACTTTAACTTGTCAAAACCTAACTTTAACTTGTCAAAACGTAAATTTAACTTGTTAAAAACGTACTTTAACTTGTAAAAAACCTACTTTAACTTGTCAAAACCTAACTTTAACTTGTCAAAACGTAACTTTAACTTGTAAAAAACTTACTTTAACTTTTAAAAAACGTAGTTCAACTTGTAAAAAACTTACTTTAACTGGTAAAAAACGTACTTCAACTTGTAAAAAACGTACTTTAATTTATAAAAAACGTATTTTAACGTATCAAAATGTAACTTTAACTTGTCAAAACGTGAATTTAACTTGTTAAAAACGTACTATAACTTGTAAAATACGTAATTTAACTTGTAAAAAACCTACATTAACTTGTCAAAACGTAACTTTAACTTTTAAAAAACCTACTTTAACTTATCAAAACGTAACTTTAACTTGTCAAAACGTAAGTTTAACTTGTTAAAAACGTAATTTAACTTGTCAAAACGTAACTTTAACTTGTAAAATACGTACTTTAACTTGTCAAAATGTAATTTTAATGTGTCAAAACGTAACTTTAAGTTGTTAAAACGTAACTTTAACTGGTAAAAAATGTACTTCTACATTGAAAAAATCGTACTTCGACTTGTAAAACACTTATTTTAACTTGTAAAAAACGTACTTCAACTAGTAAAAAACGTACTTTAGCTTGTAAAAAAATGTATTTTAACGTTTCAAAATGTAACTTTAACTTGCAAAACGTAACTTTAACTTGTTAAAAATGTACTTTAACTTGTAAAAAACGGACTTTAACTTGTAAAAAGTGTAATTTAATATGTCAAATTGTAACTTTAACTTGTCAAAATGTAACTTTAAGTTGTCAAAATGTAACTTTAAATTGTTAAAAACGTACTTTAACTTGTAAAAACCGTACTTTAACTTGTAAAAAATATACATTTACTTGTCAAAACATAACTTTAACTTTTAAAAAACCTACTTTAACTTGTAAAGACGTAACTTTAACTTGTCAAGACGTAAGTTTAACTTGTTAAAAACATATATTCACTAGTAAAAAACGTACATTAACTAGACAAAAATGTGGTTTAACTTGTAACAAATGTACTTTAATTTGTAAAAACGAACTTCAACTTGTAAAAAACGTACTTCAACTGGTAAAAAACGTACTTTAACTTGTAAAAAACGTACTTCAACTGGTAAAAAACGTACTTTAACTTGTAAAAAACGTATTTTAACGTGTCAATGTAACTTTAACTTGTCAAAACGTAACTTTAACTTGTTCAAAACGTACTTTAACTTGTAAAAAACGTACTTTAACTTGTAAAAACGTAACTTTAACTTGTCAAAACGTAACTTTAACTTGTAGAAAACCTACCTTAACTTGTCAAAACGTAACTTTAACTTGTCAAAACGTAAATTTAACTTGTTAAAAACCTACTTTAACTTATAAAAACCTAATTTAACTTTTCAAAACCTAACTTTAACTTGTCAAAACGTAACTTTAACTTGTAAAAAACTTACTTTAACTTTTAAAAAACGTAATTCAACTTGTAAAAAACTTACTTTAACTGGTAAAAAACGTACTTCAACTTGTAAAAAATGTACTTTAATTTATAAAAAACGTATTTTAACGTATCAAAATGTAACTTTAACTTGTTAAAACGTAAATTTAACTTGTTAAAAACGTACTTTAACTTGTAAAAAACGTAATTTAACTTGTAAAAAACGTACTTTAACTTGTCAAAACGTAACTTTAACTTTTAAAAAACCTACTTTAACTTGTCAAAACGTAACTTTAACTTGTCAAAACGTAAGTTTAACTTGTTAAAAACGTAATTTAACTTGTCAAAACGTAACTTTAACTTGTAAAAAACGTACTTTAACTGTCAAAATGTAATTTTAATGTGTCAAAACGTAACTTTAAGTTGTTAAAACGTAACTTTAACTGGTAAAAAATGTACTTCTACATTGAAAAAAACGTACTTCGACTTGTAAAACACTTATTTTAACTTGTTAAAAACGTACCTCAACTAGTAAAAAACGTACTTTAGCTTGTAAAAAACCTACATTAACTTGTCAAAACGTAACCTTAACTTGCTAAAAACTTACATTAACTAGTAAAAAACAGACTTTTACTTGTCAAAAATGTGGTTTAACTTGTAACAAATGTACTTTAACTTGTAAAAATGTACTTCAACTTGTAAAAAACGTACTTTAACTTGTAAAAAACCTACTTTAACTTGTCAAAACGTAACTTTAATTTGTCAAAACGTAAGTTTAACTTGTTAAAAACATAATTTAACTTGTCAAAACATAACTTTAACTTGTAAAAAACGTACTTTAACTTGTCAAAATGTAATTTTAATGTGTCAAAACGTAACTTTAAGCTGTTAAAACTTAACTTTAACTTCTAAAAATTTCCTTTAACTTGTAAAGAACTTACTTTAACTTGTAAAACACGTACTTTACCTTGTAAAAAACGTACTTCAACTTGTAACAAACGATTTTTAATTTTTAAAAAACGTACTTTAAATTTTAAAATGTAACTTTAACTTGTCATAACGTCAATTAAACTTGTTAAAAACGTACTTTAACTTGTAAAAAACCTACTTTAACTTGTCAAAACCTAACTTTAACTTGTCAAAACGTAAATTTAACTTGTTAAAAACCTACTTTAACTTGTAAAAAACCTACTTTAACTTGTCAAAACCTAACTTTAACTTGTCAAAACGTAACTTTAACTTGTAAAAAACTTACTTTAACTTTTAAAAAACGTAGTTCAACTTGTAAAAAACTTACTTTAACTGGTAAAAAACGTACTTCAACTTGTAAAAAACGTACTTTAATTTATAAAAAACGTATTTTAACGTATCAAAATGTAACTTTAACTTGTCAAAACGTGAATTTAACTTGTTAAAAACGTACTATAACTTGTAAAATACGTAATTTAACTTGTAAAAAACGTACTTTAACTTGTCAAAACGTAACTTTAACTTTTAAAAAACCTACTTTAACTTATCAAAACGTAACTTTAACTTGTCAAAACGTAAGTTTAACTTGTTAAAAACGTAATTTAACTTGTCAAAACGTAACTTTAACTTGTAAAATACGTACTTTAACTTGTCAAAATGTAATTTTAATGTGTCAAAACGTAACTTTAAGTTGTTAAAACGTAACTTTAACTGGTAAAAAATGTACTTCTACCTTGAAAAAAACGTACTTCGACTTGTAAAACACTTATTTTAACTTGTAAAAAACGTACTTCAACTAGTAAAAAACGTACTTTAGCTTGTAAAAAATTGTATTTTAACGTTTCAAAATGTAACTTTAACTTGCAAAACGTAACTTTAACTTGTTAAAAATGTACTTTAACTTGTAAAAAACGTACTTTAACTTGTAAAAAACGGACTTTAACTTATAAAAAATGTAATTTAATATGTCAAATTGTAACTTTAACTTGTCAAAATGTAACTTTAAATTGTTAAAAACGTACTTTAACTTGTAAAAACCGTACTTTAACTTGTAAAAAATATACATTTACTTGTCAAAACATAACTTTAACTTTTAAAAAACCTACTTTAACTTGTAAAGACATAACTTTAACTTGTCAAGACGTAAGTTTAACTTGTTAAAAACATATATTCACTAGTAAAAAACGTACATTAACTAGACAAAAATGTGGTTTAACTTGTAACAAATGTACTTTAACTTGTAAAAACGAACTTCAACTTGTAAAAAACGTACTTCAACTGGTAAAAAACGTACTTTAACTTGTAAAAAACGTACTTCAACTGGTAAAAAACGTACTTTAACTTGTAAAAAACGTATTTTAACGTGTCAATGTAACTTTAACTTGTCAAAACGTAACTTTAACTTGTTCAAAACGTACTTTAACTTGTAAAAAACGTACTATAACTTGTAAAAACGTAACTTTAACTTGTCAAAACGTAACTTTAACTTGTAGAAAACCTACCTTAACTTGTCAAAACGTAACTTTAACTTGTCAAAACGTATAACAAAACCTACTTTAACTTATAAAAACCTAATTTAACTTTTCGAAACCTAACTTTAACTTGTCAAAACGTAACTTTAACTTGTAAAAAACTTACTTTAACTTTTAAAAAACGTAATTCAACTTGTAAAAAACTTACTTTAACTGGTAAAAAACGTACTTCAACTAGTAAAAAATTTACTTTAATTTATAAAAAACGTATTTTAACGTATCAAAATGTAACTTTAACTTGTTAAAACGTGAATTTAACTTGTAAAAAACGTACTTTAACTTGTAAAAAACGTACTTTAACTTGTAAAAAACGTACTTTAACTTGTCAAAACGTAACTTTAACTTGTAAAAAACCTACTTTAACTTGTCAAAACGTAACTTTAACTTGTCAAAACGTAAGTTTAACTTGTTAAAAACGTAATTTAACTTGTCAAAACGTAACTTTAACTTGTAAAAAACGTACTTTAACTTGTCAAAATGTAATTTTAATGTGTCAAAACGTAACTTTAAGTTGTTAAAACGTAACTTAAACTGGTAAAAAATGTACTTCTACCTTGAAAAAAACGTACTTCGACTTGTAAAACACTTATTTTAACTTGTTAAAAACGTACTTCAACTAGTAAAAAACGTACTTTAGCTTGTAAAAAAATGTATTTTAACGTTTCAAAATGTAACTTTAACTTGCAAAACGTAACTTTAACTTGTTAAAAATGTACTTTAACTTGTAAAAAACGTACTTTAACTTGTAAAAAACGGACTTTAACTTGTAAAAAATGTAATTTAATATGTCAAATTGTAACTTTAACTTGTCAAAATGTAACTTTAAATTGTTAAAAACGTACTTTAACTTGTAAAAACCGTACTTTAACTTGTAAAAAATATACTTTTACTTGTCAAAACATAACTTTAACTTTTAAAAAACCTACTTTAACTTGTCAAGACGTAACTTTAACTTGTCAAGACGTAAGTTTAACTTGTTAAAAACATATATTCACTAGTAAAAAACGTACATTAACTGGACAAAAATGTGGTTTAACTTGTAACAAATGTACTTTAACTTGTAAAAACGAACTTCAACTTGTAAAAAACGTACTTTAACTTGTAAAAAACGTACTTTAACTTGTAAAAAACGTACTTCAACTGGTAAAAAACGTACTTTAACTTGTAAAAAACGTCTTTTAACGTGTCAATGTAACTTTCACTTGTCAAAACGTAACTTTAACTTGTTCAAAACTTACTTTAACTTGTAAAAAACGTACTTTAACTTGTAAAAACGTAACTTTAACTTGTCAAAACGTAACTTTAACTTGTAGAAAACCTACCTTAACTTGTCAAAACGTAACTTTAACTTGTCAAAACGTAAATTTAACTTGTTAAAAACCTACTTTAACTTATAAAAACCTAATTTAACTTTTCAAAACCTAACTTTAACTTGTCAAAACGTAACTTTAACTTGTAAAAAACTTACTTTAACTTTTAAAAAACGTAATTCAACTTGTAAAAAACTTACTTTAACTGGTAAAAAACGTACTTCAACTTGTAAAAAATGTACTTTAATTTATAAAAAACGTATTTTAACGTATCAAAATGTAACTTTAACTTGTTAAAACGTGAATTTAACTTGTTAAAAACGTACTTTAACTTGTAAAAAACGTAATTTAACTTGTAAAAAACGTACTTTAACTTGTCAAAACGTAACTTTAACTTTTAAAAAACCTACTTTAACTTGTCAAAACGTAACTTTAACTTGTCAAAACGTAAGTTTAACTTGTTAAAAACGTAATTTAACTTGTCAAAACGTAACTTTAACTTGTAAAAAACGTACTTTAACTGTCAAAATGTAATTTTAATGTGTCAAAACGTAACTTTAAGTTGTTAAAACGTAACTTTAACTGGTAAAAAATGTACTTCTACATTGAAAAAAACGTACTTCGACTTGTAAAACACTTATTTTAACTTGTTAAAAACGTACCTCAACTAGTAAAAAACGTACTTTAGCTTGTAAAAAACCTACATTAACTTGTCAAAACATAACCTTAACTTGCTAAAAACTTACATTAACTAGTAAAAAACAGACTTTTACTTGTCAAAAATGTGGTTTAACTTGTAACAAATGTACTTTAACTTGTAAAAATGTACTTCAACTTGTAAAAAACGTACTTTAACTTGTAAAAAACCTACTTTAACTTGTCAAAACGTAACTTTAATTTGTCAAAACGTAAGTTTAACTTGTTAAAAACATAATTTAACTTGTCAAAACATAACTTTAACTTGTAAAAAACGTACTTTAACTTGTCAAAATGTAATTTTAATGTGTCAAAACGTAACTTTAAGCTGTTAAAACTTAACTTTAACTTCTAAAAATTTCCTTTAACTTGTAAAGAACTTACTTAAACTTGTAAAACACGTACTTTACCTTGTAAAAAACGTACTTCAACTTGTAACAAACGATTTTTAATTTTTAAAAAACGTACTTTAAATTTTAAAATGTAACTTTAACTTGTCATAACGTCAATTAAACTTGTTAAAAACGTACTTTAACTTGTAAAAAACCTACTTTAACTTGTCAAAACCTAACTTTAACTTGTCAAAACGTAAATTTAACTTGTTAAAAACCTACTTTAACTTATAAAAACCTACTTTAACTTGTCAAAACCTAACTTTAACTTGTCAAAACGTAACTTTAACTTGTAAAAAACTTACTTTAACTTTTAAAAAACGTAGTTCAACTTGTAAAAAACTTACTTTAACTGGTAAAAAACGTACTTCAACTTGTAAAAAATGTACTTTAATTTATAAAAAACGTATTTTAACGTATCAAAATGTAACTTTAACTTGTCAAAACGTGAATTTAACTTGTTAAAAACGTACTATAACTTGTAAAATACGTAATTTAACTTGTAAAAAACGTACTTTAACTTGTCAAAACGTAACTTTAACTTTTAAAAAACCTACTTTAACTTATCAAAACGTAACTTTAACTTGTCAAAACGTAAGTTTAACTTGTTAAAAACGTAATTTAACTTGTCAAAACGTAACTTTAACTTGTAAAATACGTACTTTAACTTGTCAAAATGTAATTTTAATGTGTCAAAACGTAACTTTAAGTTGTTAAAACGTAACTTTAACTGGTAAAAAATGTACTTCTACCTTGAAAAAAACGTACTTCGACTTGTAAAACACTTACTTTAACTTGTAAAAAACGTACTTCAACTATTAAAAAACGTACTTTATCTTGTAAAAAATTGTATTTTAACGTTTCAAAATGTAACTTTAACTTGCAAAACGTAACTTTAACTTGTTAAAAATGTACTTTAACTTGTAAAAAACGTACTTTAACTTGTAAAAAACGGACTTTAACTTATAAAAAATGTAATTTAATATGTCAAATTGTAACTTTAACTTGTCAAAATGTAACTTTAAATTGTTAAAAACGTACTTTAACTTGTAAAAACCGTACTTTAACTTGTAAAAAATATACATTTACTTGTCAAAACATAACTTTAACTTTTAAAAAACCTACTTTAACTTGTAAAGACGTAACTTTAACTTGTCAAGACGTAAGTTTAACTTGTTAAAAACATATATTCACTAGTAAAAAACGTACATTAACTAGACAAAAATGTGGTTTAACTTGTAACAAATGTACTTTAACTTGTAAAAACGAACTTCAACTTGTAAAAAACGTACTTCAACTGGTAAAAAACGTACTTTAACTTGTAAAAAACGTACTTCAACTGGTAAAAAACGTACTTTAACTTGTAAAAAACGTATTTTAACGTGTCAATGTAACTTTAACTTGTCAAAACGTAACTTTAACTTGTTCAAAACGTACTTTAACTTGTAAAAAACGTACTATAACTTGTAAAAACGTAACTTTAACTTGTCAAAACGTAACTTTAACTTGTAGAAAACCTACCTTAACTTGTCAAAACGTAACTTTAACTTGTCAAAACGTATAACAAAACCTACTTTAACTTATAAAAACCTAATTTAACTTTTCGAAACCTAACTTTAACTTGTCAAAACGTAACTTTAACTTGTAAAAAACTTACTTTAACTTTTAAAAAACGTAATTCAACTTGTAAAAAACTTACTTTAACTGGTAAAAAACGTACTTCAACTAGTAAAAAATTTACTTTAATTTATAAAAAACGTATTTTAACGTATCAAAATGTAACTTTAACTTGTTAAAACGTGAATTTAACTTGTAAAAAACGTACTTTAACTTGTAAAAAACGTAATTTAACTTGTAAAAAACGTACTTTAACTTGTCAAAACGTAACTTTAACTTTTAAAAAACCTACTTTAACTTGTCAAAACGTAACTTTAACTTGTCAAAACGTAAGTTTAACTTGTTAAAAACGTAATTTAACTTGTCAAAACGTAACTTTAACTTGTAAAAAACGTACTTTAACTTGTCAAAATGTAATTTTAATGTGTCAAAACGTAACTTTAAGTTGTTAAAACGTAACTTTCACTAGTAAAAAATGTACTTCTACATTGAAAAAAACGTACTTCGACTTGTAAAACACTTATTTTAACTTGTTAAAAACGTACTTCAACTAGTAAAAAACGTACTTTAGCTTGTAAAAAAATGTATTTTAACGTTTCAAAATGTAACTTTAACTTGCAAAACGTAACTTTAACTTGTTAAAAATGTACTTTAACTTGTAAAAAACGTACTTTAACTTGTAAAAAACGGACTTTAACTTGTAAAAAATGTAATTTAATATGTCAAATTGTAACTTTAACTTGTCAAAATGTAACTTTAAATTGTTAAAAACGTACTTTAACTTGTAAAAACCGTACTTTAACTTGTAAAAAATATACTTTTACTTGTCAAAACATAACTTTAACTTTTAAAAAACCTACTTTAACTTGTCAAGACGTAACTTTAACTTGTCAAGACGTAAGTTTAACTTGTTAAAAACATATATTCACTAGTAAAAAACGTACATTAACTGGACAAAAATGTGGTTTAACTTGTAACAAATGTACTTTAACTTGTAAAAACGAACTTCAACTTGTAAAAAACGTACTTTAACTTGTAAAAAACGTACTTTAACTTGTAAAAAACGTACTTCAACTGGTAAAAAACGTACTTTAACTTGTAAAAAACGTCTTTTAACGTGTCAATGTAACTTTCACTTGTCAAAACGTAACTTTAACTTGTTCAAAACTTACTTTAACTTGTAAAAAACGTACTTTAACTTGTAAAAACGTAACTTTAACTTGTCAAAACGTAACTTTAACTTGTAGAAAACGTACCTTAACTTGTCAAAACGTAACTTTAACTTGTCAAAACGTATAACAAAACCTACTTTAACTTATAAAAACCTAATTTAACTTTTCGAAACCTAACTTTAACTTGTCAAAACGTAACTTTAACTTGTAAAAAACTTACTTTAACTTTTAAAAAACGTAATTCAACTTGTAAAAAACTTACTTTAACTGGTAAAAAACGTACTTCAACTAGTAAAAAATGTACTTTAATTTATAAAAAACGTATTTTAACGTATCAAAATGTAACTTTAACTTGTTAAAACGTGAATTTAACTTGTAAAAAACGTACTTTAACTTGTAAAAAACGTAATTTAACTTGTAAAAAACGTACTTTAACTTGTCAAAACGTAACTTTAACTTGTAAAAAACCTACTTTAACTTGTCAAAACGTAACTTTAACTTGTCAAAACGTAAGTTTAACTTGTTAAAAACGTAATTTAACTTGTCAAAACGTAACTTTAACTTGTAAAAAACGTACTTTAACTTGTCAAAATGTAATTTTAATGTGTCAAAACGTAACTTTAAGTTGTTAAAACGTAACTTAAACTGGTAAAAAATGTACTTCTACATTGAAAAAAACGTACTTCGACTTGTAAAACACTTATTTTAACTTGTTAAAAACGTACTTCAACTAGTAAAAAACGTACTTTAGCTTGTAAAAAAATGTATTTTAACGTTTCAAAATGTAACTTTAACTTGCAAAACGTAACTTTAACTTGTTAAAAATGTACTTTAACTTGTAAAAAACGTACTTTAACTTGTAAAAAACGGACTTTAACTTGTAAAAAATGTAATTTAATATGTCAAATTGTAACTTTAACTTGTCAAAATGTAACTTTAAATTGTTAAAAACGTACTTTAACTTGTAAAAACCGTACTTTAACTTCTACAAAATATACTTTTACTTGTCAAAACATAACTTTAACTTTTAAAAAACCTACTTTAACTTGTCAAGACGTAACTTTAACTTGTCAAGACGTAAGTTTAACTTGTTAAAAACATATATTCACTAGTAAAAAACGTACATTAACTGGACAAAAATGTGGTTTAACTTGTAACAAATGTGCTTTAACTTGTAAAAAACGTATTTTAACGTGGCAATGTAACTTTAACTTGTCAAAACGTAGCTTTAACTTGTTCAAAACGTACTTTAACTTGTAAAAAACGTACTTTAATTTGTAAAAACGTAACTTAAACTTGTCAAAACGTAACTTTAACTTGTAGAAAACCTACCTTAACTTGTCAAAACGTAACTTTAACTTGTCAAAACGTAAATTTAACTTGTTAAAAACCTACTTTAACTTATAAAAACCTACTTTAACTTGTCAAAACCTAACTTTAACTTGTCAAAACGTAACTTTAACTTGTAAAAAACTTACTTTAACTTTTCAAAAACGTAATTCAACTTGTGAAAAACTTACTTTTACTGGTAAAAAACGTACTTCAACTTGTAAAAAATGTACTTTAATTTATAAAAAATGTATTTTAATGTATCAAAATATTACTTTAACCTGTCAAAACGTGAATTTAACTTGTTAAAAACGTACTTTAACTTGTTAAAAACGTAATTTAACTTGTAAAAAACGTACTTTAACTTGTCAAAACGTAACTTTAACTTTTAAAAAACCTACTTTAACTTGTCAAAACGTAACTTTAACTTTTCAAAACGTAAGTTTAACTTGTTAAAAACGTAATTTAACTTGTCAAAACGTAACTTTAACTTG
Organism: Urtica urens; assembly: GCA_958296335.1. NCBI lineage: Eukaryota > Viridiplantae > Streptophyta > Magnoliopsida > Rosales > Urticaceae > Urtica > Urtica urens. The sequence continues at coordinate 74,464 of CATQIS010000010.1, forward strand.
TAAAAAACGTACTTTAACTTGTCCAAATGTAATTTTAATGTGTCAAAAAGTAATTTAAGTTGTAAAAACGTAACTTTAACTGGTAAAAAATGTACTTCTACATTGAAAAAAATGTACTTCGACTTGTAAAACACTTATTTTAACTTGTAAAAAACGTATTTCAACTAGTAAAAAACGTACTTTAGCTTGTAAAAAAATGTATTTTAACGTTTCAAAATGTAACTTTAACTTGCAAAACGTAACTTTAACATGTTAAAAATGTACTTTAACTTGTAAAAAACGTACTTTAACTTGTAAAAAACGGACTTTAACTTGTAAAAAATGTAATTTAATATGTCAAATTGTAACTTTAACTTGTCAAAATGTAACTTTAAATTGTTAAAAACGTACTTTAACTTGTAAAAACCGTACTTTAACTTGTAAAAACGTACTTTAACTTGTAAAAAATGTACTTTAATTTATAAAAAATGTATTTTAACGTATCAAAATGTAACTTTAACTTGTCAAAACGTGAATTTAACTTGTTAAAAACGTACTTTAACTTGTAAAAAACCTACTTTAACTTGTGAAAACGTAACTTTAACTTGTAAAAACGTAACTTTAACTTGTTAAAAACGTACTTTAACTTGTAAAAAACGTACTTTAACTTGTAAAAACGTAACTTTAACTTGTCAAAATGTAACTTTAACTTGTTAAAAAACGTACTTTAGCTTTTAAAATCCTACTTTAACTTGTCAAAACCTAACTTTAACTTGTCAAAACGTAACTTTAACTTGTAAAAAACTTACTTTAACTTTCAAAAAACGTAATTCAACTTGTAAAAAACTTACTTTAACTGGTAAAAAACGTACTTCAACTTGTAAAAAATGTACTTTAATTTATAAAAAACGTACTTTAACTTGTAAAAACGTAACTTTAACTTGTCAAAACGTAACTTTAACTTGTAGAAAACCTACCTTAACTTGTCAAAACGTAACTTTAACTTGTCAAAACGTAAATTTAACTTGTTCAAAACCTACTTTAACTTATAAAAACCTACTTTAACTTGTTAAAACCTAACTTTAACTTGTCAAAACGTAACTTTAACTTGTAAAAAACTTACTTTAACTTTTAAAAAACGTAATTCAACTTGTAAAAAACTTACTTTAACTGGTAAAAAACGTACTTCAACTTGTAAAAAATGTACTTTAATTTATAAAAAATGTATTTTAACGTATCAAAATATTACTTTAACCTGTCAAAACGTGAATTTAACTTGTTAAAAACGTACTTTAACTTGTAAAAAACGTAATTTAACTTGTAAAAAACGTACTTTAACTTGTCAAAACGTAACTTTAACTTTTAAAAAACCTACTTTAACTTGTCAAAACGTAACTTTAACTTGTCAAAACGTAAGTTTAACTTGTTAAAAACGTAATTTAACATGTCACAACGTAACTTTAACTTGTAAAAAACGTACTTTAACTTGTCCAAATGTAATTTTAATGTGTCAAAACGTAATTTAAGTTGTTAAAACGTAACTTTAACTGGTAAAAAATATACTTCTACATTGAAAAAAACGTACTTCGACTTGTAAAACACTTATTTTAACTTGTAAAAAACGTATTTCAACTAGTAAAAAACGTACTTTAGCTTGTAAAAAAATGTATTTTAACGTTTCAAAATGTAACTTTAACTTGCAAAACGTAACTTTAACATGTTAAAAATGTACTTTAACTTGTAAAAAATGTACTTTAACTTGTAAAAAACGGACTTTAACTTGTAAAAAATGTAATTTAATATGTCAAATTGTAACTTTAACTTGTCAAAATGTAACTTTAAATTGTTAAAAACGTACTTTAACTTGTAAAAACCGTACTTTAACTTGTAAAAAATATACTTTTACTTGTCAAAACATAACTTTAACTTTTAAAAAACCTACTTTAACTTGTCAAGACGTAACTTTAACTTGTCAAGACGTAAGTTTAACTTGTTAAAAACATATATTCACTAGTAAAAAAACGTACATTAACTGGACAAAAATGTGGTTTAACTTGTAACAAATGTACTTTAACTTGTAAAAACGAACTTCAACTTGTAAAAAACGTACTTTAACTTGTAAAAAACGTACTTTAACTTGTAAAAAACGTACTTCAACTGGTAAAAAACGTACTTTAACTTGTAAAAAACGTATAATAACGTGTCAATGTAACTTTAACTTGTCAAAACGTAACTTTAACTTGTTCAAAACGTACTTTAACTTGTAAAAAACGTACTTTAACTTCTAAAAACGTAACTTTAACTTGTCAAAACGTAACTTTAACTTGTAGAAAACCTACCTTAACTTGTCAAAACGTAACTTTAACTTGTCAAAACGTAACTTTAACTTGTTAAAAACATATATTACCTTGAAAAAAACGTACTTTAACTTGTAAAAAATATGGTTTAACTTGTAACAAATGGACTTTAACCTGTAAAAACGTAATTCAACTTGTAAAAGACGTACTTTAACTTGTAAAAAAACTACTTTAACTTGTCAAATCTTAACTTTAATTTGTCAAAACTTAACTTTAACTTGTAAAAATCAACTTTAACTTGTAAAAATGTAATTTTAATGTGTCAAAACGTAACTTTAAGTTGGTAAAACGTAACTTTAACTTGCAAAAAATGTACATTAACTTGTAAAGAATGCACTACAACTTGTAAAAAATGGACATTAATTTGTAAAAAACGTATTTTAACGTGTTAAAATGTAACTTTAACTTGTCAAAACGTATATTTAACTTGTAAAAAACGTACTTTAACTTGTAAAAAACCTACTTTAACTTGTCAAAACGTAATTTTAACTTGTAAAAAACCTACATTAACTTGTCAAAACGTAACCTTAACTTGCTAAAAACTTACATTAACTAGTAAAGAACAGACTTTTACTTGTCAAAAATGTGGTTTAACTTGTAACAAATGTACTTTAACTTGTAAAAACGTACTTCAACTTGTAAAAAACGTACTTTAACTTGTAAAAAACCTACTTTAACTTGTCAAAACGTAACTTTAATTTGTCAAAACGTAAGTTTAACTTGTTAAAAAACATAATTTAACTTGTCAAAACGTAACTTTAACTTGTAAAAAACGTACTTTAACTTGTTAAAATGTAATTTTAATGTGTCAATACGTAACTTTAAGCTGTTAAAACTTAACTTTAACTTCTAAAAAATTGCCTTTAACTTGTAAAGAACGTACTTTAACTTGTAAAACACGTACTTTAACTTGTAAAAAACGTACTTCAACTTGTAACAAACGAACTTTAATTTTTAAAAAACGTACTTTAAATTTTAAAATGTAACTTTAACTTGTCATAACGTCAATTAAACTTGTTAAAAACGTACTTTAACTTGTAAAAAACCTACTTTAACTTGTCAAAACCTAACTTTAACTTGACAAAACGTAAATTTAACTTGTTAAAAACCTACTTTAACTTATAAAAACCTACTTTAACTTGTCAAAACCTAACTTTAATTTGTCAAAACGTAACTTTAACTTGTAAAAAATTTACTTTAACTTTTAAAAAACGTAATTTAACTTGTAAAAAACTTACTTTTACTGGTAAAAAACGTACTTCAACTGGTAAAAAATGTACTTTAATTTATAAAAAACGTACTTTTAACTTGTAAGAAACCTACTTTAACTTGTGAAACGTAACTTTAACTTGTAAAAACGTAACTTTAACTTGTTAAAAACGTACTTTAACTTGTAAAAATCGTACTTTAACTTGTAAAAACGTAACTTTAACTTGTAAAAAACCTACCTTAACTTGTCAAAACGTAACTTTAACTTGTAAAAAACTTACTTTAACTTGTAAAAACCTACTTTAACTTGTCAAAACGTAACTTTAATTTGTCAAAACGTAAGTTTAACATGTTAAAAACGTAATTTAACTTGTCAAAACGTAACTTTAACTTGTCAAAATGTAATTTTAATGTGTCAAAACGTAACTTTAAGTTGTTAAAACGTAACTTTAACTTGTAAAAAATGTACTTCAACTTGTAAAACACTTGCTTTAACTTGTAGAAAACGTACTTTAACTTGTAAAAAACGTATGTTAACGTTTCAAAATGAAACTTTAACTTGTGAAAACGTAACTTTAACTTGTTAAAAACGTACTTTAACTTGTAAAAAACGTAATTTAACTTGTAAAAAACGGACTTTAACTTGTAAAAAATGTAATTTAATATGTCAAATTGTAACTTTAACTTGTCAAAATGTAACTTTAAATTGTTAAAAACGTACTTTAACTTGTAAAAACCGTACTTTAACTTGTAAAAACGTACTTTAACTTGTAAAAAATGTACTTTAATTTATAAAAAACGTATTTTAACGTATCAAAATGTAACTCTAACTTGTCAAAACGTGAATTTAACTTGTTAAAAACGTACTTTAACTTGTAAAAAACCTACTTTAACTTGTGAAAACGTAACTTTAACTTGTAAAAACGTAACTTTAACTTGTTAAAAACGTACTTTAACTTGTAAAAAACGTACTTTAACTTGTAAAAACGTAACTTTAACTTGTAAAAAACCTACTTTAACTTGTCAAAACGTAACTTTAACTTTTAAAAAACCTACTTTAACTTGTCAAAACGTAACTTTAACTTGTCAAAACGTAAGTTTAACTTGTTAAAAACGTAATTTAACTTGTCACAACGTAACTTTAACTTGTAAAAAACGTACTTTAACTTGTCCAAATGTAATTTTAATGTGTCAAAACGTAATTTAAGTTGTTAAAACGTAACTTTAACTGGTAAAAAATATACTTCTACATTGAAAAAAACGTACTTCGACTTGTAAAACACTTATTTTAACTTGTAAAAAACGTATTTCAACTAGTAAAAAACTTACTTTAGCTTGTAAAAAAATGTATTTTAACGTTTCAAAATGTAACTTTAACTTGCAAAAACTAACTTTAACATGTTAAAAATGTACTTTAACTTGTAAAAAACGTACTTTAACTTGTAAAAAACGGACTTTAACTTGTAAAAAATGTAATTTAATATGTCAAATTGTAACTTTAACTTGTCAAAATGTAACTTTAAATTGTTAAAAACGTACTTTAACTTGTAAAAACCGTACTTTAACTTGTAAAAAATATACTTTTACTTGTCAAAACATAACTTTAACTTTTAAAAAACCTACTTTAACTTGTCAAGACGTAACTTTAACTTGTCAAGACGTAAGTTTAACTTGTTAAAAACATATATTCACTAGTAAAAAAACGTACATTAACTGGACAAAAATGTGGTTTAACTTGTAACAAATGTACTTTAACTTGTAAAAACGAACTTCAACTTGTAAAAAACGTACTTTAACTTGTAAAAAACGTACTTTAACTTGTAAAAAACGTACTTCAACTGGTAAAAAAACGTACTTTAACTTGTAAAAAACGTATAATAACGTGTCAATGTAACTTTAACTTATCAAAACGTAACTTTAACTTGTTCAAAACGTACTTTAACTTGTAAAAAACGTACTTTAACTTCTAAAAACGTAACTTTAACTTGTCAAAACGTAACTTTAACTTGTAGAAAACCTACCTTAACTTGTCAAAACGTAACTTTAACTTGTCAAAACGTAACTTTAACTTGTTAAAAACATATATTACCTTGAAAAAAACGTACTTTAACGTGTAAAAAATATGATTTAACTTGTAACAAATGGACTTTAACCTGTAAAAACGTAATTCAACTTGTAAAAGACGTACTTTAACTTGTAAAAAAACTACTTTAACTTGTCAAATCTTAACTTTAATTTGTCAAAACTTAACTTTAACTTGTAAAAATCAACTTTAACTTGTAAAAATGTTATTTTAATGTGTCAAAACGTAACTTTAAGTTGGTAAAACGTAACTTTAACTTGCAAAAAATGTACATTAACTTGTAAAGAATGCACTACAACTTGTAAAAAATGGACATTAATTTGTAAAAAACGTATTTTAATGTGTTAAAATGTAACTTTAACTTGTCAAAACGTAAATTTAACTTGTAAAAAACGTACTTTAACTTGTAAAAAACCTACTTAACTTGTCAAAACGTAATTTTAACTTGTAAAAAACCTACATTAACTTGTCAAAACGTAACCTTAACTTGCTAAAAACTTACATTAACTAGTAAAGAACAGACTTTTACTTGTCAAAAATGTGGTTTAACTTGTAACAAATGTACTTTAACTTGTAAAAACGTACTTCAACTTGTAAAAAACGTACTTTAACTTGTAAAAAACCTACTTTAACTTGTCAAAACGTAACTTTAATTTGTCAAAACGTAAGTTTAACTTGTTAAAAACATAATTTAACTTGTCAAAACGTAACTTTAACTTGTAAAAAACGTACTTTAACTTGTTAAAATGTAATTTTAATGTGTCAAAACGTAACTTTAAGCTGTTAAAACTTAACTTTAACTTCTAAAAAATTGCCTTTAACTTGTAAAGAACGTACTTTAACTTGTAAAACACGTACTTTAACTTGTAAAAAACGTACTTCAACTTGTAACAAACGAACTTTAATTTTTAAAAAACGTACTTTAAATTTTAAAATGTAACTTTAACTTGTCATAACGTCAATTAAACTTGTTAAAAACGTACTTTAACTTGTAAAAAACCTACTTTAACTTGTCAAAACCTAACTTTAACTTGACAAAACGTAAATTTAACTTGTTAAAAACCTACTTTAACTTATAAAAACCTACTTTAACTTGTCAAAACCTAACTTTAATTTGTCAAAACGTAACTTTAACTTGTAAAAAATTTACTTTAACTTTTAAAAAACGTAATTTAACTTGTAAAAAACTTACTTTAACTGGTAAAAAACGTACTTCAACTGGTAAAAAATGTACTTTAATTTATAAAAAACGTACTTTTAACTTGTAAAAAACCTACTTTAACTTGTGAAACGTAACTTTAACTTGTAAAAACGTAACTTTAACTTGTTAAAAACGTACTTTAACTTGTAAAAATCGTACTTTAACTTGTAAACACGTAACTTTAACTTGTAAAAAATCTACCTTAACTTGTCAAAACGTAACTTTAACTTGTAAAAAACTTACTTTAACTTGTAAAAACCTACTTTAACTTGTCAAAACGTAACTTTAATTTGTCAAAACGTAAGTTTAACATGTTAAAAACGTAATTTAACTTGTCAAAACGTAACTTTAACTTGTCAAAATGTAATTTTAATGTGTCAAAACGTAACTTTAAGTTGTTAAAACGTAACTTTAACTTGTAAAAAATGTACTTCAACTTGTAAAACACTTGCTTTAACTTGTAGAAAACGTACTTTAACTTGTAAAAAACGTATGTTAACGTTTCAAAATGAAACTTTAACTTGTGAAAACGTAACTTTAACTTGTTAAAAACGTACTTTAACTTGTAAAAAACGTAATTTAACTTGTAAAAAACGGACTTTAACTTGTAAAAAATGTAATTTAATATGTCAAATTGTAACTTTAACTTGTCAAAATGTAACTTTAAATTGTTAAAAACGTACTTTAACTTGTAAAAACCGTACTTTAACTTCTAAAAACGTACTTTAACTTGTAAAAAATGTACTTTAATTTATAAAAAACGTATTTTAACGTATCAAAATGTAACTTTAACTTGTCAAAACGTGAATTTAACTTGTTAAAAACGTACTTTAACTTGTAAAAAACCTACTTTAACTTGTGAAAACGTAACTTTAACTTGTAAAAACGTAACTTTAACTTGTTAAAAACGTACTTTAACTTGTAAAAAACGTACTTTAACTTGTAAAAACGTAACTTTAACTTGTAAAAAACCTACTTTAACTTGTCAAAACGTAACTTTAACTTGTAAAAGACCTACTTTAACTTGTAAAAAATCTACTTTAACTTATCAAAATTTAACTTTAATTTGTCAAAACGTAAGTTTAACATGTTAAAAACGTAATTTAACTTGTCAAAACGTAACTTTAACTTGTCAAAATGTAATTTTAATGTGTCAAAACGTAACTTTAAGTTGTTAAAACGTAACTTTAACTTGTAAAAAATGTACTTCAACTTGTAAAAAACATACTTCAACTTGTAAAACACTTGCTTTAACTTGTAGAAAACGTACTTTAACTTGTAAAAAACGTATGTTAACGTTTCAAAATGAAACTTTAACTTGTGAAAACGTAACTTTAACTTGTTAAAAACGTACTTTAACTTGTAAAAAATGTAATTTAACTTGTAAAAAACGTACTTTAACTTGTCAAAACGTAACTTTAACTTTTAAAAAACCTACTTTAACTTGTCAAAACGTAACTTTAACTTGCCAAAAAGTAAGTTTAACTTGTTAAAAACATATATTTACTAGTAACAAATGTACTTTAACTTTTTAAAAATGTACTTTAACTTGTAATAAACGTACTTTAACTTGTAAAAAACGTACTTGAACTTGTAAAAAATGTAATTTAACATGTCAAAATGTAACTTTAACTTGTCAAAATGTAACTTTAAATTGTTAAAAACGTACTTTAACTTGTAAAAACCGTACTTTCACTTGTAAAAACGTAACTTTAATTTGTAAAAAATGTATTTTAACGTGTCAAAACGTAACTTCAACGTGTAAAAAACGTAACTTTAACTTGTAAAAAACGTACTTTAACTTGTAAAAAACGTAATTTAACTTGTAAAAATGGTATTTTAACTTCTTAAAATGTAACTTTAACTTATTAAGACAGAACTTTAACTTGTTAAAAGCATAGGTTAAACTTACGTTTTCACAAGTTAAAGTAGGTTTTTTACAAGTTAAAGTACGTTTTTAACAAGTTAAATTCACGGTTGAACAAGTTAAAGTTACATTTTGATACGTTAAAATACGTTTTTCACAATTAAATTACTTTTTGTACAAGTTGAAGTAAGTTTTTTACCAGTTAAAGTAAGTTTTTTACAAGTTGAACTACGTTTTTTAAAAGTTAAAGTACGTTTTTTACAAGTTAAAGTTACGTTTTGACAAGTTAATGTACGTTTTTTACAAGTTGAATTAAGTTTTTTACAAGTTAAATTACGTTTTTAACAAGTTAAAGTTACATTTTGACAAGTTAAAATACCATTTTTACAAGTTCAAGTACGTTTTTTACAAGTTAAAGTACGTTTTTTACAAGTTAAAGTTACGTTTTAACTTTTAAAAAACGTAGTTCAACTTGTAAACAACTAACTTTAACTGGTAAAAAACGTACTTCAACTTCTAAAAAACGTATTTTAACGTATCAAAATGTAACTTTAACTTGTCAAAACAGGAATTTAACTTGTTAAAAATGTACTTTAACTTGTAAAAAACCTACTTTAAATTGTGAAAACGTTAATTTAACTTGTCAAAACGTAACTTTAACTTGTTAAAAACGTACTTTAACTTGTAAAAAACGTACTTTATCTTTTAAAAAACGTACTTTAATTTGTAAAAAATGTATTTTAACGTGTCAAAACGTAACTTCAACGTGTAAAAAACGTAATTTAACTTGTAAAAAACGTATTTTAACGTGTCAAAATGTAACTTTAACTTGTCAAAACGTAAGTTTAATTTGTTAAAAACGTCCTTTAACTTGTAAAAAACGTACTTTAACTTGTAAAAACGGTACTTTAACTTGTCAAAACGTAACTTTAACTTGTAAAAAACCTACATTAACTTGTCAAAACGTAACTTTAACTTGTCAAAACGTGAGTTTAACTTGTTAAAAACATACATTAACTTGTAAAAAACGTACTTTAACTAGTCAAAACGTAACTTTAACTTGTCAAAACGTAACTTTAACTTGTAAAAAACGTACTTTAACTTCTAAAAAATGTACTTTAACATGTAAAAAATGTATTTTAACTTGTTAAAATGTAACTTTAACTTATTAAAACAGCACTTTAACTTGTTAAAAACGTACTTTAACTTGTAAAAAACTTACTTTAACTTGTAAAAAACGTACTTTAACTTGTCAAAACGTAACTTTAAGTTGTAAAAAACGTAATTTAACTTGTAAAAAATGTATTTTAACGTGTCAAAATGTAACCTTAACTTGTCAAAACGTAAGTTTAATTTATTAAAAACGTCCTTTAACTTGTAAAAAACGTACATTAACTTGTAAAAAACGTACTTTAACTAGTCAAAACGTAACTTTAACTTGTAAAAAACCTACATTAACTTGTCAAAATGTAACTTTAACTTTTCAAAACGTGAGTTGAACTTGTTAAAAACATACATTAACTTGAAAAAACGTACTTTAACTAGTCAAAACGTTACTTTAACTTGTCAAAACGTAACTTTAACTTGTAAAAAACGTACTTTAACTTCTAAAAAACGTACTTTAACTTGTAAAAAAGGTATTTTAACTTGTCAAAATGTAACTTTAACTCATTAAAACAGAACTTTAACTTGTTAAAAACGTACTTTAACTTGTAAAAAACTTACTTTAATTTGTTAAAAATGTACTTTAACTTGTCAAAACGTAACTTTAAGTTGTCAAAACGTAACTTTAATTTGTAAAAAACGTACTTCAACTTGTAAAAATACGTACTTTAACTTGTAAAAAACGTATTTTAACGTGTCAAAATGTAACTCTAACTTGTCAAAACGTAACTTTAACTTGTTAAAAACGTAGTTTAACTTGTAAAAAACGTAATTTAACTTGTCAAAATATAACTTTAACTTTTCAAAACGTAACTTTAACTTGTTAGAAATGTACTTTAACTTTTTAAAAACATACTTTTACTCGTAAAAAACGTACTTCAACTTGTAAAAAATGTTATTTAACTTGTAAAAAATGTATTTTAACGTGTCAAAATCTAACTTTAACTTTACAAAACGTACTTTAATTTGTAAAAAACGTACTTTAACCTTTCAAAACGTAACTTTAACTTGTAAAAAACCTACTTTAACTTGGCAAAACGTAACTTTAACCTGTCAAAATTTAAGTTTAAATTGTTAAAAACATACATTAACTTATAAAAAACGTACTTTAACTTGTCAAAAATGTGGTTTAATTTGTAACAAATGGACTTTAACTTGTAAAAATGTACTTCAACTTGTAAAAAACGTACTTTAACTTGTAAAAAACAAACTTTAACTTGTCAAAACGTAATTTTAATTTGTCAAAACGTAAGTTTAACTTGTAAAAAACGTACTTTAACTTCTAAAAAACATACTTTAACTTGTAAAAAAGGTATTTTAACTTGTCAAAATGTAACTTTAACTTATTAAAACAGAACTCTAACTTGTTAAAAACGTACTTTAACTTGTAAAAATCTTACTTTAACTTGTAAAAACATACTTTAACTTGTCAAAACGTAACTTTAAGTTGTCAAAATGTAACTTTAATTTGTAAAAAACGTACTTCAACTTGTAAAAAACGTACTTTAACTTGTAAAAAACGTATTTTAACGTGTCAAAATGCAACTTTAACTTATCAAAACGTAACTTTAACTTGTTATAAACGTAGTTTAACTTGTAAAAAACGTACTTTTACTTGTAAAACACGTACTTCAACTTGTGAAAAACGTTATTAAACCAGTAAAAAACATATTTTAATTTGTCAAAATGTAACTTTAACTTGTCAAAACGTAACTTTAACTTGTTCAAAACGTACTTTAATTTGTAAAAAACGAACTTTAACTTGTAAAAAACGTACTTTAACCTTTCAAAACGTAACTTTAACTTGTAATAAACCTACTTTAACTTGGCAAAAGGTAACATTAACTTTTCAAAATGTAATTTTAACTTGTTAAAAACATACATTAACTTCTAAAAAACGTAATTTAACTAGTCAAAAATGTGGTTTAACTTGTAACAAATGGACTTTAACTTGTAAAAATGTACTTCAACTTGTAAAAAACGTATTTTAACTTGTAAAAAACCAACTTTAACTTGTCAAAACGTAACTTAAATTTGTCAAAACGTAAGTTTAACTTGTTAAAAACGTGGTTTAACTTGTCAAAACGTAACTTTTACTTGTAAAAAACGTACTTTAACTTGTCAAAATGTAATTTCAATGTGTCAAAACGTAACTTTAAGTTGTTAAAACGTAACTTTAACTTGTAAAAAATGTACTTTAACTTGTAAAGAACGTACTTCAACTTGTAAAACACTTACTTTAACTTGTAAAAAACGTACTTCAACTTGTAAAAAACGTACTTTAATTTGTAAAAAACGTAACTTTAACTTGTTAAAAACGTACTTTAACTTGAAAAAAATGTACTTTAACTTGTAATAAACGTACTTTAACTTGTAAAAAACTTACTTTAACTTGTCAAAACGTAACTTTAACTTGTAAAAAACCTACATTAACTTGTCAAAACGGAACTTTAACTTGTGAATACGTGAGTTTAACTTGTTAAAAATATACATTAACTTGTAAAAAACGTACTTTAACTTGTCAAAAATGTGGTTTAAGTTGTAACAAATCTACTTTAACTTGTAAAAACGTTCTTCAACTTGTAAAAAACGTACTTTAACTTGTAAAAAACCTACTTTAACTTGTCAAAACGTAACTTTAATTTGTCAAAACATAAGTTTAACTTGTTAAAAACGTACTATAACTTGTAAAAAAACGTACTTTAACTTGTCAAAACGTAACTTTAACTTGTAGAAAACCTACATTAACTTGTAGAAAACCTACATTAACTTGTAAAAACGTAACTTTAACTTGTAAAAACGTAAGTTTAACTTGTTAAAAACATACATTAACTTGTAAAAAACATACTTTAACTTGTAAAAAAATGTGGTTTAACTTGTAACAAATGTACTTTAACTTTTGAAAACTTACTTCAATTTGTAAAAAACGGTTTTTATCTTATAAAAAACCTACTTGAACTTGTCAAAACGTAACTTTAACTTGTCAAAACGTAAGTTTAACTTGTTAAAAACACACATTAACATGTAAAAAACCTACTTTAACTTGTAAAACAAATACTTTAACTTGTAACAAATGGACTTTAACTTGTAAAAACGTAACTTTAACATGTCAAAACGTAACTTTAACATGTCAAAACGTAACTTTAACTTGTCAAAACGTAAGTTTAACTTGTTAAAAACAGACATTAACTTGTAAAAAACGTACTTTAACTTGTAAAACACTTACTTTAACTTGTAACAAATGGACTTTAACTTGTAAAAACGTACTTCAACATGTAAAAAGCGTACTTTAACTTGTCAAAACGTAACTTTAATTTGTCAAAACGTAAGTTTAACTTGTTAAAAACGTAGTTTAACTTTTAAAGAACATACTTCAACTTGTAAAACACGTACTTTAACTTGTAAAAAAACGTATTTCAACTTGTAAAAAACGTACTTGAATTTGTAAAAAACGTATTTTAAACGAATCAAAATGTAACTTTAACTTGTCAAAACATAAATTTAACTTGTTAAAAACGTAGTTTAACTTGTAAAAAACCTACGTTAACTTGTCAAAACCGTAACTTTAATTTGTCAAAACGTAAATTTAACTTGTTAAAACGTAATTTAACTTGTCAAAAAATATATTTAACTTATAAAAACGTACTTTAACTTGTCAAAATGTAATTTTAATGTTTCAAAACGTAACTAGAAATTGTTAAAACGTAACTTTAACTTGTAAAAAAACGTACTTCAACTTGTAAAAAACGTACTTCAACTTGTAAAACAGTTGCTTTAACTTGTAAAAAAACGTACTTTAACTTGTCAAAAACATATTTTAACGTGTCAAAATGTATCTTTAACTTGTCAAAACGTAACTTTAACTTGTTAAAAACGTACTTTAACTTGTAAAAAAACGTAATTTAACTTCTCAAAATGTAACTCTAACTTATCAAAACGTAACTTTAACCTGTTAAAAACGTAACTTAACTTGTCAAAACGTAACTTTAACTTGTAAGAAACGTACTTTAACTTGTCAAAATATAATTTTAATGTGTCAAAACGAAACTTTAAGTTGTTAAAACGTAACTTTAACTTGTAAAAACGTACTTCAACTTGTAAAAAACGTACTTCAACTTGTAAAACACTTGCTTTAACTTATAAAAAACGTACTTCAACTTGTAAAAAACGTACTGTAACTTGTAAAAAATGTTATTTAACGTGTGAAAATGTAACTTTAACTTGTAAAAACGTAACTTTAACTTGTTAAAAAAAGTACTTTAACTTGTCTTTAACTTGTAAAAAACTGTACTTTAACTTGTCAAAACGTAATTTTAACTTGTAAAAAACCTACTTTAACTTGTCAAAACGTAACTTTAACTTGTCAAAACGTAAGTTTAACTTGTTAAAAACATACATTAACTTGTAAAAAACGTACTTTAACTTGTCAAAAATGTGGTTTAACTTGTAACAAATGTACTTTAAGTTGTAAAAACGTACTTCAACTTGTAAAAAACGTAGTTTAACTTGTAAAAACCCTACTTTAACTTGTCTAAACGTAACTTTAATTTGTCAAAACGTAAGTTTAACTCGTTAAAACATAATTTAACTTGTCAAAACGTAACTTTAACTTGTAAAAAACGTACTTTAAGTTGTCAAAATGTAATTTTAATGTGTCAAAACGTAACTTTACGTTGCTAAACCGTAACTTTGACTAGTAAAAAATGTACTTTAACTTGTAAAAAACGTATTTCAACTTGTAAAAACACTTAACTTAACTTGTAAAAAAAGTACTTCAACTTGTAAAAAACGTACTTTAACTTGTAAAAAACGTATTTTAACGTTTCAAAATGTAACTTTAACTTGTAATAACGTAACTTTAACGTATTAAAATCGTACTCTAACTTGTAAAAAATGTACTTTAACTTGTCAAAACGTAACTTTAACTTGTAAAAAACCTATATTAACTTGTCCAAACGTAACTTTAACTTCTCAAAACGTAACTTTAACTTGTTAAAAACATACATTAACTTCTAAAAAACATACTTTAACTTGTCAAAAATGTGGTTAAACTTGTAACAAATGGAATTTAACTTGTAAAAACGTACATCAATTTGTAAAAAACGTACTTTAACTTGTAAAAAACCTACTTTAACTTGTCAAAACATAACTTTAACTTGTCAAAACATAAATTTAACTTGTTAAAAACACACATTAACTTGTAAAAAACGTACTTTAACTTGTAACAAATGGACTTTAACTTGTAAAACGTACTTTAACTTGTAAAAAACGTACTTTAACTTGTAAAAAACCTACTTTAACTTGTCAAAACGTAACTTTAATTTGTCAAAACGTAAGTTTAACTTGTTAAAAATGTAGTTTAACTTGTCGTTTTTTTCAAGTTAAAGTTACATTTTGACAATTTAAAGATACCTTTTTTACAAGATAAATTACAATTAAACAAGTTAAAGTTACATATTGACATTTTAAAGTTACGTTTTGACATGTTAAAGATATGTTTTTTACAAATAAAAGTTACGTTTTAACAAGTTAAAGTTACATTTTTGACAAATTAAAGTTATATTTTTTACAAGTTAAAGTTATATTTTGACAAGTTATAGTTATGTTTTTTACAAGTTCAAATTACAGTTTAAAAAGTTAACGTTACATTTGGACATTTGAAAGTTACGTTTTGACAAGTTAAATATACGTTTTTTACAAGTTAAAGTTACGTTTTGACAAGTTAAACATTCTTACACGTTAAAGTTACGTTTTGACAAGTTAAAGTTACATTTTGACATATTAAAGTTACATTTTGACAAGTTAAAAATATGTTTTTACAAGTTAAATTTACGTTTTGACCATTTAGAGTTATATTTTGACATATTAAAGTTAATTTTTTACATGCTAAAGTTACGTTTTGAGAATTTAAAATTAAATTTTGACATTTTAAAATTACATTTTTTTCAATTTAAAGTTACATTTTGACAAGATAAATTTCAATTAAACAAGTTAAAGTTACATTTTGACATTTTAAAGTTATGTTTTGACATGTTAAAGATACGTTTTTTACAAGTCAAACTTACGTTTTAACAAGTTAAAGTTACATTTTTGACAAATTAAAGTTACATTTTTTACAAGTTAAAGTTATATTTTGAGAAGTTATAGTTATGTTTTTTACAAGTTAAAATTACAATTTGAAAAGTTAACGTTACATTTGGACATTTTAAAGTTACGTTTTGACAAGTTAAATATACATTTTTTACAAGTTAAAGTTACGTTTTGACAGCCAAAGTTACGTTTTGACAAGTTAAAGTTATATTTTGACATTTAAAATTAAATTTTGACATTTTAGAGTTATATTTTGACAAGTTAAAGATACGTTTTGACAAGATAAAGTTATGTTTTGAGAAATTAAAGATACATTTTTTAGAAGTTAGAGTTACGTTTTGACCGCCAAAGTTACGTTTTGACAGCCAAAGTTACGATTTGACAATTTAAAGATAAGATCTTACAAGTTACAGTAACGTTTTGACAAGTTAAAGTTACATTTTGACATATTAAAATTACTGTTTTACATGTTAAAGTTACGTTTTGAGAATTTAAAATTAAATTTTTACATTTTAAAGTTAAATTTCTTTCAAGTTAAAGTTACATTTTGAGAAGTTAAAGATACTTTTTTTACAAGTTAAAATTACAATTAAACAAGTTAAAGTTACATTTTGACATGTTAAAGATACGTTTTTTACAAGTTAAAGTTACGTTTTAACAAGTTAAAGTTACATTTAGACAAATTAAAGTTACGTTTTTACAACTTAAATTTTGTTTGAATATTTAAAATTAAATTTTGACATTTTAAGTTACATTTTTTACAAGTTAAAGTTATATTTTGACAAGTTATAGTTATGTTTTTTACAAGTTAAAATTACAATTTAAAAAGTTAACGTTACATTTGGACATTTTAAAGTTACGTTTTGACAAGTTAAATACACTTTTTTTACAAGTTAAAGTTATGTTTTAACAGCTAAAGTTAC
Organism: Urtica urens; assembly: GCA_958296335.1. Classification (NCBI taxonomy): domain Eukaryota; kingdom Viridiplantae; phylum Streptophyta; class Magnoliopsida; order Rosales; family Urticaceae; genus Urtica; species Urtica urens. The sequence continues at coordinate 91,337 of CATQIS010000010.1, forward strand.
GTTTTTACAAGTTAAAGATTCTTACACGTTAAAGTTACGTTTTGACAAGTTAAAATTACATTTTGACATATTAAAGTTACATTTTGACAAGTTAAAAATATGTTTTTACAAGTTAAAGTTACTTTTTGACAATTTAGAGCTATATTTTGACATATTAAAGTTAATTTTTTTACATGTTAAAGTTACGTTTTGAGAATTTAAAATTAAATTTTGACATTTTAAAGTTACATTTTTTTCAAGTTAAAGTTACATTTTGACAATTTAAAGATACCTTTTTTACAAGATAAATTAAAATTAAACAAGTTAAAGTTACATTTTGACATTTTAAAGTTATGTTTTGACATGTTAAAGATACGTTTTTACAAGTCAAACTTACGTTTTAACAAGTTAAAGTTACATTTTTGACAAATTAAAGTTACAATTTTTACAAGTTAAAGTTATATTTTGACAAGTTATAGTTATGTTTGTTACAAGTTAAAATTACAGTTTGAAAAGTTAACGTTACATTTGGACATTTTAATGTTACGTTTTGACAAGTTAAATATACGTTTTTTACAAGTTAAAGTTACGTTTTGACAGCTAAAATTACGTTTTAACAAGTTAAAATTATATTTGGCATTTAAAATTAAATTTTGACATTTTACAGTTATATTTTGACAAGTTAAAGATACGTTTTTTATAAGTTAAAATTACGTTTTGACAAGATAAAGTTATGTTTTGAAAAATTAAAGATACATTTTTTTAGAAGTTAGAGTTACGTTTTGACAGCCATAGTTACGTTTTGACAATTTAAAGATAAGATCTTACAAGTTAAAGTAACGTTTTGACAAGTTAAAGTTACATTTTGACATATTAAAATTACTTTTTTACATGTTAAAGTTACGTTTTGAGAATTTAAAATTAAATTTTTACATTTTTAAGTTACATTTTTTTCAAGTTAAAGTTACATTTTGACAAGTTAAAGATACTTTTTTTACAAGTTAAAATTCCAATTAAAAAAGTTAAAGTTACATTTTGACATGTTAAAGATACGTTTTTTACAATTTAAAGTTACGTTTTAACAAGTTAAAGTTACATTTAGAAAAATTAAAGTTACTTTTTTACAACTTAAATTTCGGTTTGAAAATTTAAATTTAAATTTTGATATTTTAAGTTACATTTTTTACAAGTTAAAGTTATATTTTGACAAGTTTAGTTATGTCTTTTACAAGTTAAAATTGCAATTTGACAAGTTAACGTTACATTGAGACATTTTAAAGTTACTTTTTGACAAGTTAAATACACTTTTTTTACAAGTTAATGTAAAGTTGTGACAAGTTAAAGTTACATTTTAACATTTAAAAATTACATTTTGACATTTTAGAGTTATATTTTGACAAGTTAAAGATACGGTTTTTACAAGTTAAACTTACGGTTTGAAAAGATAAAGTTACGTTTTTAAGATGTTAAAGATATGTTTTTAAGAAGTTAAAGTTACGTTTTGACAACCAAAGTTACGTTTTGACAAGTTAAAGATAAAATCTTACAAGTAAAAGTTACATTTAGATAAGTTAAAGTTACATTTTGACATATTAAACTTACTTTTTTACATTTTAAAGTTACGTTTTGAGAATTTAAAATTAAATTTTGACATTTTAAAGTTACATTTTTTTCAAGTTAAAGTTACATTTTGACAAGTTAAAGATACTTGTTATACAAGTTAAAATTACAATTAAACAAGTTAAAGTTATATTTTGACATGTTAAAATACGTTTTTTATAAGCTAGAGTTACGTTTTAACAAGTTAAAGTTACATTTAGACAAACTAAAGTTACTTTTTTACGACTTAAATTTCGTTTTGAAAATTTAAAATTAAATTTTGACATTTTAAGTTACACTTTTTACAAGTAAAAGTTATATTTTGACAAATTATAGTTATGTTTTTTACAAGTTAAAATTACAATTTGACAAGTTAACGTTACATTTTGACATTTTAAAGTTACATTTTGACAAGTTAAATACACTTTTTTTACAAGTTAAAGTAAAGTTGTGACAAGTTAAAGTTACATTTTAACATTTAAAAATTACATTTTGACATTTTAGAGTTATATTTTGACAAGTTAAAGATACGGTTTTTACAAGTTAAAGTTACGGTTTGACAAGATAAAGTTACGTTTTGACAAATTAAAGATAGGTTTTTTAGAAGTTAAAGTTACGTTTTGACAGCCAAAGTTACGTTTTGACAAGTTAAAGATAACATCTGACAAGTTAAAGTTACGTTTTGACAAGTTAAAGTTACATTTTGACATATTAAACTTACTTTTTTACATGTTAAAGTTACGTTTTGAGAATTTAAAATTAAATTTTGACATTTTAAAGTTACATTTTTTTCAAGTTAAAGTTACATTTTGACATTTTAAAGTTACGTTTTGACAAGTTAAAGATACGTTTTTTACAAGTTAAAGTTACGTTTTGACAGCTAAAGTTACGTTTTGACAAGTTAAAGATACGTTTTTTACAAGTTAAAGTTACATTTTGACAGCTAAAGTTACGTTTTGACAAGTTAAAGATAAGATCTTACACGTTAAAGTTACGTTTTGACAAGTTAAAGTTACATTTTGACATATTAAAGTTACATTTTGAAAAGTTAAAGTTACGTTTTGACAATTTAAAGTTACATTTTGACATATTAAAGTTACTTTTTTACATGTTAAAATTACGTTTTGAGAATTTAAAATTAAATTTTGACATTTTAAAGTTACATTTTTTTCAAGTTAAAGTTACATTTTGACAATTTAAAGATACCTTTTTAACAAGATAAATTACAATTAAACAAGTTAAAGTTACATTTTGACATTTTAAAGTTACGTTTTGACATGTTAAAGATACGTTTTTTACAAGTCAAAGTTACGTTTTAACAAGTTAAAGTTACATTTTGACAAATTAATGATACATTTTTTACAAGTTAAAGTTATATTTTGACAAGTTATAGTCATGTTTCTTACAAGTTAAAATTACAATTTGAAAAGTTAACATTACATTTGGACATTTTAAAGTTACGTTTTGACAAATTAAATATACGTTTTACAAGTTAAAGTTACGTTTTGACAGCTAAAGTTACGTTTTGACAAGTTAAAGTTACATTTTGACATTTAAAATTAAATTTTGACATTTTAGAGTTATGTTTTGACAAGTTAAAGATACGTTTTTTACTAGTTAAAGTTACGTTTTGACAAGATAAAGTTTCGTTTTGACAAATTAAAGATACGTTTTCTAGAAGTTAAAGTTACGTTTTGACAGCCAAAGTTACGTTTTTACAAGTTAAAGATAAGATACTACAAGTTAAAGTTACGTTTTGACAAGTTAAAGTTACATTTTGACATATTAAAGTTAATTTTTTACATGATAAAGTTACGTTTTGAGAATTTAAATTTCAATGTTGACATTTTAAAGTTACATTATTTTCAAGTTAAAGTTATATTTTGACAAGTTAAAGATACGTTTTTTACTAGTTCAATTTCGTTTTGAAAATTTAAAATTAAATTTTGCATTTTAAGTTACATTTTTTACAAGTTAAAGTTATATTTTGACAAGTTATAGTTATGTTTTTACAAGTTAAAATTACAATTTGAAAAGTTAACGTTACATTTGGACATATTAAAATTACGTTTTGACAAATTAAAAATACGTTTTTTACAAGTTAAAGTTACGTTTTGACAGCTAAAGTTACGGTTTGACAAGTTAAAGTTACATTTTGACATTTAAAAATAAATTTTGACATTTTAGAGTAATATTTTGACAAGTTAAAGATACGTTTTTTACAAGTTAAAATTATGTTTTGACAAGATAAAGTTATGTTTTGACAAATTAAAGATACGTTATTTAGAACTTAAAGTTTCGTTTTGACAGCCAACGTTACGTTTTGACAAGTTACGATAAGATCTTACAAGTTAAAGTTACGTTTTGACAAGTTAAAGTTACATTTTGACATATTAAAGTTACTTTTTTACATGTTAAAGTTACTTTTTGAGAATTTAAAATTAAATTTTGAAATTTTAAAGTTACATTTTTTTCAAGTTCAAATTACATTTTGACATGTTAAAGATACGTTTTTTACAAGTTAAAATTACAATATAACAAGTTAAAGATACATTTTGACATTTTATAGTTACGTTTTGGAAAGTTAAAGATACGTTTTGTCAGCTAAAGTTACGTTTTGATAAGTTAAAGTTACGTTTTGAGAAGTTAAAGTTACGTTTTGACCATTTAAAGTTACATTTTGACATATTAAAGTTACTTTTTTACACGTTAAAGTTGCGTTTTGAGAATTTAAAATTTAATTTTGACATTATAAAGTTACATTTTTTTCAAGTTAAAGTTATATTTTGACAAGTAAAAGATACTTTTTTTACATGTTAAATTTACAATTTAACAAGTTAAAGTTACATTTTGACATTTTACAGTTACCCTTTGACAAGTTAAAGGTACGTTTTTTACAAGTTAAAATAACGTTTTGGCTATTTAAAGTTACATTTAGACAAATTAAAGTTACTTTTTTACAACTTAAATTTCATTTTGAAAACTTAAAATTAAATTTTGACATTTTAAGTTACATTTTTTACAAGTTAAAGTTATATTTTGACAACTTATAGTTATGTTTTTTAGAAGTTAAAATTACAATTTGACAAGTTAACGTTACATTTTGACATTTTAAAGTTACATTTTGACAAGTTAAATACACTTTTTTTACAAGTTAATGTGTGTGACAAGTTAAAGTTACATTTTAACATTTAAAAATTACATTTTGACATTTTAGAGTTATATTTTGACAAGTTAAAGATACGGTTTTTACAAGTTAAAGTTACGGTTTGACAAGATAAAGTTACGTTTTGACAAATTAAAGATAGGTTTTTTAGAAGTTAAAGTTACGTTTTGACAGCTAAAGTTACGCTTTGACAAGTTAAAGATAACATCTGACAAGTTAAAGTTACGTTTTGACAAGTTAAAGTTACATTTTGACATATTAAACTTACTTTTTTACATGTTAAAGTTACGTTTTGAGAATTTAAAATTAAATTTTGACATTTTAAAGTTACATTTTTTTCAAGATAAAGTTACATTTTGACATTTTAAAGTAACGTTTTGACAAGTTAAAGGTACATTTTTTACAAGTTAAAGTTACGGTTTGACAGCTAAAGTTACGTTTTGACAACTTAAAGATAAGATCTTACACGTTAAAGTTACGTTTTGACAAGTTAAATGTACATTTTGACATATTAAAGTTACATTTTGACAAGTTAAATTTACGTTATGACAATTTAAAGTTACATTTTGACATATTAAAGTTACTTTTTTACATGTTAAAGTTACGTTTTAAGAATTTAAAATTAAATTTTGACATTTTAAAGTTACATTTTTTCAAGTTAAGGTTACATTGGTCAATTTAAAGATACTTTTTTTACAAGATAAATTACAATTAAACAAGTTAAAGTTACATTTTGACATTTTAAAGTTACGTTTTGACATGTTAAAGATACGTTTTTTACAAGTCAAAGTTACGTTTTAACAAGTTAAAGTTACATTTTGACAAATTAAAGTTACATTTTTTACAAGTTAAAGTTATATTTTTATAAGTTATAGTCATGTTTTTTACAAGTTAAAATTACAATTTGAAAAGTTAACGTAACATTTGGACATTTTAAAGTTACGTTTTGACAAATTAAATATACGTTTTACAAGTTAAAGTTACGTTTTGACAGCTAAAGTTACATTTTGACAAGTTAAAGTTACATTTTGACATTTAAAATTAAATTTTGACATTTTAGAGTTATGTTTTGACAAGTTAAAGGTACATTTTAAAATTACGTTTTGACAAGATAAAGTTATGTTTTGACAAATTAAAGATACATTTTTTAGATGTTAAAGTTACGTTTTGACAAGTTAACGATAAGATCTTACAAGTTAAAGTTACGTTTTGACAAGTTAAAGTTACATTTTGACATATTAAAGTTACTTTATTATGTGTTAAAGTTACGTTTTGAGAATTTAAAATTAAATTTTGAAATTTTAAAGTTACATTTTTTTCAAGTTAAAGTTACATTTTGACATGTTAAAGATACTTTTTTTACAAGTTAAAATTACAATTTAACAAGTTAAAGATACATTTTGACATTTTATAGTTACGTTTTGACAAGTTAAAGATACGTTTTTTACAAGTTAAAGTTACGTTTTGTCAGCTATAGTTACGTTTTGACAAGTTAAATTTACGTTTTGTGAAGTTAAAGTTACATTTTGACATATTAAAGTTACATTTTGGAATATTAAAGTTATGTTTTTACAAGTTAAAGTTACGTTTTGACCATTTAAAGTTTTATTTTGACATATTAAAGTTACTTTTTTACATGTTAAATTTACGTTTTTAGAATTTAAAATTAAATTTTGACATTTTAAAGTTACATTTTTTTCAAGTTTAAGTTACATTTTGACAATTTAAAGATATCTTTTTTACAAGATAAATTACAATTTAACAAGTTAAAGTTACATTTTGACATTTTAAAGTAACGTTTTTACATGTTAAAGATACGTTTTTTACAAGTCAAAGTTACGTTTTAAAAAGTTAAAGTTACATTTTGACAAATTAAAGTTACTTTTTTACAACTTAAATTTCGTTTTGAGAATATAAAATTAAATTTTGACATTTTAAGTTACTTTTTTTACAAGTAAAAGTTATTTTTTAACAAGTTATATTTATGTTTTTTACAAGTCAAAATTACAATTAGACAAGTTAACGTTATAGTTTGACATTTTAAAGTTATATTTTAACAAGTTAAATATACTTTTTTTACAAGTTAAAGTAAAGTTGTGACAAGTTAAAGTTAAATTTTGACATTTAAAAATTACATTTTGACATTTTAGAGTTATATTTTGACAAGTTAAAGATACGTTTTTTACAAGTTAAACTTACATTTTGACAACATAAAGTTACGTTTTGACAAATTAAAGATACGTTTTATAGAAGTTAAAGTTACGTTTTGACAGCCAAAGTTACATTTTGACAAGTTAAAGATAAGATATTACAAGTTAAAGTTACGTTTTGACAAGTTAAAGTTACATTTTGACATATTAAACTTACTTTTTTACATTTTAAAGTTACGTTTTGAGAATTTAAAATTTAATTTTGACATTTTAAAGTTACATTTTTTTCAAGTTAAAGTTACATTTTGACGAGTTAAAGATACTTGTTTTACAAGTTAAAATTACAATTAAACAAGTTAAAGTTACATTTTGACATGTTAAAATACGTTTTTTATAAGCTAGAGTTACGTTTTAACAAGTTAAAGTTACATTTAGACAAATTAAAGTTACTTTTTTACAACTTAAATTTCGTTTTGAAAATTTAAAATTAAATTTTGATATTTTAAGTTACACTTTTTACAAGTAAAAGTTATATTTTGAGAAATTATAGTTATGTTTTTTACAAGTTAAAATTACAATTTGACAAGTTAACGTTACATTTTGACATTTTAAAGTTACATTTTGACAAGTTAAATACACTTTTTTTACAAGTTAAAGTAAAGTTGTGACAAGTTAAAGTTACATTTTAACATTTAAAAATTACATTTTGACATTTTAGAGTTATATTTTGACAAGTTAAAGATATGGTTTTTACAAGTTAAAGTTACGGTTTGACAAGATAAAGTTACGTTTTGACAAATTAAAGATAGGTTTTTTAGAAGTTAAAGTTACGTTTTGACAGCTAAAGTTACGCTTTGACAAGATAAAGATAACATCTGACAAGTTAAAGTTACGTTTTGACAAGTAAAAGTTACATTTTGACATATTAAACTTACTTTTTTACATGTTAAAGTTACGTTTTGAGAATTTAAAATTAAATTTTGACATTTTAAAGTTACATTTTTTTCAAGATAAAGTTACATTTTGACATTTTAAAGTAACGTTTTGACAAGTTAAAGGTACATTTTTTACAAGTTAAAGTTACGGTTTGACAGCTAAAGTTACGTTTTGACAAGTTAAAGATAAAATCTTACACGTTAAAGTTACGTTTTCACAAGTTAAATGTACATTTTGACATATTAAAGTTACATTTTGACAAGTTAAATTTACGTTTTGACAATTTAAAGTTACATTTTGACATATTAAAGTTACTTTTTTACATGTTAAAGTTACGTTTTAAGAATTTAAAATTAAATTTTGACATTTTAAAGTTACAGTTTTTCAAGTTATGGTTACATTTGTCAATTTAAAGATACTTTTTTTACAAGATAAATTACAATTAAACAAGTTAAAGTTACATTTTGACATTTTAAAGTTACGTTTTGACATTTTAAAGATACGTTTTTTACAAGTCAAAGTTACGTTTTAACAAGTTAAAGTTACATTTTGACAAATTAAAGTTACATTTTTTACAAGTTAAAGTTATATTTTTATAAGTTATAGTCATGTTTTTTACAAGTTAAAATTACAATTTGAAAAGTTAACGTAACATTTGGACATTTTAAAGTTACGTTTTGACAAATTAAATATACGTTTTACAAGTTAAAGTTACGTTTTGACAGCTAAAGTTACATTTTGACAAGTTAAAGTTACATTTTGACATTTAAAATTAAATTTTGACATTTTAGAGTTATGTTTTGACAAGTTAAAGGTACATTTTTTACAAGTTAAAATTACGTTTTGACAAGATAAAGTTATGTTTTGACAAATTAAAGATACATTTTTTAGATGTTAAAGTTACGTTTTAACAGCCAAAGTTACGTTTTGACAAGTTAAAGATAAGATCTTACAAGTTAAAGTTACGTTTTGACAAGTTAAAGTTACATTTTGACATATTAAAGTTACTTTTTAACGGGTTAAAGTTACGTTTTGAGAATTTAAAATTAAATTTTGAAATTTTAAAGTTACATTTTTTTCAAGTTAAAGTTACATTTTGACATGTTAAAGATACTTTTTTTACAAGTTAAAATTACAATTTAACAAGTTAAAGATACATTTTGACATTTTATAGTTACGTTTTGACAAGTTAAAGATACGTTTTTTACAAGTTAAAGTTACGTTTTGTCAGCTATAGTCACGTTTTGACAAGTTAAATTTACGTTTTGTGAAGTTAAAGTTACATTTTGACATATTAAAGTTACATTTTGGAATATTAAAGTTATGTTTTTACAAGTTAAAGTTACGTTTTGACTATTTAAAGTTTTATTTTGACATATTAAAGTTACTTTTTTACATGTTAAATTTACGTTTTTAGAATTTAAAATTAAATTTTGACATTTTAAAGTTACATTTTTTTCAAGTTAAAGTTACATTTTGACAATTTAAAGATATCTTTTTTACAAGATAAATTACAATTTAACAAGTTAAAGTTACATTTTGACATTTTAAAGTAACGTTTTTACTTGTCAAAGATACGTTTTTTACAAGTCAAAGTTACGTTTTAAAAAGTTAAAGTTACATTTTGACAAATTAAAGTTACTTTTTTACAACTTAAATTTCGTTTTGAGAATATAAAATTAAATTTTGACATTTTAAGTTACTTTTTTTACAAGTAAAAGTTATTTTTTAACAAGTTATATTTATGTTTTTTACAAGTCAAAATTACAATTAGACAAGTTAACGTTATAGTTTGACATTTTAAAGTTATATTTTAACAAGTTAACTATTCTTTTTTTACAAGTTAAAGTAAAGTTGTGACAAGTTAAAGTTAAATTTTGACATTTAAAAATTACATTTTGACATTTTAGAGTTATATTTTGACAAGTTAAAGATACGTTTTTTACAAGTTAAAGTTACATTTTGACAACATAAAGTTACGTTTTGACAAATTAAAGATACGTTTTATAGAAGTTAAAGTTACGTTTTGACAGCCAAAGTTACGTTTTGACAAGTTAAAGATAAGATATTACAAGTTAAAGTTACGTTTTGACAAGTTAAAGTTACATTTTGACATATTAAACTTACTTTTTTACATTTTAAAGTTACGTTTTGAGAATTTAAAATTAAATTTTGACATTTTAAAGTTATATTTTTTTCAAGTTAAAGTTACATTTTGACGAGTTAAAGATACTTGTTTTACAAGTTAAAATTACAATTAAACAAGTTAAAGTTACATTTTGACATGTTAAAATACGTTTTTTATAAGCTAGAGTTACGTTTTAACAAGTTAAAGTTACATTTAGACAAATTAAAGTTACTTTTTTACAACTTAAATTTAGTTTTGAAAATTTAAAATTAAATTTTGACATTTTAAGTTACACTTTTTACAAGTAAAAGTTATATTTTGACAAATTATAGTTATGTTTTTTACAAGTTAAAATTACAATTTGACAAGTTAACGTTACATTTTGACATTTTAAAGTTATATTTTGACAAGTTAAATACACGTTTTTTACAAGTTAAAGTAAAGTTGTGACAAGTTAAAGTTACATTTTAACATTTAAAAATTACATTTTGACATTTTAGAGTTATATTTTGACAAGTTAAAGATACGGTTTTTACAAGTTAAAGTTACGGTTTGACAAGATAAAGTTACGTTTTGACAAATTAAAGATAGGTTTTTTAGAAGTTAAAGTTACGTTTTGACAGCCAAAGTTACGTTTTGACAAGTTAAAGATAACATCTGACAAGTTAAAGTTACGTTTTGACAAGTTAAAGTTACATTTTGACATATTAAACTTACTTTTTTACATGTTAAAGTTACGTTTTGAGAATTTAAAATTAAATTTTGACATTTTAAAGTTACATTTTTTTCAAGTTAAAGTTACATTTTGACATTTTAAAGTTACGTTTTGACAAGTTAAAGATACGTTTTTTACAAGTTAAAGTTACGTTTTGACAGGTAAAGTTACGTTTTGACAAGTTAAAGATAAGATCTTACACATTAAAGTTACGTTTTGACAAGTTAAAGTTACATTTTGACATATTAAAGTTACATTTTGAAAAGTTAAAGTTACGTTTTGACAATTTAAAGTTACATTTTGACATATTAAAGTTACTTTTTTACATGTTAAAATTACGTTTTGAGAATTTAAAATTAAATTTTGACATTTTAAAGTTACATTTTTTTCAAGTTAAAGTTAAATTTTGACAAGTTAAAGATACGTTTTTTACATGTTCGATTTCGTTTTTAGATTTTAAAATTAAAGTTTGCATTTTAAGTTACTTTTTTTACAAGTTAAAGTTATAGTTTGACATGTTATAGTTTGACAAGTTAAAGATACGTTTTTTACAAGTTAAAATTTTGTTTTGACAAGATATAGTTATGTTTTGACAAATTAAACATGCGTTATTTAGAACTTAAAGTTACGTTTTGACAGCCAACGTTACGTTTTGACAAGTTAAAGATAAGATCTTACAAGTTAAAGTTACGTTTTGACAAGTTAAAGTTACATTTTGACATATTAAACTTACTTTTTTACATGTTAAAGTTACGTTTTGAGAATTTAAAATTAAATTTTGACATTTTAAAGTTACATTTTTTTCAAGTTAAAGTTACATTTTGACATTTTAAAGTTACGTTTTGACAAGTTAAAGATACGTTTTTTACAAGTTAAAGTTACGTTTTGACAGCTAAAGTTACGTTTTGACAAGTTAAAGATACGTTTTTTACAAGTTAAAGTTACATTTTGACAGCTAAAGTTACGTTTTGACAAGTTAAAGATAAGATCTTACACGTTAAAGTTACGTTTTGACAAGTTAAAGTTACATTTTGACATATTAAAGTTACATTTTGAAAAGTTAAAGTTACGTTTTGACAATTTAAAGTTACATTTTGACATATTAAAGTTACTTTTTTACATGTTAAAATTACGTTTTGAGAATTTAAAATTAAATTTTGACATTTTAAAGTTACATTTTTTTCAATTTAAAGTTATATTTTGACAATTTAAAGATACCATTTTTACAGGATAAATTACAATTAAACAAGTTAAAGTTACATATTGACATTTTAAAGTTACGTTTTGACATGTTAAAGATATGTTTTTTGCAAATAAAAGTTACGTTTTAACAAGTTAAAGTTACATTTTTGACAAATTAAAGTTATATTTTTTACAAGTTAAAGTTATATTTTGACAGGTTATAGTTATGTTTTTTACAAGTTAAAATTACAGTTTAAAAAGTTAACGTTACATTTGGACATTTTAAAGTTACGTTTTGACAAGTTAAATATAAGTTTTTTACAAGTTAAAGTTACGTTTTGACAGCCAAAGTTACGTTTTGACAAGTTAAAGTCATATTTTGACATTTAAAATTAAATTTTGACATTTTAGAGTTATATTTTGACAAGTTAAAGATACGTTTTTTATAAGTTAAAATTACGTTTTGACAAGATAAAGTTATGATTTGAGAAATTAAAAATACATTTTTTTAGAAGTTAGAGTTACGTTTTGACAGCCAAAGTTACGTTTTGACAATTTAAAGATAAGATCTTACAAGTTAAAGTAACGTTTTGAGAAGTTAAAGTTACATTTTGACATATTAAAATTACTTTTTTACATGTTAAAGTTACGTTTTGAGAATTTAAAATTAAATTTTGACATTTTTAAGTTACATTTTTTTCAAGTTAAAGTTACATTTTGACAAGTTAAAGATACTTTTTTTACAAGTTAAAATTCCAATTAAAAAAGTTAAAGTTACATTTTGACATGTTAAAGATACGTTTTTTACAAGTTAAAGTTACGTTTTAACAAGTTAAAGTTACATTTAAACAAATTAAAGTTACGTTTTTACAACTTAAATTTCGGTTTTAAAATTTAAAATTAAATTTTGACATTTTAAGTTTCATTTTTTACAAGTTAAAGCTATATTTTGACAAGTTATAGTTATGTTTTTTACAAGTTAAAATTACAATTTGACAAGTTAACGTTACATTGTGACATTTTAAAGTTACTTTTTGACAAGTTAAATACACTTTTTTTACAAGTTAATGTAAAGTTGTGACAAGTTAAAGTTCCATTTTAACATTTAAAAATTACATTTTGACATTTTAGAGTTATATTTTGACAAGTTAAAGATACGGTTTTTACAAGTTAAAGTTACGGTTTGAAAAGATAAAGTTACGTTTTTAAGATGTTAAAGATACGTTTTAAAGAAGTTAAAGTTACGTTTTGACAACCAAAGTTACGTTTTGACAAGTTAAAGATAAAATCTTACAAGTTAAAGTTACATTTAGACAAGTTAAAGTTACATTTTGACATATTAAACTTACTTTTTTACATTTTACAATTACGTTTTGAGAATTTAAAATTAAATTTTGACATTTTAAAGTTACATTTTTTTTCAAGTTAAAGTTACATTTTGACAAGTTAAAGATACTTGTTTTACAAGTTAAAATTACAATTAAACAAGTTAAAGTTACATTTTGACATGTTAAAATACGTTTTTTATAAGCTAGAGTTACGTTTAAACAAGTTAAAGTTACATTTTCACAAATTAAAGTTACTTTTTTACAACTTAAATTTCGATTTTAAAATTTAAAATTAAATTCTGACATTTTAAGTTACATTTTTTACAAGTTAAAGTTATATTTTGACAAGTTATAGTTATGTTTTTTACAAGTTAAAATTACAATTTGACAAGTTAACGTTACATTGTGACATTTTAAAGTTACTTTTTGACAAGTTAAATACACTTTTTTTACAAGTTAATGTAAAGTTGTGACAAGTTAAAGTTACATTTTAACATTTAAAAATTACATTTTGACATTTTAGAGTTATATTTTGACAAGTTAAAGATACGGTTTTTACAAGTTAAAGTTACGGTTTGAAAAGATAAAGTTACGTTTTTAAGATGTTAAAGATACGTTTTAAAGAAGTTAAAGTTACGTTTTGACAACCAAAGTTACATTTTGACAAGTTAAAGATAAAATCTTACAAGTTAAAGTTACATTTAGACAAGTTAAAGTTACATTTTGACATATTAAACTTACTTTTTTACATTTTAAAGTTACGTTTTTAGAATTTAAAATTAAATTTTGACATTTTAAAGTTACATTTTTTTCAAGTTAAAGTTACATTTTGACAAGTTAAAGATACTTGTTTTACAAGTTAAAATTACAATTAAACAAGTTAAAGTTACATTTTGACATGTTAAAATACGTTTTTTATAAGCTAGAGTTACGTTTTAACAAGTTAAAGTTACATTTAGACAAATTAAAGTTACTTTTTTACAACTTAAATTTCGTTTTGAAAATTTAAAATTAAATTTTGACATTTTAAGTTACACTTTTTACAAATAAAAGTTATATTTTGACAAATTATAGTTATGTTTTTTACAAGTTAAAATTACAATTTGACAAGTTAACGTTACATTTTGACATTTTAAAGTTACATTTTGACAAGTTAAATACACTTTTTTTACAAGTTAAAGTAAAGTTGTGACAAGTTAAAGTTACAATTTAGCATTTAAAAATTACATTTTGACATTTTAGAGTTATATTTTGACAAGTTAAAGATACGGTTTTTACAAGTTAAAGTTACGGTTTGACAAGATAAAGTTACGTTTTGACAAATTAAAGATTGGTTTTTTAGAAGTTAAAGTTACGTTTTGACAGCCAAAGTTACGTTTTGACAAGTTAAAGATAACATCTGACAAGTTAAAGTTACGTTTTGACAAGTTAAAGTTACATTTTGACATATTAAACTTACTTTTTTACATGTTAAAGTTACGTTTTGAGAATTTAAAATTAAATTTTGACATTTTAAAGTTACATTTTTTTCAAGTTAAAGTTACATTTTGACATTTTAAAGTTACGTTTTGACAAGGTAAAGATACGTTTTTTACAAGTTAAAGTTACATTTTGACAGCTAAAGTTACGTTTTGACAAGTTAAAGATAAGATCTTACACGTTAAAGTTACGTTTTGACAAGTTAAAGTTACATTTTGACATATTAAAGTTACATTTTGAAAAGTTAAAGTTACGTTTTGACAATTTAAAGTTACGTTTTGACATATTAAAGTTACTTTTTTACATGTTAAAATTACGTTTTGAGAATTTAAAATTAAATTTTGACATTTTAAAGTTACATTTTTTTCAAGTTAAAGTTACATTTTGACAATTTAAAGATACCTTTTTTACAGGATAAATTACAATTAAACAAGTTAAAGTTACATATTGACATTTTAAAGTTACGTTTTGACATGTTAAAGTTATGTTTTTTACGAATAAAAGTTACGTTTTAACAAGTTAAAGTTACATTTTTGACAAATTAAAGTTATATTTTTTACAAGTTAAAGTTATATTTTGACAAGTTATAGTTATGTTTTTTACAAGTTAAAATTACAATTTAAAAAGTTAACGTTACATTTGGACATTTTAAAGTTACGTTTTGACAAGTTAAATATACGTTTTTTACAAGTTAAAGTTACGTTTTGACAGCCAAAGTTACGTTTTGACAAGTTAAAGTCATATTTTGACATTTAAAATTAAATTTTGACATTTTAGAGTTATATTTTGACAAGTTAAAGATACGTTTTTTACAAGTTAAAATTACGTTTTGACAAGATAAAGTTATGATTTGAGAAATTAAAGATACATTTTTTAGAAGTTAGAGTTACGTTTTGACAGCCAAAGTTACGTTTTGACAATTTAAAGATAAGATCTTACAAGTTACAGTAACGTTTTGACAAGTTAAAGTTACATTTTCACATATTAAAATTACTGTTTTACATGTTAAAGTTACGATTTGAGAATTTAAAATTTAATTTTGACATTTTAAAGTTACATTTCTTTCAAGTTAAAGGTAGATTTTGACAAGTTAAAGATACTTTTTTTACAAGTTAAAATTACAATTAAACAAGTTAAAGTTACATTTTGACATGTTAAAGATACGTTTTTTACAAGTTAAAGTTACGTTTTAACAAGTTAAAGTTACATTTAAACAAATTAAAGTTACGTTTTTACAACTTAAATTTTGTTTGAAAATTTAAAATTAAATTTTGACATTTTAAGTTACATTTTTTACAAGTTAAAGTTATATTTTAACAAATTATAGTTATGTTTTTTACAAGTTAAAATTACAATTTAAAAAGTTAACGTTACATTTGGACATTTTAAAGTTACGTTTTGACAAATTAAATACACTTTTTTTACAAGTTAAAGTTATGTTTTAACAGCTAAAGTTACGTTTTGACAAGTTAAAGATTCTTACAAGTTAAAGTTACGTTTTGACAAGTTAAAATTATATTTTGACATATTAAAGTTACATTTTGACAAATTAAAAATATGTTTCTACAAGTTAAAGTTACTTTTTGACAATTTAGAGCTATATTTTGACATATTAAAGTTAATTTTTTTACATGTTAAAGTTACATTTTGAGAATTTAAAATTAAATTTTGACATTTTAAAGTTACATTTTTTTCAAGTTAAAGTTACATTTTGACAATTTAAAGATACCTTTTTTACAAGATAAATTAAAATTAAACAAGTTAAAGTTACATTTTGACATTTTAAAGTTACGTTTTGACATGTTAAAGATACGTTTTTACAAATCAAACTTACGTTTTAACAAGTTAAAGTTACATTTTTGACAAATTAAAGTTACAATTTTTACAAATTAAAGTTATATTTTGACAAGTTATAGTTATGTTTGTTACAAGTTAAAAGTACAGTTTGAAAAGTTAACGTTACATTTGGACATTTTAATGTTACGTTTTGACAAGTTAAATATACGTTTTGACAAGTTAAATATACGTTTTTTACAAGTTAAATTTACGTTTTGACAGCTAAAATTACGTTTTGACAAGTTAAAGTTATATTTTGACATTTAAAATTAAATTTTGACATTTTACAGTTATATTTTGACAAGTTAAAGATACGTTTTTTATAAGTTAAAATTACGTTTTGACAAGATAAAGTTATGTTTTGAGAAATTAAAGATACATTTTTTTAGAAGTTAGAGTTACGTTTTGACAGCCAAAGTTACGTTTTGACAATTTAAAGATAAGATCTTACAAGTTAAAGTAACGTTTTGACAAGTTAAAGTTACATTTTGACATATTAATATTACTTTTTTACATGTTAAAGTTACGTTTTGAGAATTTAAAATTAAATTTTGACATTTTTAAGTTACATTTTTTTCAAGTTAAAGTTACATTTTGACAAGTTAAAGATACTTTTTTTACAAGTTAAAATTCCAATTAAAAAAGTTAAAGTTACATTTTGACAATGTTAAAGATACGTTTTTTACAAGTTAAAGTTACGTTTTAAGAAGTTAAAGTTACGTTTTAACAAGTTAAAGTTACATTTAGACAAATTAAATTTACTTTTTTACAACTTAAATTTCGGTTTTAAAATTTAAAATTAAATTTTGACATTTTAAGTTACATTTTTTACAAGTTAAAGTTATATTTTGACAAGTTATAGTTATGTTTTTTACAAGTTAAAATTACAATTTAAAAAGTTAACGTTACATTTGGACATTTTAAAGTTACGTTTTGACAAATTAAATACACTTTTTTTACAAGTTAAAGTTATGTGTTAACAGCTAAAGTTACGTTTTGACAAGTTAAAGATTCTTACAAGTTAAAGTTACGTTTTGACAAGTTAAAATTACATTTTGACATATTAAAGTTACATTTTGACAAATTAAAAATATGTTTCTACAAGTTAAAGTTACTTTTTGACAATTTAGAGCTATATTTTGACATATTAAAGTTAATTTCTTTACATGTTAAAGTTACGTTTTGAGAATTTAAAATTAAATTTTGACATTTTAAAGTTACATTTTTTTCAAGTTAAAGTTACATTTTGACAATTTAAAGATACCTTTTTTACAAGATAAATTAAAATTAAACAAGTTAAAGTTACATTTTGACATTTTAAAGTTACGTTTTGACATGTTAAAGATACGTTTTTACAAATCAAACTTACGTTTTAACAAGTTAAAGTTACATTTTTGACAAATTAAAGTTACAATTTTTACAAATTAAAGTTATATTTTTACAAGTTATAGTTATGTTTGTTACAAGTTAAAAGTACAGTTTGAAAAGTTAACGTTACATTTGGACATTTTAATGTTACGTTTTGACAAGTTAAATATACGTTTTGACAAGTTAAATATACGTTTTTTACAAGTTAAAGTTACGTTTTGACAGCTAAAATTACGTTTTGACAAGTTAAAGTTATATTTTGACATTTAAAATTAAATTTTGACATTTTACAGTTATATTTTGACAAGTTAAAGATACGTTTTTTATAAGTTAAAATTACGTTTTGACAAGATAAAGTTATGTTTTGAGAAATTAAAGATACATTTTTTTAGAAGTTAGAGTTACGTTTTGACAGCCAAAGTTACGTTTTGACAATTTAAAGATAAGATCTTACAAGTTAAAGTAACGTTTTTACAAGTTAAAGTTACATTTTGACATATTAAAATTACTTTTTTACATGTTAAAGTTACGTTTTGAGAATTTAAAATTAAATTATGACATTTTTGAGTTACATTTTTTTCAAGTTAAAGTTACATTTTGACAAGTTAAAGATACTTTTTTTACAAGTTAAAATTCCAATTAAAAAAGTTAAAGTTACATTTTGACATGTTAAAGATACGTTTTTTACAAGTTAAAGTTACGTTTTAACAAGTTAAAGTTACATTTAGACAAATTAAATTTACTTTTTTACAACTTAAATTTCGGTTTTAAAATTTAAAATTAAATTTTGACATTTTAAGTTACATTTTTTACAAGTTAAAGTTATATTTTGACAAGTTATAGTTATGTTTTTTACAAGTTAAAATTACAATTTGACAAGTTAACGTTACATTGTGACATTTTAAAGTTACTTTTTGAAAAGTTAAATACACTTTTTTTACAAGTTAATGTAAAGTTGTGACAAGTTAAAGTTACATTTTAACATTTAAAAATTACATTTTGACATTTTAGAGTTATATTTTGACAAGTTAAATATACGGTTTTTACAAGTTAAAGTTACGGTTTAAAAAGATAAAGTTACGTTTTTAAGATGTTAAAGATACGTTTTTAAGAAGTTAAAGTTACGTTTTGACAACCAAAGTTACATTTTGACAAGTTAAAGATAAAATCTTACAAGTTAAAGTTACATTTAGACAAGTTAAAGTTACATTTTAAAATATTAAACTTACTTTTTTACATTTTAAAGTTACGTTTTGAGAATTTAAAATTAAATTTTGACATTTTAAAGTTACATTTTTTTCAAGTTAAAGTTACATTTTGACAAGTTAAAGATACTTGTTTTACAAGTTAAAATTACAATTAAACAAGTTAAAGTTACATTTTGACATGTTAAAATACGTTTTTTATAAGCTAGAGTTACGTTTTAACAAGTTAAAGTTACATTTAGACAAATTAAAGTTACTTTTTTACAACTTAAATTTCGTTTTGAAAATTTAAAATTAAATTTTGACATTTTAAGTTACACTTTTTACAAGTAAAAGTTATATTTTGACAAATTATAGTTATGTTTTTTACAAGTTAAAATTACAATTTGACAAGTTAACGTTACATTTTGACATTTTAAAGTTACATTTTGACAAGTTAAATACACTTTTTTTACAAGTTAAAGTAAAGTTGTGACAAGTTAAAGTTACAATTTAGCATTTAAAAATTACATTTTGACATTTTAGAGTTATATTTTGACAAGTTAAAGATACGGTTTTTACAAGTTAAAGTTACGGTTTGACAAGATAAAGTTACGTTTTGACAAATTATAGATAGGTTTTTTAGAAGTTAAAGTTACGTTTTGACAGCCAAAGTTACGTTTTGACAAGTTAAAGATAACATCTGACAAGTTAAAGTTACGTTTTGACAAGTTAAAGTTACATTTTGACATATTAAACTTACTTTTTTACATGTTAAAGTTACGTTTTGAGAATTTAAAATTAAATTTTGACATTTTAAAGTAACGTTTTGACAAGTTAAAGATACGTTTTTTACAAGTTAAAGTTACGTTTTGACAGCTAAAGTTACGTTTTGACAAGTTAAAGATAAGATCTTACACGTTAAAGTTACGTTTTGAAAAGTTAAAGTTACATTTTGACATATTAAAGTTACATTTTGAAAAGTTAAAGTTACGTTTTGACAATTTAAAGTTTTATTTTGACATATTAAAGTTACTTTTTTACATGTTAAAATTACGTTTTGAGAATTTAAAATTAAATTTTGACATTTTAAAGTTACATTTTTTTCAAGTTAAAGTTACATTTTGACAATTTAAAGATACCTTTTTAACAAGATAAATTACAATTAAACAAGTTAAAGTTACATTTTGACATTTTAAAGTTACGTTTTGACATGTTAAAGAAACGTTTTTTACAAGTCAAAGTTACGTTTTAACAAGTTAAAGTTACATTTTGACAAATTAAAGTTACATTTTTTACAAGTTAAAGTTATATTTTGACAAGTTATAGTCATGTTTTTTACAAGTTAAAATTACAATTTGAAAAGTTAACGTTACATTTGGACATTTTAAAGTTACGTTTTGACAAATTAAATATACGTTTACTAGTTAAAGTTACGTTTTGACAGCTAAAGTTACGTTTTGACAAGTTAAAGTTACATTTTGACATTTAAAATTAAATTTTGACATTTTAGAGTTATGTTTTGACAAGTTAAAGATACGTTTTTTACAAGTTAAAGTTACGTTTTGACAAGATAAAGTTACGTTTTGACAAATTAAAGATACGTTTTCTAGAAGTTAAAGTTACGTTTTGACAGCCAAAGTTACGTTTTTACAAGTTAAAGATAAGATACTACAAGTTAAAGTTACGTTTTGACAAGTTAAAGTTACATTTTGACATATTAAAGTTAATTTTTTACATGTTAAAGTTACGTTTTGAGAATTTAAATTTCAATGTTGACATTTTAAAGTTACATTATTTTCAAGTTAAAGTTATATTTTGACAAGTTAAAGATACGTTTTTTACTAGTTCAATTTCGTTTTGAGAATTTAAAATTAAATTTTGCATTTTAAGTTACATTTTTTACAAGTTAAAGTTATATTTTGACAAGTTATAGTTATGTTTTTTACAAGTTAAAATTACAATTTGAAAAGTTAACGTTACATTTGGACATATTAAAGTTACGTTTTGACAAATTAAAAATACATTTTTTACAAGTTAAAGTTACGTTTTGACAGCTAAAGTTACGGTTTGACAAGTTAAAGTTACATTTTGACATTTAAAATTAAATTTTGACATTTTGGAGTTATATTTTGACAAGTTAAAGATACGTTTTTTACAAGTTAAAATTACGTTTTGACAAGATAAAGTTATGTTTTGACAAATTAAAGATACGTTATATAGAACTTAAAGTTTCGTTTTGACAGCCAACGTTACGTTTTGACAAGTTAAGATAAGATCTTACAAGTTAAAGTTACGTTTTGACAAGTTAAAGTTACATTTTGACATATTAAAGTTACTTTTTTACGTGTTAAAGTTACGTTTTGAGAATTAAAAAAAAAATTTTGAAATTTTAAAGTTACTTTTTTTTAAAGTTAAAGTTACATTTTGACATGTTAAAGATACTTTTTTTACAAGTTAAAATTACAATTTAACAAGTTAAAGATACATTTTGACATTTAAAGTTACGTTTTGACAAGTTAAAGATACGTTTTTTACAAGTTAAAGTTACGTTTTGTCAGCTATAGTTACGTTTTGACAAGTTAAATTTACGTTTTGAGAAGTTAAAGTTACATTTTGACATATTAAAGTTACATTTTGGAATATTAAAGTTATGTTTTTACAAGTTAAAGTTACGTTTTGACCATTTAAAGTTTTATTTTGACATATTAAAGTTACTTTTTTACATGTTAAATTTACGTTTTTAGAATTTAAAATTAAATTTTGACATTTTAAAGTTACATTTTTTTCAAGTTAAAGTTACATTTTGACAATTTAAAGATACCTTTTTTACAAGATAAATTACAATTTAACAAGTTAAAGTTACATTTTGACATTTTAAAGTAACGTTTTTACATGTTAAAGATACGTTTTTTACAAGTCAAAGTTACGTTTTAACAAGTTAAAGTTACATTTTGACAAATTAAAGTTACATTTTTTACAAGTTAAAGTTATATTTTGACAAGTTATAGTCATGTTTTTTACAAGTTAAAATTACAATTTGAAAAGTTAACGTTACATTTGGACATTTTAAAGTTACGTTTTGACAAATTAAATATACGTTTTACTAGTTAAAGTTACGTTTTGACAGCTAAAGTTACGTTTTGACAAGTTAAAGTTACATTTTGACATTTAAAATTAAATTTTGACATTTTAGAGTTATGTTTTGACAAGTTAAAGATACGTTTTTTACAAGTTAAAGTTACGTTTTGACAAGATAAAGTTACGTTTTGACAAATTAAAGATACGTTTTCTAGAAGTTAAAGTTACGTTTTGACAGCCAAAGTTACGTTTTTACAAGTTAAAGATAAGATACTACAAGTTAAAGTTACGTTTTGACAAGTTAAAGTTACATTTTGACATATTAAAGTTAATTTTTTACATGTTAAAGTTACGTTTTGAGAATTTAAATTTCAATGTTGACATTTTAAAGTTACATTATTTTTAAGTTAAAGTTATATTTTGACAAGTTAAAGATACGTTTTTTACTAGTTCAATTTCGTTTTGAGAATTTAAAATTAAATTTTGCATTTTAAGTTACATTTTTACAAGTTAAAGTTATATTTTGACAAGTTATAGTTATGTTTTTTACAAGTTAAAATTACAATTTGAAAAGTTAACGTTACATTTGGACATATTAAAGTTACGTTTTGACAAATTAAAAATACATTTTTTACAAGTTAAAGTTACGTTTTGACAGCTAAAGTTACGGTTTGACAAGTTAAAGTTACATTTTGACATTTAAAATTAAATTTTGACATTTTGGAGTTATATTTTGACAAGTTAAAGATACGTTTTTTACAAGTTAAAATTACGTTTTGACAAGATAAAGTTATGTTTTGACAAATTAAAGATACGTTATATAGAACTTAAAGTTTCGTTTTGACAGCCAAAGTTACGTTTTGACAAGTTAAAGATAAGATCTTACAAGTTAAAGTTACGTTTTGACAAGTTAAATTTACATTTTGACATATTAAAGTTACTTTTTTACGTGTTAAAGTTACGTTTTGAGAATTAAAAATAAAATTTTGAAATTTTAAAGTTACTTTTTTTGTCAAGTTAAAGTTACATTTTGACATGTTAAAGATACTTTTTTTACAAGTTAAAATTACAATTTAACAAGTTAAAGATACATTTTGACATTTAAAGTTACGTTTTGACAAGTTAAAGATTCGTTTCTTACAAGTTAAAGTTACGTTTTGTCAGCTATAGTTACGTTTTGACAAGTTAAATTTACGTTTTGAGAAGTTAAAGTTACATTTTGACATATTAAAGTTACATTTTGGAATATTAAAGTTATGTTTTTACAAGTTAAAGTTACGTTTTGACCATTTAAACTTTTATTTTGACATATTAAAGTTACTTTTTTACATGTTAAATTTACGTTTTTAGAATTTAAAATTAAATTTTGACATTTTAAAGTTACATTTTTTTCAAGTTAAAGTTACATTTTGACAATTTAAAGATACCTTTTTTACAAGATAAATTACAATTTAACAAGTTAAAGTTACATTTTGACATTTTAAAGTAACGTTTTTACATGTTAAAGATACGTTTTTTACAAGTTAAAGTAAAGTTGTGACAAGTTAAAGTTAAATTTTGACATTTAAAAATTACATTTTGACATTTAAAAATTACATTTTGACATTTTAGAGTTATATTTTGACAAGTTAAAGATACGTTTTTTACAAGTTAAAGTTACATTTTGACAAGATAAAGTTACGTTTTGACAAATTAAGGATAAGTTTTATAGAAGTTAAAGTTACGTTTTGACAGCCAAAGTTACGTTTTGACAAGTTAAAGATAAGATATTACAAGTTAAAGTTACGTTTTAACAAGTTAAAGTTACATTTTGACATATTAAAGTTAGTTTCTTACATGTTAAAGTTACGTTTTGAGAATTTAAATTTCAATGTTGACATTTTAAAGTTACAATTTTTTCAAGTTAAAGTTATATTTTGACAAGTTAGAGATACGTTTTTTACAAGTTCAATTTTGTTTTGAGAATTTAAAATTAAATTTTGCATTTTAAGTTACATTTTTTACAAGTTAAAGTTATATTTTGGCAAGTTATAGTTATGATTTTTACAAGTTAAAATTACAATTTGAAAAGTTAGCGTTACATTTGGACATATTAAAGTTACGTTTTGACAAATTAAATATACGTTTTTTACAAGTTAAAGTTACGTTTTGACAGCTAAAGTTACGTTTTGTCAAGTTAAAGTTACATTTTTACATTTAAAATTAAATTTTGACATTTTGGAGTTATATTTTGACAAGTTAAAGATACGTTTTTTACAAGTTAAAATTTTATTTTGACAAGATATAGTTATGTTTTGACAAATTAAACATGCGTTATTTAGAACTTAAAGTTACGTTTTGACAGCCAACGTTACGTTTTGACAAGTTAAAGATAAGATCTTACAAGTTAAAGTTACGTTTTGACAAGTTAAAGTTACATTTTGACATATTAAAGTTACTTTTTTACATGTTAAAATTACGTTTTGAGAATTTAAAATTAAATTTTGAAATTTTAAACTTACATTTTTTTCAAGTTAAAGTTACATTTTGACATGTTAAGGATACGTTTTTACAAGTTAAAATTACAAGTTAACAAGTTAAAGATACATTTTGACATTTTAAAGTTACGTTTTGACAAGTTAAAGATAAGTTTTTTACAAGTTAAAGTTACGTTTTGTCAGCTATAGTTACATTTTGAGAATTAAAAATTACATTTTGACATTTTAGAGTTATATTTTGACAAGTTAAAGATACGTTTTTTACAAATTAAAGTTACGTTTTGACAAGATAAAGTTACGCTTTGACAAATTAAAGATACATTTTATAGAAGTTAAAGTTACGTTTTGACAGCCAAAGTTACGTTTTGACAAGTTAAAGATAAGATATTAGAAGTTTAAGTTACGTTTTGACAAGTTAAAGTTACATTTTGACATATTAAAGTTAATTTTTTACATGTTAAAGTTATGTTTTGAGAATTTAAAATTCAATGTTGACATTTTAAAGTTACATTTTTTTTCAAGTTAAAGTTAAATTTTGACAAGTTAAAGATACGTTTTTTACATGTTCGATTTCGTTTTTAGATTTTAAAATTAAAGTTTGCATTTTAAGTTACTTTTTTTACAAGTTAAAGTTATAGTTTGACATGTTATAGTTTGACAAGTTAAAGATACGTTTTTTACAAGTTAAAATTTTGTTTTGACAAGATATAGTTATGTTTTGACAAATTAAACATGCGTTATTTAGAACTTAAAGTTACGTTTTGACAGCCAACGTTACGTTTTGACAAGTTAAAGATAAGATCTTACAAGTTAAAGTTACGTTTTGACAAGTTAAAGTTACATTTTGACATATTAAAGTTACTTTTTTACATGTTAAAATTACGTTTTGAGATTTTAAAATTAAATTTTGAAATTTTAAAGTTACATTTTTTTCAAGTTAAAGTTACATTTTGACATGTTAAGGATATGTTTTTACAAGTTAAAATTACAAGTTAACAAGTTAAAGATACATTTTGACATTTTAAAGTTACGTTTTGACAAGTTAAAGATAATTTTTTTACAAGTTAAAGTTACGTTTTGTCAGCTATAGTTACATTTTGAGAATTAAAAATTACATTTTGACATTTTAGAGTTATATTTTGACAAGTTAAAGATACGTTTTTTACAAGTTAAAGTTACGTTTTGACAAGATAAAGTTACGCTTTGACAAATTAAAGATAAGTTTTATAGAAGTTAAATTTACGTTTTGACAGCCAAAGTTACGTTTTGACAAGTTAAAGATAAGATATTAGGAGTTTAAGTTACGTTTTGACAAGTTAAAGTTACATTTTGACATATTAAAGTTAATTTTTTACATGTTAAAGTTATGTTTTGAGAATTTAAAATTCAATGTTGACATTTTAAAGTTACATTTTTTTTCAAGTTAAAGTTAAATTTTGACAAGTTAAAGATACGTTTTTTACAAGTTCACTTTTGTTTTTAGAATTTAAAATTAAATTTTGCATTTTAAGTTACTTTTTTTACAAGTTAAAGTTATAGTTTGACATGTTATAGTTATGTTTTTTAAAAGTTAAAATTACAATTTGAAAAGTTTACATTACATTTGGACATATTAAAGTTACGTTTTGACAAGTTAAATATACGTCTTTTAGGAGTTAAAGTTACGTTTTGATAGCTAAAGTTACGTTTTGACAAGTTAAAGTTACATTTTGACATTTAATTTTTTTTTCACATTTTAGAGTTATATTTTGACAAGTTAAACATACGTTTTTTACAAATTAAAATTACGTTTTGACAAGATAAAGTTATGTTTTGACAAATTAAATATAAGTTATTTAGAAATTAAAGTTACGTTTTGAAAGCCAACGTTACGTTTTGACAAGTTAAAGATTAGATCTTACAAGTTAAAGTTACGTTTTGACATAATAAAGTTACTTTTTTACATGTTAAAGTTACGTTTTGAGAATTTAAAATTAAATTTTGACATTTTAAAGTTTCATTTTTTTCAAGTTAAAGTTACATTTTGACATGTTAAAGATACGTTTTTTACAAGTTAAAATTACTATTTAATATGTTAAAGATACATTTTGACATTTTAGAGTTACGTTTTGACAAGTTAAAGATACGTTTTGTCAGCTATAGTTAGGTTTCGAAAAGTTAAAGTTACGTTTTGAGAAGTTAAAGTTATGTTTTTACAAGTTAAAGTTACGTTTTAACCATTTAAAGTTACATTGTGACATATTAAAGTTACTTTGTTACACGTTAAAGTTGCGTTTTGAGACTTTAATATTGAATTTTGACATTTTAAAGTTACATTTTTTTCAAGTTAAAGTTATATTTTGACAAGTAAAAGATACTTTTTTTACATGTTAAATTTACAATTTAACAAGTTAAAGTTACATTTTAACATTTTATAGTTACGTTTTAACAAGTTAAAGGTACGTTTTTTACAAGTTAAAGTTACGTTTTGGCTAGTTAAAGTTACATTTAGACAAATTAAAGTTACTTTTTTACAACTTAAATTTCGTTTTGAAAATTTAAAATTAAATTTTGACATTTTAAGTTACATTTTTTACAAGTTAAAGCTATATTTTGACAACTTATAGGTATGTTTTTTACAAGTTAAAATTACAATTTGAGAAGTTAACATTACATTTTGACATTTTAGAGTTACATTTGGACAAGTTAAATATACTTTTTTTACAAGTTAAAGTAAAGATGTGACAAGTTCAAGTTACATTTTAACATTTAAAAATTACATTTTGACATTTTTGAGTTATATTTTGACAAGTTAAAGATACGGTTTTTACAAGTTAAAGTTACGTTTTGATAAAATAAAGTTACGTTTTGACAAATTAAAGATACATTTTTTAGAAGTTAAAGTTACGTTTTGACAAGTTAAAGATAACATCTTACAAGTTAAAGTTACGTTTTGACAAGTTAAAGTTACAATTTGACTGATTAAATTTAATTCGTTACATGTTAAAGTTACGATTTGAGAATTTAAAATTAAATTTTGACATTTTAAAGTTATATTTTTTTCAGGTTAAAGTTACATTTTGACATTTTAAAATTACATTTTGACAAGTTAAAGATAAGTTTTTTACAAGTTAAAGTTACGTTTTGACAACTAAACTTACGTTTTGACAAGTTAAAGATTAGATCTTACACGTTAAAGTTACGTTTTGAGAAGTTAAATTTACATTTTGACATATTAAACTTACATTTTGACAAGTTAAAAATATGTTTTTACAAGTTAAAGTTACGTTTCGACCATTTAAAGTTACATTTTGACATATTAAAATTAATTTTTTACATGTTAAGATTACGTTTTGAGAATTTTAAATTAAATTTTGACATTTTCAAGTTACATTTTTTTCAAGTTAAAGTTACATTTTGACATGTTAAAGTTACGTTTTGACAAGTTAAAGATACGATTTTTACAAGTTAAAGTTACGTTTTGACAACTAAAGTTACGTTTTGACAAGTGAAAGTAAAGTTGTGACAAGTTAAAGATACATTTTGACATTTAAAAGTTACATATTGACATTTTAGAGTTATATTTTGACAAGTTTTTTTACAAGTTAAAGTTACGTTTTGACAAGATAAAGTTACATTTTGACAAATTACAGATACATTTTCTAGAAGTTAAACTTACGTTTTGACAGCCAAAGTTACGTTTTGACAAGTTAAAGATAAGATATTACAAGTTAAAGTTACGTTTTGACAAGTTAAAGTTACATTTTGACATATTTAAGTTACTTTTTTACATGTTAAAGTTAAGTTTTGAGAATTTAAAATTCAATGTTGACATTTTAAAGTTACATTTTTTTCAAGTTAAAGTTACATTTTTACAAGGTAAAGATATGTTTTTTACAAGTTAAAGTTACGTTTTTACCATTTAAAGTTACATTTTGACATATTAAAGTTACGTTTTTACATGTTGAACTTACGTTTTTAGAATTTAAAATTAAATTTTGACATTTAAAGTTACATTTTTTTCAAATTAAAGTTACATTTTGACAAGTTAAAGATACTATTTTTACAAGTTAAAATTACTATTAAACAAATTAAAATTACATTTAGAAATTTTAAAGTTACGTTTTGACATGTTAAAGATACTTTTTTTACAAGTTAAAGTTACGTTTTAACAAGTTAAAATTACATTTTGACAAATTAAATAACTTTTTTACAACTTAAATTTCGTTTTGTGAATTTACAATTAAATTTTGACATTTTAAGTTACATTTTTTTTACAAGTTAAAGTTATATTTTGATAAGTTATATTTATGTTTTTTACAAGTTAAGATTACAATTTGAAAAGTTAACGTTACATTTTGATATTTTAAAGTTACGTTTTGACAAGTTAAATATACTTTTTTTACAAGTTAAAGTAAAGTTGTGACAAGTTAAAGTTACATTTTGATATTTAAAAATTACATTTTGACATTTTGGAGTTATGTTTTGACAAGTAAAGATACGTTTTTTACAAGTTAAAGTTACGTTTTGACAAGATAGAGTTTCGTTTTGACAAATTAAAGATACGTTTTCTAGAAGTTAGAGTTACGTTTTGATAGCCAAAGTTACGTTTTGACAAGTTAAAGATAAGATATTACATATTAAAGTTACGTTTTGACAAGTTAAAGATAAGATATTACAAATTAAAGTTACGTTTTGACAAGTTAAAGTAACATTTTGACATATTAAATATTAAAAGTTAACGTTACATTTGACAAGTTAAATATACGTTTTTTACAAGTTAAAATTACGTTTTAACAGCTAAAGTTATATTTTGACAAGTTAAAGTTACATTTTTACATTTAAAATTTAATTTTGACATTTTAGAGTTATATTTTGACAAGTTAAAGACACGTTTTTTACAAGTTAAAATTACGTTTTGACAAGATAAAGTTATATTTCGAAAAATTAAAGATACGTTTTTGATAAAGTTAAAGACACCTAGAAGGATTAGGACTGAAAGATCATTCGCATCTCCTTTGAGTCAAGTGGGAGTTTGTTGGCATTTATGCCCACAAAGGAGATTTTTGATATTAAATACTTTTGTATTTGTTTTGCTTTGAAATTAAATAAAGATTGAATATCCATTCTAATTTAAGATTGTGTTTACGCATTTATGTCTACGCTCTGAAACTGTCATCAACGAAAGAAGTGCTAAGTACAGACTTGACAAGATACCTTCTTATGACTAGTTTAAATAATAGTTCGCAATCTAAAGATCGATTGGGCAATCGATTCCTAGTAATGATTGTTAGAATGAATTAAACGATATCTTATCTTGTGATATGGAGAGTTGTGACTCTGTAATTCATTCTTGATATCTTAATGAAGATATTGAACAAGACCAGTGAAGTTTTGAAGTTCGAGATAAAACCGTTTAATCACTCGAAACATCAAACTCACATACGAGGGGTATTTTAGTAATTACCTAAATCCTGAAGTGAGTACATGTATTCTTGTAACACTTTATGACATTTGATTTGTCAATGGGCAATGGCTAAATGAAGTTTCATTGACCCGACGGTTGGTGTCATAATACTGTTTCGTTGAAACATGTGATTCACAGATATGGAATTTGTGTTGAAACAATGCTAAGGCATTAGTATCACACCATGCTCTGTTATGAGAGTGTGAGCGAATAAACCAGGCCTGGTATTCATCGAATAAAGAATTCTTTGAAATAAAACATGTGACATGTTGAGACATTTCATTTTATGTTTTTCTCGTTCACAAATAACAGAGGACTTGGTGAAATAATAACTCAAGGGTAAAACGGTAATTTTACATTCCTCTGAGTTAATGATACACACAAAGGGTAATATCATAAAATACACCGTGGATCGTGTGAAGAATAGTTTTGTCACATCAAACGGAAATATAAACGCATATGAACTTAGAGATGTTCAATATTGGTCCTTTAGTGGAATCGACTAATATTAAGAATTAAAAGCCGGAAAAAGTTTGTGAACTTTTGTGTCCGAGCCTTATTCTAAAGCTTCGTTCATGTGGGTCCATAAGGTCTCAATGATAGACTCTCGGACGAGATTTTGGTGAACAAGAAATGATTGATTTTCTCATTCAACGTAAATTGTGATTTACGCTACGAAAGTTATTTTCTGAGTAATTAAATAAATAACTGGTTATTTATTATTACATTTATTTCACGAATCATATTATGTTATTATATTGATAATAATATAATTTGATGATTCAAATAAATAAAAGATGAAAATAAATATTTTCTCGTTTCGTACTACATTGATTAGTATGAAAATAATTAATGACTTGTCATTAAATAAATGAGATGTTCTAAATTAATTAAATATTATTTTAGAAATAAATCAAATAAATTTGGGAGGTAATTAGGACAATATGGTCGGCCATAATAGGTGTTTTATGGGCTGGAAAAATTGTTTAAACTCATTAAAAGGAGTTTTGGGCTTAAGTTTGACTAATGGGTCTTAACTGGATTTTGACCTAACTTAAGCCCATTCTCTCTGATATAAAAGGAGGCTTTCTCTTTAGTAACCCTAGCCTAATTTCGACCAACACTCAGCCAAACCTCTCCCCCCTTGTGCTTGAGAGGTTTTGGCCGAAATTAAGAGAGAAAGAGAGAGAGGAAAACTGTTTCCCGGCAGCCCTTCCTTTTATTTGAGTTTCCCCTTCTTCCCTTGTTCCCACGAAAGAGCCCACCCTCTTTGTCTCCTAAAAATCCCTAGAGTATTATCATTGACTCAACTTGTGGTTGTTTGAGTGATTTTTCTCTCCCCAGGGCCGGCTAATTTTGGAGGATCGAAGGCACGACGGTTTTGAGGATTTCTTGGACGCGCGTGGCGTAGAGGATCGGCCGACCACCTTGACGTACACCGAGACTTGCTCTCGCAGATCCAAATCTTATGTAAGTGTCCCTCGAACGAATTGGATCTGAATAATATGATGTTTTAGAATAATTATATGTATCTGGATTATTCGTTTGCATGCTTAGATAAATTTATTGATGTGATTCTAAATTTATTGACATGTTAGGTTAGATTTAATGATATGGTTATCGAACATGTTTTAACACGTTTATAATATGTTAAATTGAATTATGAAATTCCGCCACATATTGATGTGTTTCGTAATTAAATTAGGTTAATTGTTAACTAAATTCCAACAAATGGTATCAGAGCCATAATTGTCATTAAATCGATTTTGAGTGTTGGCGTTTTTGTATGAATTGCATTTGTGAATGTATGTGTGTTTATGTGAATGGATCCTTACTCTAATTGGCCCTAGGATTGTTTACCGGTTACGTCCCGGTTTTTATTTTTTATTTTATTTAAATTTGTAATTTGTTGTAAATTTAAATTTTATAATTTTGCAATCCGGGAGACAAGAAGAAGGAAGGCAGCCTCCGGGAATGGCCGCGCGTTTTTGAAACGCGTGGGAGCTATCCCGGTCGATTCCGAACACGCCTAAGGACCTGTGTATTGGACACAAGAGGGCTGTTTGGGTCGGCCAAAACCCTAACATGGCCGTGTGTCTTCGGACGCGCGCGAGCTAGCTAGGGTTAGGCCCGACGACCGAGATTCGGAAATCGTTTCCGAATAAATTTAAAATCTTGAATAATTAAATTTATTTATATTATTTTTGAAATAATAAAAATGAATTTAATTATTTGAGTGGGAGATATTAATCTCTAAGTTTTAAAACTCGGAAATTCGACGACTCGACACAAGACTAGGAATAAAAAAGTTTATTGTTTTTTCTTTTGTAAAGGGTTGTAATTTTAGAAATGGGCCATTAGATAAGTTAAATATTATGTTTTATTTTATTTAATCTTATCTCATATTCATCCACATGTCATATAGGATAGAACGCCAACACTATATGAATTGTTCATGCATCATCATAGTTTAATTTAAATAACTAGTTATGAAATTGAACATCGTCCACAAAAATATGATTTTTGCAAAAACTAAGTGGGAGGGTTATTTGTCGTTGAAATAACCCGAGGTCCCCAACATGAATTTAATTAACTTGTGTGAATGAACTAAGAGTCACCCTCGTGGCCCTCCCTTCAATGGGAGTACTTCGGAAGCACATAGTCAATTAAATTGTTACGAACTAAGCCCTAAAGAGGAACGATGAAGCGGGGTCTCCCATAGGAGAACCGTTTTCAAAGTAACTTGGATAAGGGCCCACATGTTGGTTGCACGCTTAGACTTATTGTTTAAAGTAACCCTCCATAGAGGCTATGCGTTAAACATAAGTGACCAAAGTCCATGGTAATTAGAGAGAACTAGAAGTTGTGACTCCTTGTATGGTTCAAACTAAATAGTGATGTGTCACGACTATGAAAGGCGATCAATTACGGTTTCCCCTAGGAAAAGTAATTGATCATTTTTGTTCATAATACCATGAATTATTTATCGCTTTCCTCACTCATTTAGGATTGTACATGCATTATAATTCGAAACTGTAGCATATGCTAAATTTATTCATTTCATTTAATTTTAGCAATATCATGAATCCACTTGCATCTATACTCAGTTATAACAAACTCGAGGGTGAGAATTACGTTGATTGGAAACGTAACCTCGACATCGTACTGACGGTGGAAAAGCACAAGTATGTTCTCACTACCCCGTGTCCTCCAGCTCCGAGTGCTGACTCAAGCCAGGAGGACAAGAACGCCTATGACACGTGGGTAAGGTCCGATGAGATTGCCAAGTGTTATATCTTGGGTTCCATGAGCAATGTGTTGCAGCAATCTCACAAGGACATTGCCACGGCATATGACATGCTCTACAATCTTCATGACATGTTTGGATGTCATGGGCGTCAGGCGAGGCAGCAGGCAATCCGAAATTTCATGAATTGTCGGATGAAGCCGGGAACGTCAGTCAGGGACCACATGCTAGTGATCATGGGTCACCTGAACGACATGGAGATTCTCGGATCGGAGATCGATGGACTCACCAAGGTCGATATGATCTTGGAGACTCTGACGGATTCTTTCGATAGCTTCCGTCTGAACTACTCCATGAACAAGCTCGATTATTCTGTAACCGAGCTAATGAAGGAGTTGCAGACTGCCGAGGGACTTCTCCCTAAGACCAAGAAGAAGACTGGTGAAGCCAATGTTGCTGAACATAGGGCTTCCACTTCTGGATCGAAGAGAGTGATGAAGGGTCCCAAAAACGCTAACCGAACGGGATCCAAGACGCCCTACAAGAAGGCTGCGGATGTCAAGGGCAAGGGCATCGCAAAGGTGGACAAGTCTAAACACAAGTGCCACCATTGCGGAGAAGTCGGCCATTGGCGAAGGAACTGTCCTGCCTACCTCAAGACAGTCAAGGGGAAAGGTATGGCTTTCGTCACCCAAGCATGTTACACGACATATAAAGAATCACCCTGGATTTTAGACTGCGGGGCTTCTGACCATATTGTGTGTAATCTGAATGGTTTCAGGAAAACCAGAAGCTTAGGTGAAGAAGAGTTCACGTTCAACTGGGGGAATGGAACGAAGGTCAGAGCCAGATCTGTCGGGACCATGCAGCTGAATTTTGGGAATAAGGCTTTATTATTGAATAACGTTTATTATGTTCCAAATTTTTGCAAGAACTTAATTTCTTTTGGTCGTTTAGAAGAACAACATTATGAGTTTAAAGTCAATAATGGTATTGAAATTTTTCTTAATGATTGTTTTATTTCTAAAGCTCATCGAGTAGATTCTATTTATTATCTATATCCTAATGAGCCGACAATCTTGGACACTGAGGTGAATAGTGATTCACTCAGGAAGCGTAAGACATTTCATAGTGATGAAACGGATGATACATATCTATGGCACTTACGTCTTGGACATATTGGCCTAGATAGGATTAAGAGGTTAACAAAGGATGGTCCTTTGAAGTCTCTAAACGTGGGATCTTTGCCCACGTGTGAATCCTGTCTTGAAGGCAAAATGACCAAGAGACCTTTCTCTTCGAAAGGTCTAAGAGCCACACAAGTATTGGAACTCATACATAGTGATGTATGTGGTCCAATCAGTATTCAGGCAAGAGGAGGTTACGAATACTTTGTAACCTTCACTGATGACTACTCACGTTTTGGTCATGTTTTCTTAATGCGACACAAATCCGATACTTTTGAAATGTTCAAACAATATCGGGCCTTGGTTGAGAAGCAAAGAGAGAAACAAATCAAAACCCTTTGATCAGATCGAGGAGGAGAGTACTTGTCTGATGAGTTCGAGGATCTTCTTAAAGAAGAAGGCATTCATTCTCAGCTTACAGCACCTGGCACTCCACAACAAAACGGTGTGTCAGAGAGAAGGAACCGAACGCTACTAGATATGGTGAGATCAATGATGAGTTACTCATCTCTTCCTGATTCGTTCTGGGGATATGCCTTAGAAACGGCAGCTCATATTCTGAACCAGGTTCCGTCAAAAACGGTTCCCGGCACTCCCTACGAGAGATGGTGTGGTAAGAAATCTGTTCTAAACCACATCAAGATCTGGGGTTGTCCAGCACACGTGCTGAGACAAAAGACTAGCAAGTTGGCTAGTCGTTCAGAATTATGTTTTTTCATAGGATATCCGAAAGAAACAAAAGGGTACACATTCTATAGTCCTACTGACAAGAAAACGTTCGTTAGCACGAACGCTAGGTTTCTTGAAGAGGATTATATGAAGAATACCGTACCGAGAAGCAAACTTGTGCTGAAGGAAATGTTGGGTGAAGTAGCTGGTACTTCACAAGATAGGACAAGTCCTACACCAACAATAGAAGAACCACATTCAGAACTTGAGCCTCCTACGATTCGTCGCAGTAGCAGGATTGTACGACAACCTGAGCGATTGATGTACATCGGGGAGGCCTTTGCTGCAGTCGCATACAAGGAGGAAGATGATCCAGTATCATTTTCCCAGGCGATGCAAAGTTCTGAAGCAAACCTATGGCAAGAAGCCATGAACGTTGAAATGCATTCGATGTATGTCAACGAAGTCTGGAAACTTGTAGATTTACCTGAAGGCATCAAGCCTGTTGGGTGTAAATGGATCTACAAGAAGAAAAGAGGACCAGATGGAAATGTCGAGACATTTAAAGCACGACTTGTGGCGAAGGGGTTCACACAAAAGGAAGGTATCGACTATGAAGATACCTTCTCGCCCGTGGCGATGCTAAAGTCCATTCGTACTATTTTATCCATTGCTGCCGCCCTAGATTATGAAATCTGGCAGATTGATGTCAAGACTGCATTTTTGAATGGAAATCTTGACGAGCGCATTTACATGGCTCAACCAGACGGGTTCATGGAGAAAGGCCAACAGGGCAAGGTTTGTGAGTTGTTAAAGTC
Organism: Urtica urens; assembly: GCA_958296335.1. Lineage (NCBI taxonomy): Eukaryota > Viridiplantae > Streptophyta > Magnoliopsida > Rosales > Urticaceae > Urtica > Urtica urens. Next base: position 127,312 of record CATQIS010000010.1, read on the forward strand.
CATTTATGGACTAAAGCAAGCATCTAGATCGTGGAATATTAGATTCGACGAGACTGTGAAAAGTTATGGCTTTGATCAGTCACTAGATGAGCCATGTGTTTATAAGATGATAAACGATGGCAAAGTGGTCTTCTTAATCCTTTATGTAGATGACATACTACTCATTGGGAATGATGTGGGAAAGTTATCAGAGGTTAAGATCTGGCTGTCAGAGCAGTTTGAGATGAAGGATCTTGGAGAAGCGGCTTACATTCTGGGGATTCAGATCTTTAGAGATCGGAAGAACAGAAAGTTAGCGCTTTCTCAAGCATCTTATATTGATAAGATCATGGATCGCTTCAGTATGCAGAACTCCAAGAAAGGACAGCTACCTTTCAGACATGGAGTGCATCTATCCATTGAGCAGTCTCCCAAGACTCCTCAAGAGATAGAAGACATGAGACATATTCCCTACGCCTCAGCCGTAGGAAGTCTCATGTATGCAATGCTTTGCACTAGGCCAGATATTTGTTACGCAGTGGGCGTGGTGAGTAGATTCCAATCGAATCCTGGACCCGAGCACTGGGTTGCGGTCAAGCATATTCTCAAGTATCTCCGGAGAACGAGAAATTACATGCTTGCATACTCAGGTGATGACCTGAATATGACGGGGTATACCGATTCCGATTTTCAAGCGGATAAGGATTCCAGGAAATCCACATCAGGGTCTGTGTTCACCCTGAATGGTGGATCTGTGGTCTGGAGGAGTATAAAGCAATCTTGCATTGCTGACTCGACCATGGAAGCCGAGTATGTGGCTGCTTGCGAAGCTGCAAAGGAGGCTGTGTGGCTGAGGAAATTCCTGATGTACTTGGAAGTAGTTCCAAGTGCCAACGAGCCCATTACACTTTACTGTGATAACAGTGGAGCCGTTGCTAACTGTAAGGAACCAAGAAGTCACAAGCGCTCGAAACACATCGAGCGGAAATACCACCTGGTACGAGATATAGTTCATAGAGGGGACGCGACGGTTATGAAGATCTCAACGTTGGACAACCTTGCTGATCCCTTCACGAAGCCTTTAGCCAGTAAGGTCTTCGAGGGACACCTAGAAGGATTAGGACTGAAAGATCATTCGCATCTCCTTTGAGTCAAGTGGGAGTTTGTTGGCATTTATGCCCACAAAGGAGATTTTTGATATTAAATACTTTTGTATTTGTTTTGCTTTGAAATTAAATAAAGATTGAATATCCATTCTAATTTAAGATTGTGTTTACGCATTTATGTCTACGCTTTGAAACTGTCATCAACGAAAGAAGTGCTAAGTACAGACTTGACAAGATACCTTCTTATGACTAGTTTAAATAATAGTTCGCAATCTAAAGATCGATTGGGCAATCGATTCCTAGTAATGATTGTTAGAATGAATTAAACGATATCTTATCTTGTGATATGGAGAGTTGTGACTCTGTAATTCATTCTTGATATCTTAATGAAGATATTGAACAAGACCAGTGAAGTTTTGAAGTTCGAGATAAAACCGTTTAATCACTCGAAACATCAAACTCACATACGAGGGGTATTTTAGTAATTACCTAAATCCTGAAGTGAGTACATGTATTCTTGTAACACTTTATGACATTTGATTTGTCAATGGGCAATGGCTAAATGAAGTTTCATTGACTCGACGGTTGGTGTCATAATACTGTTTCGTTGAAACATGTGATTCACAGATATGGAATTTGTGTTGAAACAATGCTAAGGCATTAGTATCACACCATGCTCTGTTATGAGAGTGTGAGCGAATAAACCAGGCCTGGTATTCATCGAATAAAGAATTCTTTGAAATAAAACATGTGACATGTTGAGACATTTCATTTTATGTTTTTCTCGTTCACAAATAACAGAGGACTTGGTGAAATAATAACTCAGGGGTAAAACGGTAATTTTACATTCCTCTGAGTTAATGATACACACAAAGGGTAATATCATAAAATACACCGTGGATCGTGTGAAGAATAGTTTTGTCACATCAAACGGAAATATAAACGCATATGAACTTAGAGATGTTCAATATTGGTCCTTTAGTGGAATCGACTAATATTAAGAATTAAAAGCCGGAAAAAGTTTGTGAACTTTTGTGTCCGAGCCTTATTCTAAAGCTTCGTTCATGTGGGTCCATAAGGTCTCAATGATAGACTCTCGGACGAGATTTTGGTGAACAAGAAATGATTGATTTTCTCATTCAACGTAAATTGTGATTTACGCTAAGAAAGTTATTTTCTGAGTAATTAAATAAATAACTGGTTATTTATTATTACATTTATTTCACGAATCATATTATGTTATTATATTGATAATAATATAATTTGATGATTCAAATAAATAAAAGATGAAAATAAATATTTTCTCGTTTCGTACTACATTGATTAGTATGAAAATAATTAATGACTTGTCATTAAATAAATGAGATGTTCTAAATTAATTAAATATTATTTTAGAAATAAATCAAATAAATTTGGGAGGTAATTAGGACAATATGGTCGGCCATAATAGGTGTTTTATGGGCTGGAAAAATTGTTTAAACTCATTAAAAGGAGTTTTGGGCTTAAGTTTGACTAATGGGTCTTAACTGGATTTTGACCTAACTTAAGCCCATTCTCTCTGATATAAAAGGAGGCTTTCTCTTTAGTAACCCTAGCCTAATTTCGACCAACACTCAGCCAAACCTCTCCCCCCTTGTGCTTGAGAGGTTTTGGCCGAAATTAAGAGAGAAAGAGAGAGAGGAAAACTGTTTCCCGGCAGCCCTTCCTTTTATTTGAGTTTCCCCTTCTTCCCTTGTTCCCACGAAAGAGCCCACCCTCTTTGTCTCCTAAAAATCCCTAGAGTATTATCATTGACTCAACTTGTGGTTGTTTGAGTGATTTTTCTCTCCCCAGGGCCGGCTAATTTTGGAGGATCGAAGGCACGACGGTTTTGAGGATTTCTTGGACGCGCGTGGCGTAGAGGATCGGCCGACCACCTTGACGTACACCGAGACTTGCTCTCGCAGATCCAAATCTTATGTAAGTGTCCCTCGAACGAATTGGATCTGAATAATATGATGTTTTAGAATAATTATATGTATCTGGATTATTCGTTTGCATGCTTAGATAAATTTATTGATGTGATTCTAAATTTATTGACATGTTAGGTTAGATTTAATGATATGGTTATCGAACATGTTTTAACACGTTTATAATATGTTAAATTGAATTATGAAATTCCGCCACATATTGATGTGTTTCGTAATTAAATTAGGTTAATTGTTAACTAAATTCCAACAGTTTTGACATGTTAAAGATACGTTTTTTACAAGTTAAAGTTTCGTTTTAACAAGTTAAAGTTACATTTTGACAAATTAAATTACTTTTTTACAACTTAAATTTTATTTTGTGAATCTACAATTAAATTTGACATTTTAAGTTACATTTTTTACAAGTTAAAGTTATATTTTTTTAAGTTATATTTATGTTTTTAACAAGTTAAAATTACAATTTGACAAGTTAACGTTACATTTTGACATTTTAGAGTTACATTTGGACAAGTTAAATATACTTTTTTTACAAGTTAAAGTAAAGTTGTGACTAGTTAAAGTTACATTTTAACTTTTAAAAATTACATTTTGACATTTTTGAGTTATATTTTGACAAGTTAAAGATACGGTTTTTACAAGTTAAATTTACGTTTTGACAAAATAAAGTTACGTTTTGACAAAATAAAGTTACGTTTTGACAAATTAAAGATACATTTTTTAGAAGTTAAAGTTACGTTTTGACAGCCAAAGTTACATTTTGACAAGATAAAGATAACATCTTACAAGTTAAAATTACGTTTTGACAAGTTAAAGTTACATTTTGACATATTAAATTTAATTTTTGACATTTTAAAGTTACATTTTGACATTTTAAAGTTACGTTTTGACAAGTTAAAGATACGTTTTTTACAAGTTAAAGTTACGTTTTGATAGCTAAAGTTACGTTTTGACAAGTTAAAGATAAGATCTTACACTTTAAAGTTACGATTTGACAAGTTAAAGTTACATTTTGACATATTAAAGTTACATTTTGACAAGTTAGAAATATGTTTTTACAAGTTAAAGTTACGTTTTGACCATTTAAAGTTACATTTTGACATATTAAAGTTACATTTTTACATGTTAAAGTTACGTTTTGAGAATTTAAAATTAAATTTTGACATTTTAAAGATTCATTTTTTTCAAGTTAAAGTTACATTTTGACAAGTTAAAGATACTTTTTTTACAAGTTAAAATTATAATTAAACAAGTTAAAGTTACATTTTGACAATTTTAAAGTTACGTTTTGACATATTAAAGATACGTTTTTTACAAGTTAAAGTTACGTTTTAACAAGTTAAAATTTCATTTTGACAAATTAAATTACTTTTTTACAACTTAAATTTTATTTTGTGAATCTACAATTAAATTTTGACATTTTAAGTTACATTTTTTACAAGTTAAAGTTATATTTTGACAAGTTATATTTATGTTTTTAACAAGTTAAAATTACAAATTGACAAGTTAAAGTTACATTTTGACATATTAAACTTACTTTTTTACATGTTAAAGTTACGTTTTGAGAATTTAAAATTAAATTTTGACTTTTTAAAATTACATTTTTTTCAAGTTAAAGTTACATTTTGACATTTTAAAGTTACGTTTTGACAAGTTAAAGATACGTTTTTTACAAGTTAAAGTTACGTTTTGATAGCTAAAGTTACGTTTTGACAAGTTAAAGATAAGATCTTACACTTTAAAGTTACATTTTGACAAGTTAAAGTTACATTTTGACATATTAAAGTTACATTTTGACAAGTTAGAAATATGTTTTTACAAGTTCAAGTTACGTTTTGACCATTTAAAGTTACATTTTGACATATTAAAGTTACTTTTTTACATGTTGAAGTTACGTTTTGAGAATTTAAAATTAAATTTTGACATTTTAAAGATTCATTTTTTTCAAGTTAAAGTTACATTTTGACAAGTTAAAGATACTTTTCTTACAAGTTAAAATTATAATTAAACAAGTTAAAGTTACATTTTGACATTTTTAAAGTTACATTTTGACATATTAAAGATACGTTTTTTACAAGTTAAAGTTACGTTTTAACAAGTTAAAGTTACATTTTGACAAATTAAATTACTTTTTTACAACTTAAATTTTATTTTGTGAATCTACAATTAAATTTGACATTTTAAGTTACATTTTTTACAAGTTAAAGTTATATTTTTTTAAGTTATATTTATGTTTTTAACAAGTTAAAATTACAATTTGACAAGTTAACGTTACATTTTGACATTTTAGAGTTACATTTGGACAAGTTAAATATACTTTTTTTACAAGTTAAAGTAAAGTTGTGACTAGTTAAAGTTACATTTTAACTTATAAAAGTTACATTTTGACATTTTTGAGTTATATTTTGACAAGTTAAAGATACGGTTTTTACAAGTTAAATTTACGTTTTGACAAAATAAAGTTACGTTTTGACAAAATAAAGTTACGTTTTGACAAAATAAAGTTACGTTTTGAAAAATTAAAGATACATTTTTTAGAAGTTAAAGTTACGTTTTGACAGCCAAAGTTACGTTTTGACAAGTTAAAGATACATTTTTTAGAAGTTAAAGATACATTTTTTAGAAGTTAAAGTAACGTTTTGACAGCCAAAGTTACGTTTTGACAAGTTAAAGATAACATCTTACAAGTTAAAGTTACGTTTTGACAAGTTAAAGTTACATTTTGACATATTAAACTTACTTTTCTACATGTTAAAGTTACGTTTTGAGAATTTAAAATTAAATTTTGATATTTTAAAGTTACATTTTTTTCAAGATAAAGTTACATTTTGATTTTTTAAAGTTACGTTTTGACAAGTTAAAGATACGTTTTTTACAAGTTAAAGTTACGTTTTGATAGCTAAAGTTACGTTTTGACAAGTTAAAGATAAGATCTTACACTTTAAAGCTACGTTTTGACAAGATAAAGTTACATTTTGACATATTAAAGTTACATTTTGACAAGTTAAAAATATGTTTTTACAAGTTAAAGTTACGTTTTGACCAGTTAAAGATACGTTTTTTACAAGTTAAAGTTACGTCTTAACAAGTTAAAGTTACATTTTGACAAATTAAATTACTTTTTTACAACTTAAATTTTTGTTTTGAGAATCTACTATTAAATTTTGAAATTTTAAGTCACATTTTTTACAAGTTAAAGTTATATTTTGACAAGTTATATTTATGTTTTTAACAAGTTAAAATTACAATTTTACAAGTTAACGTTACATTTTGACATTTTAGAGTTACATTTTGACATATTAAAGTTATTTTTTTACATGTTAAAGTTACGTTTTAAGAATTTAAAATTCAATTTTGACATTTTAAAGTTTCATTTTTTTCAAGTTAAAGTTACATTTTGACAAGTTAAAGATACTTTTTTTACAAGTTAAAATTACAATTAAACAAGTTAAAGTTACATTTTGACATTTTAAGGTTACGTTTTGACATGTTAAAGATACGTTTTTTACAAGTTAAAGTTTCGTTTTAACAAGTTACAGTTACATTTTGACAAATTAAAGTTACGTTTTTACAACTTAAATTTTGTTTTGAGAATCTACAATTAAATTTTGACATTTTAAGTTACATTTTTTACAAGTTAAAGTTATATTTTGACAAGTTATATTTATGTTTTTAACAAGTTAAAATTACAATTTGACAAGTTAACGTTACATTTTGACATTTTAGAGTTACATTTGGACAAGTTAAATATACTTTTTTTACAAGTTAAAGTAAAGTTGTGACTAGTTAAAGTTACATTTTAACTTTTAAAAATTACATTTTGACATTTTTGAGTTATATTTTGACAAGTTAAAGATACGGTTTTTACAAGTTAAATTTACGTTTTGACAAAATAAAGTTACGTTTTGACAAAATAAAGTTACGTTTTGACAAATTAAAGATATATTTTTTAGAAGTTAAAGATACATTTTTTAGAAGTTAAAGTAACGTTTTGACAGCCAAAGTTACGTTTTGACAAGTTAAAGATAACATCTTACAAGTTAAAGTTACGTTTTGACAAGTTAAAGTTACATTTTGACATATTAAACTTACTTTTTTACATGTTAAAGTTACGTTTTGAGAATTTAAAATTAAATTTTGATATTTTAAAGTTACATTTTTTTCAAGATAAAGTTACATTTTGATTTTTTAAAGTTACGTTTTGACAAGTTAAAGATACGTTTTTTACAAGTTAAAGTTACGTTTTGATAGCTAAAGTTACGTTTTGACAAGTTAAAGATAAGATCTTACACTTTAAAGTTACGTTTTGACAAGGTAAAGTTACATTTTGACATATTAAAGTTACATTTTGACAAGTTAAAAATATGTTTTTACAAGTTAAAGTTACGTTTTGACCAGTTAAAGATACGTTTTTTACAAGTTAAAGTTACGTTTTAACAAGTTAAAGTTACATTTTGACAAATTAAATTACTTTTTTACAACTTAAATTTTTGTTTTGAGAATCTACTATTAAATTTTGACATTTTAAGTCACATTTTTTACAAGTTAAAGTTATATTTTGACATGTTATATTTATGTTTTTAACAAGTTAAAATTACAATTTTACAAGTTAACGTTACATTTTGACATTTTAGAGTTACATTTTGACATATTAAAGTTATTTTTTTACATGTTAAAGTTACGTTTTAAGAATTTAAAATTCAATTTTGACATTTTAAAGTTTCATTTTTTTCAAGTTAAAGTTACATTTTGACAAGTTAAAGATACTTTTTTTACAAGTTAAAATTACAATTAAACAAGTTAAAGTTACATTTTGACATTTTCAAGTTTCGTTTTGACATGTTAAAGATACGTTTTTTACAAGTTAAAGTTTCGTTTTAACAAGTTAAAGTTACATTTTGACAAATTAAATTACTTTTTTACAACTTAAATTTTGTTTTGAGAATCTACAATTAAATTTTGACATTTTAAGTTACATTTTTTACAAGTTAAAGTTATATTTTGACAAGTTATATTTATGTTTTTAACAAGTTAAAATTACAATTTGACAAGTTAACGTTACATTTTGACATTTTAGAGTTACATTTGGACAAGTTAAATATACTTTTTTTACAAGTTAAAGTTACATTTTAACTTTTAAAAATTACATTTTGACATTTTTGAGTTATATTTTGACAATTTAAAGATACAGTTTTTACAAGTTAAATTTACGTTTTGACAAAATAAAGTTACGTTTTGACAAATTAAAGATACATTTTTTAGAAGATAAAGTTACGTTTTGACAGCCTAAGTTACGTTTTGACAAGTTAAAGATAACATCTTACAAGTTAAAGTTACGTTTGACAAGTTAAAGTTACATTTTGACATATTAAACTTACTTTTTTACATGTTAAAGTTACGTTTTGAGAATTTAAAATTAAATTTTGACATTTTAAAGTTACATTTTTTTCAAGTTAAAGTTACATTTTGACATTTTAAAGTTACGTTTTGACAAGTTAAAGATACGTTTTTTACAAGTTAAAGTTACGTTTTGATAGCTAAAGTTACGTTTTGACAAGTTAAAGATAAGATCTTACACTTTAAAGTTACGTTTTGACAAGTTAAAGTTACATTTTGACATATTAAAGTTATATTTTGACAAGTTAGAAATATGTTTTTACAAGTTAAAGTTACGTTTTGACCATTTAAAGTTACATTTTGACATATTAAAGTTACTTTTTTACATGTTAAAGTTACGTTTTGAGAATTTAAAATTAAATTTTGACATTTTAAAGATTCATTTTTTTCAAGTTAAAGTTACATTTTGACAAGTTAAAGATACTTTTCTTACAAGTTAAAATTACAATTAAACAAGTTAAAGTTACATTTTAACATTTTAAAGTTACGTTTTGACATGTTAAAGATACGTTTTTTACAAGTTAAAGTTACGTTTTAACACGTTAAAGTTACATTTTGACAAGATAGAGATACGTTTTTTACAAGTTAAAGTAACGTTTTGATAGCTAAAGTTACGTTTTGACAAGTTAAATATTAGATCTTACATGTTAAAGTTACGTTTTGACAAGTTAAAGATACATTTTGACATATTAAAGTTACATTTTGACAAGTTAACAATTTGTTTTGACATGTTAAAGTTACGTTTTGACCATTTAAAGTTACGTTTTGAGAATTTAAAATTAAATTTTGACATTTTAAAGTTACATTTTTTTCAACTTAAAGTTACACTTTGACAAGTTAAAGATACTCTTTTTACAAGTTAAAATTACAATTAAACAAGTTAAAGTTAAATTTTGACATTTTAAAGTTACGTTTTGACATGTTAAAGATACGTTTTTTACAAGTTTAAGTTACGTTTTAACAACTTAAAGTTTCATTTTGACAAATTAAATTACTTTTTTACAACTTAAATTTCGTTTTGAGAATATAAAATTAAATTTTGACATTTTAAGTTACATTTTTTACAAGTTAAAGTTATATTTTGACAAGTTATATTTATGTTTTTTACAAGTTAAAATTACAATTTGACAAGTTAACGTTACATTTTGACATTTTAAAGTTACGCTTTGACAAGTTAAACATATTTTTTTACAAGTTAAAGTAAAGTTGTGACAAGTGAAAGTTACATTTTGACATTTAAAAATTACATTTTGACATTTTAGAGTTATATTTTGACAAGTTAAAGATACGTTTTTTACAAGTTGAAGTTACGTTTTGACAAGATAGGTTACGTTTTGACAAGATAGGTTACGTTTTGACAAATTAGAGTTACATTTTGACAAGTTAAAGTAAGTTTTTTACAAGTTAAAGTATGTTTTTTACTAGTTAAAGTTACGTTTAGACAAGTAAAAGTTTCATTTTGACAAGTTATCGTTACGTTTTGACAACTTAAAGTTACATTTTAAAAAGTTAAATTATGATTATTACAAGTTAAAGTAGGTTTTTAACAAGTTAAAGTTACGTTTTGACAAGTTAAAAATACTTTTTGACATGTTAAAGTACGTTTTTAACAAGTTAAATTACATTTTATACAAGTTAAAGTTACTTTTTAACAACTTAAAGTTACGTTTTGACACGTTAAAGTTACATTTTAACAAGTTAAAGTACGTTTTTAACAAGTTAAAGATATATTTACAAGTTAAATTACGTTTTTTACACAATAAAGTACGGTTTTAACAAGTTAAAGTTACGTTTTGACAAGATACAGTTATATTTTGACAAGTTCAAATAAGTTCTTTTACAAGTTAAAGTACAATTTTTACAAGTTAATGTTACGTTTAGACAAGTTATTGTTGCCTTTTGACAACTTAAAGTTATATTTTGACAATTTAAATTACATTTTTTACAAGTTAAAGTAGGTTTTTAACAAGTTAAAGTTACGTTTTGACAAGTTAAAGTTACGTTTTGACATGTTAAGTTACGTTTTTTACAAGTTAAATTACGTTTTGCACAAGTTAAACTTACGTTTTAACAACTTAAAGTTTCGTTTTGACACGTTAAAGTTACATTTTGACAACTTAAAGTACGTTTTTAACAAGTTAAAGTTATGTTTTGACAAGTTAAATTACGTTTTTTCAAGTTAAAGTACGTTTTTAACAAGTTAAAGTTACGTTTTGAAAAGTTATAGTTACATTTTGACATGTTAAAGTAAGTGTTTAAAAGTTAAAGTACGTTTTTTACAAGTTAAAGTTATGTTTAGACTAGTTAAAGTTTCGTTTTTACAAGTTATTGTGACGTTTTGACAACTTAAAGTTACATTTTGACAATTTATTTTACGTTTTTTACAAGTTAAAGTAGGTTTTTAACATGTTAAAGTTACGTTTTGACAAGTTAAAATTACGTTTTGACATGTTAAAGTACGTTTTTAACATGTTAAATTACATTTTCTACAAGTTAAAGTTACTTTTTAACAACTTAAAGTTACGTTTTGACACGTTAAAGTTACATTTTGAAAAGTTAAAGTACGTTTTAACAAGTTAAAGTTATGTTTTGACAAGTTATATTATTGTTTTTACAAGTTAAAGTACGTTTTTAACAAGTTAAAGTTATGTTTTAACAAGTTAGACTTACATTTTGACAAGGTAAAGTAAGTGTTTAGAAGTTAAAGTACGTTTTTTACAAGTTAAAGTTATGTTTAGACAAGTTAAAGTTTCGTTTTTACAAGTTATTGTTACGTTTTGACAACTTAAAGTTACATTTTGACATTTTATATTTCGTTTTTTACAAGTTAAAGTAGGTTTTAACAAGTTAAAGTTACGTTTTAACATGTTAAGGTACGTGTTTTACAAGTTAAATTACGTTTTCTACAAGTTAAACTTACGTTTTAACAACTTAAAGTTTCGTTTTGACACGTTAAAGTTACATTTTTTCAAGTTAAAGTACGTTTTTAACAAGTTAAAGTTTCGTTTTGACCAATTAGAGTTATATTTTGACAAGTTAAATTAAGTTTTTCACAAGTTAAAGTACGTTTTTTACTAGTTAAAGTTACGTTTAGTCAAGTAAAAGTTACAGTTTAAAAAGTTAAATTACGTTTTTAACAAGTTAAAGTTATGTTTTAAGAAGTTAAAGTTACGTTTGGACAAGTTTAAGTTACTTTTGACCTGTTCAAGTACGTTTGTTACAAGTAAAATTACGTTAACTACAAGTTAAAGTTACGTTTTAACAACTTAAGGTTACATTTTGACACGTTCAAGTTACATTTTGACAATTTAAAGTACGTTTTTAACAAGTTAAATTTACGTTTTGACAAGTTATAGTTACATTTTGACAAGTTAAAGTAAGTGTTTAGATGTTAAAGTACGTTTTTTACAAGTTAAAGTTATGTTAAGACAATTTAAAGTTTCGTTTTTACAAGTTATTGTTACGTTTTGACAACTTAAAGTTACATTTTGACAATTTATTTTACTTTTTTTACAAGTTAAAGTAGGTTTTTAAAAAGTTAAAGTTACGTTTTGACAAGTAAAACTTACGTTTTGACATGTTAAAGTACGTTTTTCACAAGTTAAATTACGTTTTCTACAAGTTAAACTTACGTTTTAACAAGTTAAAGTTTCGTTTTGACACGTTAAAGATACATTTTGACAAGTTAAAGTACGTTTTTAACAAGTTGAAGTTATGTTTTGACAAGTTAAATTACATTTTTTTAAAGTTAAAGTACGTTTTTAACAATTTAAAGTTTCGTTTTGACAAATTAGAGTTACATTTTTACATGTTAAAGTAAGTTTTTTACAAGTTAAAATATGTTTTTTACTAGTTAAAGTTACGTTTAGACAAGTAAAAGTTTCATTTTGACAAGTTATCGTTATTTTTTGACAACTTAAAGTTACATTTTAAAAATTTAAATTATGTTTAATACAATTTAAAGTAGGTTTTTAACAAGTTAAAGTTACGCTTTGACAAGTTAAAATTCCGTTTTGACATGTTAAAGTACGTTTTTAACAAGTTAAATTACATTTTCTACAAATTAAAGTTAATTTTTAACAACCTAAAGTTACGTTTTGACACGTTAAAGTTACATTTTACCAAGTTAAAGTAAGTTTTTAACAAGTTAAAGTTATGTTTTGACAAGTTAAATTACGTTTTTTACAAAATAAAGTACGGTTTTAACAAGTTAAAGTTACGTTTTGACAAGATACAGTTATATTTTGACAAGTTCAAATAAGTTTTTTTACAAGTTAAAGTACAATTTTTACAAGTTAAAGTTACCTTTAGACAAGTTATTGTTACGTTTTGACAACTTAAAGTTACATTTTGACAGTTTAAATTACATTATTTACAAGTTAAAGTAGGTCTTTAACAAGTTAAAGTTACGTTTTGACAAGTTAAAGTTACGTTTTGACATGTTTAGGTACGTTTTTTACAAGTTAAATTACGTTTTCTACAAGTCAAACTTACGTTTTAACAACTTAAAGTTTCGTTTTGACACGTTAAAGTTACATTTTGACAACTTAAAGTACGTTTTTAACAAGTTAAAGTTATGTTTTGACAAGTTAAATTACGTTTTTTCAAGTTAAAGTACGTTTTTAACAAGTTCTATTTACGTTTTGAAAAGTTATAGTTATATTTTGACAAGTTAAAGTAAGTGTTTAATAGTTAAAGTACGTTTTTTTACAAGTTTAAGTTATGTTTACACTAGTTAAAGTTTCGTTTTTACAAGTTATTGTGACGTTTTGACAACTTAAAGTTACATTTTGACAATTTATTTTACTTTTTTTACAAGTTAAAGTAGGTTTTTAACAAGTTAAAGTTACGTTTTGACAAGTTAAAGTTAAGTTTTGACATGTTAAAGTACGATTTTACAAGTTAAATTACGTTTTCTACAAGTTAAACTTACGTTTTAACAACTTAAAGTTTCGTTTTGACACGTAAAGTTACATTTTGACAAGTTAAAGTACGTTTTTAACAAATTGAAGTTATGTTTTGACAAGTTAAATTACATTTTTTTAAGTTAAAGTACGTTTTTAACAAGTTAAAGTTTCGTTTTGACAAATTAGAGTTACATTTTGACAAGTTAAAGTAAGTTTTTTACAAGTTAAAGTACGTTTTTTACTAGTTAAAGTTACGTTTAGACAAGTAAAAGTTTCATTTTGACAAGTTATCGTTACGTTTTGACAACTTAAACTTACATTTTAAAAAGTTAAATTACCTTTATTACAAGTTAAAGTAGGTTTTTAACAAGTTAAAGTTACGTTTTGACAAGTTAAAATTACGTTTTGACATGTTAAAGTACGTTTTTAACAAGTTAAATTACGTTTTCTACAAGTTAAAGTTACGTTTTAACAACTTAAAGTTACGTTTTAAAACGTTAATGTTACTTTTTAACAAGTTAAAGTACGGTTTTTACAAGTCAAAGTTATGTTTTGACAAGTTAAATTACGTTTTTTACAAAATAAAGTACGGTTTTAACAAGTTAAAGTTACGTTTTGACAAGAAACAGTTATATTTTGACAAGTTAAAATAAGTTTTTTTACAAGTTAAAGTACTTTTTTTACAAGTTAAAGTTACGTTTAGACAAGTTATTGTTACGTTTTGACAACTTAAAGTTACATTTTGACAATTTAAATTACATTTTTTACAAGTTAAAGTAGGTTTTTAACAAGTTAAAGTTACGTTTTTACAAGTTAAAGTTACGTTTTGACATGTTAAAGTTCGTTTTTTACAAGTTAAATCATGTTTTCTACAAGTTAAAGTTAGGTTTTAACAACTTAAAGTTACGTTTTGACACGTTAAGGTTACATTTTGACAATTCAAAGTACGTTTTAACAAGTCACAGTTATGTATTGACAAGTTAAAATACGTTTTTTACAAGTTAAAGTACGTTTTTAACAAGTTAAAGTTACGTTTTGACAAGTTAGAGTTACATTTAGACAAGTTAACCTATGTTTTATACAAGTTAAAGTTCGTTTTTTACAAGTTAAAGTTACGTTTCGACAAGTTAAAGTTTCATTTTAACAAATTATTGTTACGTTTTGACAACTTAAAGTTACATTTTGACAATTTATATTACGTTTTTTACAAGTTAAAGTAGGTTTTTAACAAGTCAAATTTACGTTTTGACACGTTAAAGTTACGTTTTGACATGTTAAAGTACGTTTTTTACAAGTTAAATTACGTTTTCTACAAATTAAACTTACGTTTTTACAACTTAAAGTTTCGTTTTGACACGTTAAAGTTATATTTTGACAAGTTAAAGTACGTTTTTAACAAGTTAAAGTTACATTTTGACAATTTATATTACGTTTTTTGAAGTTGAAGAAGGTTTTTAACAAGTTAAAGTTACGTTTTGACAAGTTAAAGTTCATTTTTTACAAGTTAAAAGTTACGTTTCGACAAGTTAAAGTTTCTTTTTAACAAATTATTGTTACCTTTTGACAACTTAAAGTTACATTTTGACAATTTATATTACGTTTTTTACAAGTTAAAGTAGGTTTTTACCAAGTCAAATTTACGTTTTGACAAGTTAAAGTTACGTTTTGACATGTTAAAGTACGTTTTTTAGAAGTTAAATTACGTTTTGTACAAGTTAAACTTACGTTTTAACAACTTAAAGTTTCGTTTTAACACGTTAAAGTTACATTTTGACAAGTTAAAGTACGTTTTTAACAATTTAAAGTTTTTGACATGTTAAATTACATTTTTATCAAGTTAAAGTTACGTTTTGACAAATTAGAGTTACATTTTTACAACTTAAAGTAATTTTTTACAAGTTAAAGTACGTTTTTTACTAGTTAAAGTTACGTTTAGACAAGTAAAAGTTTCGTTCTGACAAGTTATTGTTACGTTTTGACAACTTAAAGTTACATTTTGACAATTTAAATTACGTTTATTACAAGTTAAAGTAGGTTTTTAACAAGTTAAAGATACGTTTGGACAAGTTTAAGTTACGTTTTGACCTGGTATAGTACGTTTTTTACAAGTTAAATTACGTTTTCTACAAGTTAAAGTTACGTTTTAACAACTTAAGGTTACGTTTTGACACGTTCAAGTTACATTTTGACAAGTTAAAGTACGTTTTTAACAAGTTAAAGTTATGTTTTGACAAGTTAAATTACTGTTTTTACAAGTTAAAGTACGTTTTTAACAAGTTAAAGTTACGTTTTGACAAGTTAGACTTACATTTTGACAAGTTAAAGTAAGTGTTTATAAGTTAAAGAACGTTTTTTACAAGTTAAAGTTATGTTTAGACAAGTTAAAGTTTCGTTTTTACAAGTTATTGTTACGTTTTGAAATCTTAAAGTTACATTTTGACAATTTATATTACGTTTTATACAAGTTACAGTAGGTTTTTAACAAGTTAAAGTTACGTTTTGACATGTTAAAGTACGTTTTTTACCAATTAAATTACGTTTTCTACAAGTTAAAGTTAGGTTTTAACAACTTAAAGTTACGTTTTGACACGTTAAGGTTACATTTTGACAATTCAAAGTACGTTTTAACAAGTCAAAGTTATGTATTGAGGAGTTAAAATACGTTTTTTAAAAGTTAAAGTACGTTTTTAACAAGTTAAAGTTACGTTTTGACAAGTTAAAGTTACTTTTTGACATGTTAAAGTACGTTTTTTACAAGTTAAATTACGTTTTCTACAAGTTAAACTTACGTTTTAACAACTTAAAGTTTCGTTTTGACACGTTAAAGTTACATTTTGACAAGTTAAAGTACGTTTTTAACAAGTTCAAGTTATGTTTTGACAAGTTAAATTACATTTTTTTAAGTTAAAGTACGTTTTTAACAAGTTAAAGTTTTGTTTTGACAAATTAGAGTTACATTTTGACAAGTTAAAGTAAGTTTTTTACAAGTTAAAGTACGTTTTTTACTAGTTAAAGTTACGTTTAGACAAGTAAAAGTTTCATTTTGACAAGTTATCGTTACGTTTTGACAACTTAAACTTACATTTTAAAAAGTTAAATTACCTTTATTACAAGTTAAAGTAGGTTTTTAACAAGTTAAAGTTACGTTTTGACAAGTTAAAATTACGTTTTGACATGTTAAAGTACGTCTTTAACAAGTTAAATTACGTTTTCTACAAGTTAAAGTTACCTTTTAACAACTTAAAGTTACGTTTTAAAACGTTAAAGTTACTTTTTAACAAGTTAAAGTATGTTTTTTACAAGTCAAAGTTATGTTTTGACAAGTTAAATTTCGTTTTTTACAAAATAAAGTACGGTTTTAACAAGTTCAAGATACGATTTGACAAGAAACAGTTATATTTTGACAAGTTAAAATAAATTTTTTTACAAGTTAAAGTACTTTTTTTACAAGTTAAAGTTACGTTTAGACAAGTTATTGTTACGTTTTGACAACTTAAAGTTACATTTTGACAATTTAAATTACATTTTTTACAAGTTAAAGTAGGTTTTTAACAAGTTAAAGTTACGTTTTGACAAGTTAAAGTTACGTTTTGACATGTTAAAGTTCGTTTTTTACAAGTTAAATCATGTTTTCTACAAGTTAAAGTTAGGTTTTAACAACTTAAAGTTACGTTTTGACACGTTAAGGTTACATTTTGACAATTCAAAGTACGTTTTAACAAGTCACAGTTATGTATTGACAAGTTAAAATACGTTTTTTACAAGTTAAAGTACGTTTTTAACAAGTTAAAGTTACGTTTTGACAAGTTGGAGTTACATTTTGACAAGTTAAATTACGTTTTTTACTAGTTAAAGTTACGTTTAGACAAGTAAAAGTTTCATTTTGACAAGTTATCGTTACGTTTTGACAACTTAAAGTTACATTTTGACAATTTATTTTACTTTTTTTACAAGTTAAAGTAGGTTTTTAACAAGTTAAAGTTACGTTTTGACAAGTTAAAGTTACGTTTTGACATGTTAAAGTACGATTTTACAAGTTAAATTACGTTTTCTACAAGTTAAACTTACGTTTTAACAACTTAAAGTTTCGTTTTGACATGTTAAAGTTACATTTTGACAAGTTAAAGTACGTTTTTAACAAGTTCAAGTTATGTTTTGACAAGTTAAATTACATTTTTTTAAGTTAAAGTACGTTTTTAACAAGTTAAAGTTTTGTTTTGACAAATTAGAGTTACATTTTGACAAGTTAAAGTAAGTTTTTTACAAGTTAAAGTACGTTTTTTACTAGTCAAAGTTACGTTTAGACAAGTAAAAGTTTCATTTTGACAAGTTATCGTTACGTTTTGACAACTTAAACTTACATTTTAAAAAGTTAAATTACCTTTATTACAAGTTAAACTAGGTTTTTAACAAGTTAAAGTTACGTTTTGACAAGTTAAAATTACGTTTTGTCATGTTAAAGTACGTTTTTAACAAGTTAAATTACATTTTCTACAAGTTAAAGTTACTTTTTAACAACTTAAAGTTACGTTTTGACACGTTAAAGATACATTTTAACAAGTTAAAGTACGTTTGTAACAAGTTAAAGTTATGTTTTGACAAGTTAAGTTACGTTGTTTACAAAATAAAGTACGGTTTTAACAAGTTAAAGTTACGTTTTGACAAGATATAGTTATATTTTGACAAGTTAAAATAAGTTTTTTTACAAGTTAAAGTACATTTTTTACAAGTTAAAGTTACGTTTAGACAAGTTATTGTTACGTTTTGACAACGTAAAGTTACATTTTGACAATTTAAATTACGTTTTTTTAAAGTTAAAGTAGGTTTTTAATAAGTTAAAGTTACGTTTTAACAAGTTAAAATTACGTTTTAACATGTTAAAGTACGTTCTTTACAAGTTAAATTACGTTTTCTACAAGTTAAACTTACGTTTTAACAACTTAAAGTTTCGTTTGACACATTAAAGTTATATTTTGGCAAGTTAAAGTACGTTTTTAACAAGTTAAAGTTATGTTTTGACAAGTTAAATTACGTTTTTTTACAAAATAAAGTACGATTTTTAACAAGTTAAAAGTTATGTTTTGACAAGTTAAATTACGATTTTTACAAGTTAAAGTACTTTTTTAACAAGTTAAAGTTTCGTTTTGACAAGTTAGACTTACATTTGACAAGTTAAATTAAATTTTTAGAAGTTAAAGTACGTTTTTTACAAATTAAAGTTATGTTTAAACAAGTTAAAGTTTTGTTTTTACAAGTTATTCTTACGTTTTTACAACTTAAAGTTACATTTTGACAATTTATATTACGTTTTTTACAAGTTAAAGTAGGTTTTTAACAAGTTAAAGTTACGTTTTGACAAGTTAAAGTTACGTTTTGACATGTTAAAGTACATTTTTTACAAGTTAAATTACGTTTTCTACAAGCGAGACTTACGTTTTAACAACTTAAAGTTTCGTTTTGACACGTTAAAGTTACATTTTGACAAGTTAAAGTACGTTTTTAACAAGTTAAAGTTATGTATTGACAAGTTAAATTACATTTTTTCAAGTTAAAGTACGTTTTTAACAAGTTAAAGTTTCGTTTTAACATTTTAGAGTTACATTTTGACAAGTTAAATTAAGTTTTTTCTAAGTTAAAGTACGTTTTTACTAGTTAAAGTTACGTTTAGACAAGTAAAAGTTTCATTTTGTCAAGTTATCGTTACGTTTTGACAACTTAAAGTTACATTTTAAAAAGTTAAATTACGTTTATTACAAGTTAAAGTAGGTTTTTAACAAGTTAAAGTTACGTTTTGACAAGTTAAAATTACGTTTTGACATGTTAAAGTACGTTTTTAACAAGTTAAATTACGTTTTCTACAAGTTAAAGTTACGTTTTAACAACTTAAAGTTACGTTTTGACACGTTAAAGTTACATTTTAACAAGTTAAAGTACGTTTTTAACAAGTTAAAGTTATGTTTTGAGAAGTTAAATTACGTTTTATACAAAATAAAGTACGGTTTTAACAGGTTAAAGTTAGTTTTGACAAGATATAGTTATATTTTGACAAGTAATAATAAATTTTTTTACAAGTTAAAGTACATTTTTTACAAATTAAAGTTACGGTTAGACAAGTTATTGTTACGTAGTGACAACTTAAAGTTACATTTTGACAATTTAAATTACGTTTTTTACAAGTTAAAGTAGGTTCTTAACAAGTTAAAGTTACGTTTTGACAAGTTAAATTTACGTTTTGACATGTTAAAGTACGTTTTTTACAAATTAAATTATGTTTTCTACAAGTTAAAGTTACGTTTTAACAACTTAGAGTTACGTTTTGACACGTTAAGGTTACATTTTGACAATTCAAAGTACGTTTTAACAAGTTAAAGTTATGTATTGACAAGTTAAAGTTACGTTTTGACAAGTTATAGTTACATTTTGACAAGTTAAATTAAGATTTTTACAAGTTAAAGTACGTTTCTTACTAGTTAAAGTTACATTTAGACAAGTAAAAGTTTCGTTCTGACATGTTATTGTTACGTTTTGACAACTTAAAGTTACATTTTGACAATTTAAATTACGTTTATTACAAGTTAAAGTAGGTTTTTAACAAATTAAAGTTACCTTTGGACAAGTTTAAGTTACGTTTTGACCTGTTAAAGTACGTTTTTTACAAGTTAAATTACGTTTTCTACAAGTTAAAGTTACGTTTTAACAAGTTAAGGTTACGTTTTGAAACGTTCAAGTTACATTTTGACAAGTTAAAGTACGTTTTTAACAAGTTAAAAGTTATGTTTTGACAAGTTAAATTACGATTTTTAAAAGTTAAAGTACTTTTTTAACAAGTTAAAGTTTCGTTTTGACAAGTTAGACTTACATTTTGACAAGTTAAAGTAAGTGTTTAGAAGTTAAAGTACGTTTTTTACAAATTAAAGTTATGTTTAAACAAGTTAAAGTTTTGTTTTTACAAGTTATTCTTACGTTTTTACAACTTAAAGTTACATTTTGACAAATTATATTACGTTTTTTACAAGTTAAAGTAGGTTTTTAACAAGTTAAAGTTACGTTTTGACAAGTTAAAGTTACGTTTTGACATGTTAAAGTACATTTTTTACAAGTTAAATTACGTTTTCTACAAGCGAGACTTACGTTTTAACAACTTAAAGTTTCGTTTTGACACGTTAAAGTTACATTTTGACAAGTTAAAGTACGTTTTTAACAAGTTAAAGTTATGTATTGACAAGTTAAATTACATTTTTTCAAGTTAAAGTACGTTTTTAACAAGTTAAAGTTTCGTTTTGACATTTTAGAGTTACATTTTGACAAGTTAAATTAAGTTTTTTCTATGTTAAAGTACGTTTTTTACTAGTTAAATTTACGTTTAGACAAGTAAAAGCTTCATTTTGTCAAGTTATCGTTAGGTTTAGACAACTTAAAGTTACATTTTAAAAAGTTAAATTACGTTTATTACCAGTTAAAGTAGGTTTTTAACAAGTTAAAGTTACGTTTTGACAAGTTAAAATTACGTTTTGACATGTTAAAGTACGTTTTTAACAAGTTAAATTACGTTTTCTACAAGTTAAAGTTACGTTTTAACAACTTAAAGTTACGTTTTGACACGTTAAAGTTACATTTTAACAAGTTAATGTACGTTTTTAACAAGTTAAAGTTATGGTTTGAGAAGTTAAATTACGTTTTATACAAAATAAAGTACGGTTTTAACAGGTTAAAGTTAGTTTTGACAAGATATAGTTATATTTTGACAAGTAAAAATAAATTTTTTTACAAGTTATAGTACATTTTTTACAAATTAAAGTTACGGTTAGACAAGTTATTGTTACGTAGTGACAACTTAAAGTTACATTTTGACAATTTAAATTACGTTTTTTACAAGTTAAAGTAGGTTCTTAACAAGTTAAAGTTACGTTTTGACAAGTTAAATTTACGTTTTGACATGTTAAAGTACGTTTTTTACAAATTAAATTATGTTTTCTACAAGTTAAAGTTACGTTTTAACAACTTAGAGTTACGTTTTGACACGTTAAGGTTACATTTTGACAATTCAAAGTACGTTTTAACAAGTTAAAGTTATGTATTGACAAGTTAAAGTTACGTTTTGACAAGTTATAGTTACATTTTGACAAGTTAAAGTATGTTTTTTACAAGTTAAAGTACGTTTTTTACTAGTTAAAGTTACGTTTAGACAAGTTTAAGTTACGTTTTGACCTGTTAAAGTACGTTTTTTACAAGTTAAATTACGTATTCTACAAGTTAAAGTTATGTTTTGACATGTTAAAGTACGTTTTTTACAAGTTAAATTACGTTTTCTACAAGTTAAAATTACGTTTAAACAACTTAAAGTTACGTTTTGATACATTCAAGTTACAATTTGACAAGTTAAAGTACGTTTTTCCCAAGTTAAAGTTACGTTTTAACAACGTAAAGTTACGTTTTGACACGTTAAGGTTAGATTTTGACAAGTTATAGTACATTTTAACAAGTTAAAGTTATCTATTGACAAGTTAAATTACGGTTTTTACAAGGTAAAGTACATTTGCAAGAAATTAAAGTTACTTTTTGACAACTTAAAGTTACATTATGACAAGTTAAATTACGTTTATTACAAGTTAAAGTAGGTTTTTACAAGTTAAAGTTACATTTAGACAAGTTAAAGTTTCATTTTGACAAGTTATTGTTACGTTTTTGACAACTTAAATTTACGTTTTGAAAAGTTAAATTACATTTTTCACAAGTTAAAGTACGTTTTTAACAAGTTAAAGTTACATTTTGACAAGTTAAAGTTACATTTTGACACGTTAAAAGAAATTTTTTACAAGTTAAAGTACGTTTTTTACAAGTTGAAGTACGTTTTTAACAAGTTAAACTACATTTTTTACAAGTTAAACCACATTTTTGACAAGTTAAAGTACTTTTTTATAAGTTAATGTATGTTTTTTTACAAGTTAAATTACATTTTGATAAGTTAAAGTACAGTTTTTGTAAGTTTAAGTACGTTTTTGACAAGTTAAATTTTTTTTTCACAAGTTAAAGTACGTTTTTAACAAGTTAAGTTACGTTTTGACAAGTTAAAGTTTCGTTTTGACAAGTTTTTGTTACGTTTTGAAAACTTAAAGTTACATTTTGATAAATTAGATTATGGTTTTAACAAGTTAAAGTTACGTTTTGACATATTAAAGTACGTGTTTTAAAAGTTAAAGTAAAATTTAGACAAGTTAAAGTTTCGTTTTGACAAGTTATTGTTATGTTTTGACAACTTAAAGTTACATTTTGACAAGTTAAATATCATTTTTTACAATTTAAAGTACGTTTTTAACAAGTTACAGTTATGTTTTGACAAGTTAAAAATACGTTTTGACATATTAAAGTACGTGTTTTACAAGTTAAAGTTACGTTTAGACAAATTAAAGTTTCGTTTTGAGAAGTTATTGTTACCTTTTGACAGCTTAAAGTTACATTTTGACAAGTTAAATTACATTTTTTACAAGTTAAAGAACGTTCTTAACAAGTTAAAGTTACATTTTGACAAGTTAAAGTTACATTTTGACACGTTAAAATATGTTTTTTACAAGTTAAAGTACATTTTTTACAAGTTGAAGTACGATTTTTAATAGTTAAAGTACATTTTTGTAAAGTTAAAGTACTTTTTTATAAGTTTATGTATGTGGTTTACAAGTTAAAATTATGTTTTGACAAGTAATAGTTACGTTTTGACAAGTAAAAGTACGTTTTTTGTAAGTTAAAGTACGTTTATAACAACTTCAATTACATTTTTTACAAGTTCAAATACTTTTTTCATAAGTTAAACCACATTTTTTACAAGTTAAATTATTATTTTTACAAGTTAAAGTACGTTTTTAACAAGTTAAAGTTACGTTTTTACAAGTTAAAGTTTCGTTTTGACACATTAAAATTATATTTTGACAAGTTAAAGTACGTTTTTTACAAGTTAAAGTTACGTTTTGACAAGTTAAATTACGTTTTTTACAAGTTAAAGTTACGGTTTAACAACTTAAACTACCGTTGTGACACATTAAAATTATATTTTGACAAGTTAAAGTACGTTTTTTACAAGTTAAAGTTACGTTTTAACAGTTTTATTATGTTTTTTTACAAGATAAAGTACGTTTTTTACAAGATAAAGTTTCGTTGTGACAAATAAAATTACGTTTTTTAAAAGTTAAAGTACGTTTTTAACAAGTTAAACTTACGTTTTGACAAGTTAAAGTTACGTTTTGACAAGTTAAAATATGTTTTTTACAAGTTAAACCACATTTTTGACAAGTTAAAGTACGTTTTTTACAAGTTAATGTATGTTTTTTACTAGTTAAAGTTATGTTTAGACAAGTAAAAGTTTCGTTCCGACAAGTTATTGTTACGTTTTGACAACTTAAAGTTACATTTTGACAATTTAAATTACGTTTATTACAAGTTAAAGTAGGTTTTTAACAAGTTAAAGTGACGTTTGGACAAGTTTAAGTTACATTTTGACATGTTATAGTACGTTTTTTACAAGTTAAATTACGTTTTCTACAAGTTAAAATTACGTTTTAACAACTTAAAGTTACTATAGAGGTCGGTTTTCGCCGAGGCTCTTTCAGTCACAAGGATTAAATGGTTATCGTTTATGCGTGGGGGTCTAGTTATATGTTAATTATCCTTGAGTTTATATATATGTAGCTCGGTCTTTCTCGTTTATTAGCTTGGAAGCTTATCGAAGAAATACAGACGATGATGAACAATAATGAATAATCTCTCTCTTTCTCTAGGGTTCCGATTCGGGGATCTGGGGTTCTGGGGATCCCTCCTATGTGATTTTTACATTGATATTTATATCTCTCCTCTCTTCCGAGTCCGTCTCTCCATTAGGGTTTCCTCTTTCGGCCTGGCCCCTCTTTGACCGGTCCCATGATTTCTTCCTGATCTTTACCTACTAATTCATGTGATTGCCGCTCTTTCGACTGACTCTCTGACACCAAGTCTTCTCGAGCACGCTTCCGTTTTCCCGCCATTTACACACCGACGATGCCCCCTTTTGAGGCAATATCCCTTTCGCGGGTGGAGCTAGGAGAGATTCATCGATGGGGGCTCCTCGCAGGAAAAACCTTCTTCGCGAGGGATCTTCCTCGCGAAAGATCCATCCCCCTCGTTCGGGGCCAACCCTCCCTTGCGGAGGCGGATCTCCTCCCCTCGCATAGATGTCGCCAGATGTGGGCCCCGCTCGCTTCCAACCATTTCGTCGTTTGATGGCCGAAACGACATGTGTTTTGGTTAAGAGGGATTTGACGAAATCCCACCTTAACAGTTAGTCCCCCATTTTATCAAGTGTGGGCACTTGGTAAAATAATATAACGGATGCTGATGATGGGCCCCCGCTTATTGGGCTGGGCCTTTCGTTGATTGACTACTCGCTGGCGCTTCTGTCCTCCTCGCTTCCTTTTAGGCGCGTGGCCTTGGTTCACGTGAACCGCACTGCGGGTAGAGTACTCGAGTGCATGTCTACGCGTAGGACTGTTCCTCTCCCCGCTTCTGTCCGTACACCAGTTCCCCAGGCCATCTTATCGCTCAGTGTCCCTTCGCATTCCATCCGTCGATTTGCCTGCGTTGTTTCGAATCTCCACCGTTAGATCTCCCCTTTCCCCCCCCTATAAATTATGGGTCTTAGTGGGGAATAGGGTTTCAAACGTCGCATTTATTTTTTGTTCTGCAATACTCCCAAATTGGCATCCTGCCTAATCTTTGCTATTCGAATTTCACTCCGCCGTTACCCTCTTGCCTTCTCAATGGCCTTGATCCCGACTTCGCCAAATCTTAGCTGCGTCCTTCGACGTGGCCCTGGTCACTCCATCATGACCCGGGAGCGGCTCCGCGTCATCCAAGAGGGGTGTTGTGACGGGGATGTCTGTCAGGTCCGCCTTCCGTACCCTGATGAGCAGCCGGAAGACCCTTTGGACGAGGGATGGGTCGCTGTCTACGAGGGTTTCTTCCTCGACACGGGGCTCCGCTTTCCAATCCCATACCTTCTCCTTTCCTTCCTCCGCGCGTTCGGCATCCCCATCGGCCAGATGCACCTCAGCGCCATTCGTCTCATTCTGTGCACTATGGGAATCGCTGCCGAGAAGGGGGTGTTCCTGACTCTGGAGGATCTGATGCGCCTGTACAGGCCATTTCGGATTTCCAAGGACATAGGGCGTTTCACGCTCATCCCTTACGATCGGGACCTGATCGTCCTCAACGCTCCAGTCGAGACGCCGGGATGGCAGAGCTGCTATTTCTTTGTCAGGGTCGACCATAGCTCCTTCGGCTACCACCACGAGTCACTGCCCACGGGATGGGTAGAGATTGACAAGTCTTCCCCAATTTACTCGCCCAGCTCGGGTGACCCCAACGAGGCCGTTTTCCGGGGAGTCCGTCGGGTCCTTTCGAGCACGCGTCGCGACTGGCGGCAATTTTTCCGAGAGCCTCGGCGGCTGTCGGAGCTCGGAATATACCGAGAGGAGTTCATTAGTGGTCCACCCATCTCCGAGTGCTTCCCGGCTGGGTTTCACGGACCGGAGCTCGCGATTGGAGGCCCTTCTCCCGACGCGATCCTGGCCGGGGCGAGCTCGGCACCGCGAGTTGAAGCGGAAGATCCTGAAGACGAGGGGGGCTCCCACGAGCGGCCTCTCTTGCTGAGGCGTAACCGTGCCCCTCGCTCGCCGAGGGTTCTTCCAGGGGTCTCGCGTCGTGCCGAGATTGCAGCGGGGAAACGACCGGTCGGAGGTGATGCTAGTGACCGTGACGCAAAGAGAGCTAGGAGCGGAGGTATATCCGGCACAGCGCCGCGTGCCGTGGGGGTTCGTATTGCTTCGCAGCAATGCGCTCCTCCTGGTTCTTTTTCAGGATCTCCTCGTCCATCCGTTCCTTCTCCTTCTTCGCTTCCTCTTCAGGTCCTCTTCTCATCCTCCGTTTCCGTTTCTTCTCATTCTTCGCCTCCTGTTTCTTCTCACTCCTCGCCTTCTCTTCCTTCTCACTTCTCATCTTCTCTCCCCGCTCCTCTGTCCTTTGCTTCCGCTCCTCGCTGTTCTTCACCTCCTCCTTCTCCTTGCCGCCATCCCCCGGCCGGACCTCGTCCGCCTCCCCTTGTCACCCCCGGTGAGCCTAGCTGGGACTCGCCCATCGAGACGTGGAGGGAGTACTCCCTGCGCACGTACCGGGACCTATCCAAGGGGACCTCCGGCTCCACCGCTACTCGTCACTCTGTCGCAGAGGTTGATGGGTACTCCGAGGCGGTGGCCTTTTTGCTCGACGGGGTTGCTCGGATGAATGAAGTCGTCCTCCGCGAGGCCGACAGATCCTCGATGGTGGAGGAGTCCATGGGCGCCTCCTATCAGACATCGGAGCTCCGGGAGCAGCTCGAGCTCTCCCGCCACAGCGAGCGCCTATCTTGGGGGCAAATCGCGAGGCTCGAGTCGGCCTTGGCCGAGGAGAAGCGGGACCGCGCCTCCGCCCAGGTCGACTTAGCGGAATTCAAGGCTCGATCGGGGCGGAAGATCGAGGAGTTCGAGCGGCGACTCTCCGCTCGCGGGGCTCTTCTGGAGGAGGAACGGAGGCGCCATCAGGAAGCCTCGGAGCTTTCTCGCCATCAGGGTGAGCTCCTCGCCCGAATTGGCGAGGCCGTGGGCGCCTCTGTTGTCGCGAAGGAGGGTCTGCCCTCCCAGGTTCGTGGCGCTTTGCGGACACTCACTGATGAGCTGGAGGCGGCTCGTGCCGAGGCGGAGAAGGAGCGTCGAGCTCGGCTGCGTCTCTTCGAGGAGGCCAAGGGCAAGCTCGAGCGAGCTTCCTCGCGCTTCAAAGCTCTCGGGGATTCTGTTGAGGTCAACCGCATGGCGGCCTCCTTCCAGGCTCACCAAAGGGCGGTCGATGCGTTCCCCCTCGGGGCGTCGGTCGAACTTCTCCGTGCCCAAGTCCCGGAGTGGGAGCAGGACCGCCTCCGGGAGGAGGCCCTCGTTTCAGCGCTCGAGGAGAGAATCGCGGCCGACCCCAATTCTCCTCCTATGTCTCCCGGCGACCCTCCATCGACTGCGCCTCCTCGCTCGCCACCCCTCGTCGTTGGGAGTCCCTTGGCTGCTCCCGGGTCGTCGAACGAGCAAGAGGTCACCGAGGCCTGATCTCGCCTTTGGTGGCTTAGGCCTTTTGCAGCTTGTGACTTTTGTTCTTTTTCTTCCTGCTGTAGTGGTTTGCTTGATTGCTGTGCTTGTAATTTTATACCACCTACTTGTAACTTATTGAGATTAAATGAAAAATTCTTATCCTTCTTTAAAGTCTTGTCTCTTACTTCTTCTGCATTCGGACATGGTTAATTACCTGCTCGCCTTTTTGCATTGCATTACCTTGTCGCACCTGTTTGAAATTTCCCGAGTTCGTTTTCTTCGTCGACCCTTGCCATCGACGCGAGCAACATTTATGTCGTTAAAGTTGTGGGGATGGCCAGCCCCCCTTTCTTTTATCCAGTGGAAACACTTGGTAAAAGAAAGAAAACCTTGCCTAACAATTGTTCGAAGTTGTCTGCTTTGACGGCCCTTGCGTTTGGTGCGAGCAACCTTGACGCCGATGCGAGGACGGCCACATCGATGCGAGCACCTTCGGAGGGCGGCATCGATGCTGACGTGGCGACTGCCAGCCCCCTTTATTTTATCAAGTGGAAACACTTGATAAAAGGAAAGAGAAAGTCCGGGCCTTACTGGGACGCTCGTGGTGGTGATCCCGCTGCACGTGACGTCCGCATTAAACCGCTCATTTATTACTTTTGGGCGCGTCTCCTCGGTTTCCGCAATTTCCTCTCTCCTTATTAAAGCTGGTGCAGGTACTTGAGTGTGGGTGACTTTTCAGAGCCCATCACTTCGAACGGCTCTTGGGCTCCTGTTTCTTTTATCGATCCACGTGTCCATTCGCAGGACGTGGGGTCAAGATGCGTCGATTCACCTGGCCTCGCCTCTTCCCCTTATAAAATTGGAAACCCTACTTCGGGGTATAGTTTTACTTTCGTTCAATCCAGATACCTCCGAAAACGCAGATTCGTTCTTTGTCTTCTCCTCTTTTCGCCCAACGTCCGTTGTTCTATAGGTTCGGTCGATTATGTCTCGCACCCACGGCGTCGGTCCCATCTTCGCTACCCGATCTCCTCCCTCGGTGATGACAGAGGAAACCCTGGAATGCTTTCGGGAGGAATTTGTCCTGGAGCCGAAGGTCGCTCTTCGACTTCCTCGCCACGGTGAGCGCGCCGATGCCCCGAGGGACGAGTGCGTCGCCCTGTATGAAGTTTTCTTTCGGAAGACGGGGCTCTGTTTTCCCATTCCGTCGCTCATCGTGGCTTTCTTCTGTGCCTTTCTGGTGCCCATCACTCAGGTGAGTTCAAACTCGATCCGTCTCCTTGTCTGTACCATAGTTATGGCATTGGAGGCGAACGTTAATCTCACCTTGGAGGACCTTATGCGGATGTTCAAATTCTCCAAGAACCCCAAGAACGTTGGTCGCTATTCCTTCTCCCACCGGGTTACTGGCCACGTCATCAACGGCACGCCGTCGAACGAGTCCGGGTGGGAGGATAAGTTCTTCTTCGTGTCAGTGGACGAGGACAGCTTTGGGTGCTTCCACAAGTATTTGCCCAGGGAGTGGCTTGTCGACCAGTCCCCTCTTAAGTATGTTCCCAGCACCAATGATGAAGCTGCTCGTCACTTTGAGGTGACCCACGAGAGGCTCCTCGCCGTACCCAACCGTGATTGGACCACAGACTTCTCCAACGCTAGGGTCAAGAAGTCCGGGATTTTCTCATGGCCTTATCCCTCCGGGATGAATCTCCGGGACCTTCTTCCAGCTTCTGGGTTCGGCGGCCTTTCGTCATCTGGGGTCTCGTCGGGGGCCGCTCGAGGTGGAACTCAAGACCAGCGAAAAAGAAAGGTGTCCCGGGGAGTCCCGGCCGTCGACGGGATTTGTCTGTCGCGGAGAGGGAAGGTTTCCTCAAATGGGTCCCCCGCGAAGAGGCCTCGCAGCGATGGGGGCTCATCCGGCGTTTCTCTTAAAACCAGGGGCACCAGCGGGCGTGCTTCCGATGGGCCCGGGGGTGACCGTTCTCCCAAGAGGGCTAGGGTATCCTCCCCGGCCGGCGGAGTGCGGGAGGCATCGAATCCTCGGGGAGGTACCTCCTTGAGCCAAGTGCCGTCGCCGATCCCAAAGGGTCCTCCCCCGAAGCAGACTTCGGCCGTTTCCCCCGCTGTCGTTCCTTCTCGTGAGGCGGGTAACCCCTCCCCGAAGAAGGTCAGGGCGCCTTCTTCATCTAGTGGAACGCGGGATGCGTCGAATCCTCAGGAAGGAGTTCCCTCGGGTCAGGCGCCGATGCCGACCCCAAGAGGTCCTGCCGAGCAACAGAATGTGGCCGATCCGTCCGCCATCGATCTTCCTAGCGAGGCGGGGGTCGTTCCGTCGGGAACCCGCGATCTTCCACCTCCTCCTCCCAAAGCTGAGTGTGGGCTCCCCGTGAAAGGGGGTGTTGGGGGCGGACGTTCTTCCTCGCGTTCGCGAAAGAGGCTGGAGGTCGTGGTGAAGGTTGCCCTCGACACCGTCGAGGCCATGACCGCGGCGGTCGGGGCAGACGCTACGGCCGTCGCCGCAGGTTCCCCACGGCCTCGCGGTCGCGTGGAGGAGTCCGAAGGTGTAGGGGCGACATCATCTAAAGAGGGAGATGCTCCCGCCAAGGTCTCGGATCCCCTGGATTCGGCTGTGCCGGAGTCGGAGGGGGTTGCCCTCGAGGCCGATGCGCCGGTGGTCGCGGACCCTCCATCGTCGCTAGATGTCACCCACGCTGGGACCTCGGCTGTCGTGGAGCAGGCCGTGCAGGAGATGGAGGAAAGAGTCCTTGAGCCCGGGGACCTGGTCGTCGCGAATCTTCCCGCGACGTCGGAGGGCGCTCCTGCGGACAAACTTTCCTTGCCTTTCGAAGGAGGGACGTACTTGTCTCCTCTTCGGTTTACTGACGGTCCGCCCTGCGTCCCTGCTGCGGATGCTCCCGACGGTGTGTGGGAAACATACTCCGCGTTCATGTTCCAGGGATTGACGCGCTGCGCGCCTACGACGCGCAGGCCTGGTTTGGCCCTCAGCCTGTACGAGCAGTACCTCCACGCCATGGGGCATCTATTTCAGAGCGTTGCCTATCTGAACGATTTGATCCTTCTCGAGCGCGATCAGCGGATGTTGCCCGCGGAGGAGTCGATGGGTGAGAAGCAGAAGACTCAAGAGGTCAGCGAGCAGCTCGGCGCGTCTATGGCCCGCGCTCGTCAGAACCGCGAGCGAGTTGAGCAGCTCGAGGCCGAGTTGGCGGATGAGGCTTCCCGGAAGAAAGCCTTCCAAGCTCAGCTCGCTGAACTCAAAGTCAAGACGGATAGAGAGATCGAGGATCTTGGCACGAGCTTGGCCGCTCGCGAGGAGATTTTGGCCGACGAGAAGAAGAGACACCTGGACACGATGGGCGTGTGGAAAGAGAACGACGAGCATTTTGCCCAGGTGTGCGAGATCTTGGGGGCAGTCGGCTCGGAAAGGGTGTCGCTGCCGGCGGTGGCCAAGTCCGTCGTGGAGGGGCTTCGTGGCGACCTCGCGGCGGCCCGAGCCTAGTCGGAGGAAGAGCGGAGCGCCTGACTTCGCCTCTACGAAAGAGCACGCGCAAAGCTCGACAAGGCATCGGCTAGACTTCAGGCCTTAGACTCGGCAATCGACTCTCATCACCTCGCCGCGTCGCATCAGGCCAACATCGCGATGATCAACGCTCTTCCCGTCGGGGCCTCGGCCGAATTGCTCCGATGCCAGCTTCCGGAATGGCAGCAGCTCGAGGAAGAGAAGCAAGCGCAGGCTGACGAGCTCGAGAGGGAAGCCGAAGTTGATCCCGAGTCTCCTCCTCTTTCGCCGTGCAATCTCGCCCTGGCAGAGGGCGCCCAGCCCGCGTCTCCAGAGGCGTAGCTCCTTTCTTTTGCAACTACTTTCTTTAACGGACCAAAGGATATAAACCTCTTGTCTGTAATAATAATTTATTTTCCTCCTTTGCGAATTTGTTTATATTTTCGTGACTGCGTATTAATCTGTTGACTGGGAGTCGTTTTCTTCGTTTTGGATGGAGTCAATTAAATGATATTTTCTTTTGGCAAAATACATGAACTTACATGGGACTGTGTAAACGAGGTAGGATGTTCTCGTTCCTCGCTTGCCTTCTGGATTGGCCTTAGCCGTTCCTGTTGATTCATTTTATATGTTCTGCTCGCTTGGGAGCATTTTGATAGTGCTCGCTAGGAGACTTTCACCGGCAATGTATGCCTTAGGTGACTTTTGGGCACTCTCGCCTCTTTTATTGTGGGCACTCTCGCCTCTTTTATTGTGGGCACTCTCGCCTCTTTTATGCTCGCTATGGAGTCTTTTAATTTGCTCGCTGGGAGGCTTTATTTGCTCGCCTGGAGGCTTTATTTGCTCGTTGGGAGGCTTTATTTGCTCACTGGGAGGCTTTAGTAGGCGATGTATGCCTTAAGTAACTTTTGGGCACTCTCGCCTCTTTTATTGTGGTCGTATGTTTCAAACCTTCGACCAAAATATATATATATATACGATGTGCCGTAGCCATAACAGTGTTCCTGAGTAAAAAGGGTCGGGGTCCCCGTAAAAGAAATTTGACAGAAATGTTAGAATGCTTACAGGGATTTAACGTAAGGCTATGGGAAACAAAAGATGGTCTCTTCCTCAGTAGAATTTCTTCAGGTGCTTCACGTTCCAGCTCCTCATCACCTTGGCGCCTTCAGTGTTCTCGAGCTCGTAGACCCCTGGTCGGACGACACCAGTGACCCTGTATGGCCCTTCCCAACTTTGCCCCAGTTTCCCGGCGTTGGCCTCGGCTGTGTTCTGGAAGACTCGTCGAAGGACCATCTCCCCGATCCGAAAGCTCCTCGGGCGTACCTGCTTGTTGTAGTATCGAGCGACGGCGTTCTGGTAGTTAGCGACGTGGATACTTGCCTGTTCAAGGCGCTCGTCTACATGGTCGAGCTGGTCGAGCAGCCCTTGTCCGTTGGCTTCTTCGTCCCCTGGGGCCAGTAGTCGGCGAAGACTCGGAATTCCCATCTCCGCTGGTATGACCGCTTCTACACCGTACGACAAAGAGAACGGAGTTTGGCCGGTGGCCGAGTGTGGAGTTGTTCGATAGGCCCAGAGGACACCAGGGAGCTCGTCAGCCCAGAGTCCCTTCTTGGCGTCGAGCCTCTTCTTGATGTTGTCGGTTATCGTCCGATTGACCGCTTCGGCGTTTCCGTTGCCCTGGGGGTATCTTGGTGTTGATGTGTGCAGCTTCACCCCCTAGTGCGCACAGAAATTCATGAACCTCTTCGAGATGAACTGCGAACCGTTGTCAGCGATGATCTCCCTCGGCAGTCCAAAGCGCGTAAAGATGTGCTTCCACACGAAGCCTTCCACATCGGAGTCCTTGATGTTGCCGTACGCTTCCGCTTCCGCCCACTTGGTGAAGAAATCCGTGACCACCAACATGAACCTCCTCTGTCGCGTGCTTATGGGTATTGGGCCGACGATGTCCATAGACCACTTCATGAAAGGATACGGGACAGTCACCGAAGACAGCTCTTCGGCCGGGCAATTTATAGCCGGGGCGTGTCGCTGGCACTTCTCGCATCTCTTGGCATGATCGGCGCAGTCCGCCACCATCGTGCTCCAAAAGAAGCCTTGGCGCTTGGCCTTCCTCAGCAGGGACCTTCCCCCGGCATGGTTCCCGCACTCCCCGCTGTGGATTTCTCTCATCACGTAGTCGGCCTCTTTCTTGCCGAGGCACCTTAGGTAGGGCCCGGTGAAGCTTTTCAAGTAAAGCTTCTGCCTTATTATAGCGTACCTCGCGCTCTTGGCCTTGATATTCCTCGCCTCTTGGCGATCATCTGGCACGACTCCCTCCTGGATATATCTCTTGATGGGCGTCCGCCAGTCCTCCACTTCGTCGTCCTCCACCACTCCTCGTTTGTCATCTTCTGGCTCTCCGTTCACGAGCTCGTGGATGCTGAGCTCTTCGGAGGACTTGTCTTGCTCCTCGCCCACGCCTCGAGGCTTCTTCTTCGCTGGGCCCTCTTCCCTTTTTATACTTGGCCTCTTGACTGTTTCCACCGTAATGGATCGGAGCTCGCCTACCTCCGTTTTCGAGCCCAACCCTGCTAGCGCATCGGCGTGGGTGTTGTCTCCTCGCGTCACCTGTGTCAAGCTGAAGTATTCGAACTTCCCGGAGAGTGAATCCACGAGTTCCGCGTAAGCCTCCATCCTCTCGTCGCTTCTCTCATACTCGTCGCTGACTTGCTTGACTACTAGTTAGGAGTCTGAGAAGACGCTGACGTTCTTCACGCCGATTGCGAGGGCAGAATTCAAGCCTAAGAGGAGGGCTTCATACTCGGCCTCGTTGTTCGTGGCCCGATAGGCTACGTGGCACGCCTTCTCGACAACTTCCCCCATGGGCGAAGTGAGTCTGACGCCGGCGCCTGCCCCCTGCGCGGTGGAAGATCCTTCCACGTGTAGCTTCCAGGTCCAATCTTCATCGCTCAGGTCGAGGGGTTCTCTCGGAAGCTCGATCAGGAAGTCCGCGACGAATTGAGATTTGAGACTCGTTCGGAGTCTGTACTCGATGTCGTATGCTCCGAGCTTGATCGACCATTTCGTGATCCGCCCCGACTGGTTTGGACTATGGATGATGGTGCGCAACGGTCTATCAGTCATAACGATGATGGGATGCCCCTGGAAGTGAAACCTAAGTCTCTCCGAAGCGTCGTAGACTGCCAGGGCCAGCTTTTCCACCAGCGGATACCTTGTTTCTGCGTCGAGGAGCTTCCGACTGATGTAGGCCACCGACTTCTGCTCTCTCTCATCTTCCCGCACTAGTACCTGGCTAATCGCCTGGTCCGAGACGGCGACGTACAAGTATACGGTCTCTCCCGGGTTTGGCTTCGTCATCACCGGGGGCGTCGAGAGGTACGCCTTCAGAGCTTGGAAAGCCTCCTCGCACTTTTCGGTCTACTCGAACTTCTTGTTCTTCTTCAGCAACTCATAGAAGACGAGTGTTCTGTCGGCCTTCCTCAAGATGAAACGGCCCAGGGCGGCGATCCTCCCTGTCAGCCTCTGAATCTCACGTCGATTGCGCGGAGATGGCATACTCTTGATCGCTTCGATCTGCTCGGGATCCGCCTCGATCCCTCGCCGGGTGACCATGTGACCCATGAATTTTCCGGAGGAAATGCCGAAGGTGCATTTGGAAGGATTCAGCCTCATTTGGCGCCGGTTTAGGATCTCGAAACATTCCGCTAGGTGTTCGATGTGCCCTTCCGCCTTCATCGTTTTGACGACCATATCGTCGATATACACCTCCATGCTTTTCCCAATCTGCTCGTGGAACATCTTGGTCACCAGCCTTTGGTAGGTCGCGCCGGCGTTCTTCAAGCCGAATGGCATCACCTTGTAGCAATACGTTCCTTGCTCGCTGATGAAAGCGGTCTTCTCTTCGTCGTCCGGATGCATCCTTATCTGATGGTATCCCGAGTACGCGTCCATGAAGCTGAGGAGCTTGTGTCCTTGAGTGGCCTCGACGAGACGGTCGATATGCGGCATAGGGAAACTATCCTTCGGGCAAGCTTTGTTGAGGTCGGTGAAGTCCACACAGACTCGCCACTTCTCATTCTTCTTCTTGACGACGACCGTGTTAGCCAACCACTCGGGGTATTTCACCTCTCTGATGGTGCCCATGGAGAGCAGTTTATGACCTCCTTGTTGATCACCCTATTCCTGTCCGGTGCCATCTTCCTCCTTTTCTGGATGACGGACGGTGGCTAGGGTCGGTGTTGAGACGGTGGGCGATCACGGACGGGTCCACCCCCGACATATCCTCGTGGGTCCATGCGAAGCTCTTCCGATTCTCCTTCAAAAAGGCAATTAATCTGGCCTTGACCTCGGGATCGAGCTCCGCCCCTATGCTAGTCGTCCTCGTCGGGTCGGATTCGTCGATGAAGACTTGCTCGACCGCTTCGACCTGCAGTCCTGGCTGCTCTCTATCTGCCGCTCGCTTCTCGAGCGCCTCCGTCGCTGGCGATTAAAGGAGCAGGGTCGTCGGATTCTTCCCCTCGTTCTCTTGCGAGCCGCTTCCCGGCACCTCGCCTCCCTTGTTCGACAGGGGAGAGGCTAGCTGCTATAAGTCGGCAGCCTCCTCCTCGGTTACCTCCGCCGGTGTCTTCTCCCCGTGCACTTGGCGGTGGTGCATCATGTAGCAAACGCGGTAGGCGTCCCTGTCGCCCTGTATTTCTTCTATCGTCCCGGCTTCCCCGGGAAACTTAATGCATTGGTGGTAAGTGGAGGGCACGGCCCTCATCGAGTGGATCCAGGGTCTCCCCATGATCACGTTGAAGTGCGAAGGCACGTCTAGGACCATGAACTCGACCATCCTCTGCACTCCCTTTGCGCGGACCGGGAGGTGGACTGTACCTAGGGAGATAGCTACGTCCCCGTTGAATCCCGAGACCTTCCGTCGTCGCCCTCCGATCTCCAGGCCCTCGATCTTCATCTTCTCGAGACAATTATAGAAGATGACGTCAACGACGCTTCCGTTGTCGACGAGGACCCTGCAGACATCGGCGTTGCCGATCTCGAGCACGAGAACCAGGGCGTCGTCGTGCATCTCTGCGCATTCCCCGGTTTCGATGAATTCGATTTTCGCCTGGGGCCTGATTGCCATTGGATCTCCGCGGTTGTGTTCTTTCCCCCGACGCTGGAAAGCCTTGATAGCGCACTCCTCGGTGGCGTGACCGCTCATGTTGTGGAAGTCGCAAAATTTGCTCGCATCTTTAGGCCAAGGCTTCCTTTCGAAACTTCCTCGCCCTCCCGAGGGTCCTCTTCCCCCCTCGACGTGGCCTCCTCGCCCGCTAGAGAATCCTCCTCGGGCTGACACGAAGCCTCCTCGCTGGGCTCCCCTCGACTCGCTCGAGAAGTCCCCTCGCGGCGGCTCCCTTTCAGCGGGCTCTCTCCTTTCCTCTACTTGATAGACCCCTTTTCTCGGGGCCTCACGACCTCTTCGCTCTCCGGGAGCTCCCCAGCTGTCCCTGCGTGCTGTCGTTGTTCGGGTCTCAGCTTCGTCCCGGTGTTCCCTCCTCTCTGGGTGCTTCCCTCTTCCACCTCCCTCGTGGATCTTCTTCAGCGCCGCCTCCTCATCCTCAATCTCCATAAAAATCGAAGCCCGGTGGAGAGCGTCCTCGATCGTCGAGGGGCACATCTTCGCCAGCTCCGTCGAAAGGGGGAGGTGTTAAACAAGCCGTTCTTCAGAGTCTGGATCGCGATCAGCCCATGCAGGTTCGATATCCGGACCATGACAGCTTTGAACCTTTCGATGTAGTGGCGGAGCGTCTTTCCTCTTTCCTGAGCGAGGTTCCACAATGTGGTGATCGTTGCGTCGCTCTGCACGTACATTGAGTAGTGGCGTAGGAACGCCGCGACGAGGTCGTCGGAGTCGTCGATGGACTCCGAAGGTAGCTTGTTGAACCAATCGCTAGCTGGCCCTTGCAGGCTCTCCACGAACAGGCGGCAGAGGATGGCCTCCACCTTCTCCGTCTCTCTGGTGATGCGTTCCGTCACGATGCGGAATGACTTCACGTGAGTGTTCGGGTCCGAGGTCCCTTTGTATGGGGTGATTTTTACCTTTGGGAGTTCTCCCAGCTCCACCCCCCGGATCTTGGATGAGAAAGGAGTGGCTCTCGCCTCTCTGACCATCCGGTCGATTTTCAGTGCCGAACTCGTCGCCTGGTGCACCATAGACGCGAGCTGTCCCATCTTGGACTCCATTCCTGAAGATAATTCTTTCACCATATTCTTTACCTCTTCTATCATAAGGGGGTTCAGGACGGGACGAGCATTCACGGTCGCTGCCGGGTCCTCCTCCTCTGCTGTAGACGGTGTGAGTACGGTTTTCTGGACAAGATTCCTGTGGACTAGGGCTCCGGGCGCCGTCCATCCTCCTATCCCTCCGTTAGTCATGAACTGGTCCAGGCGGGCCGCGAGCTCCCTGTTCAGCTCGGCTTGCTCCTCGGCCCTCCTGTTGGCTTCTAGCGCCGTTGCTAAGGCTTCGGCCAGCTGCTGCCGTAGCACTCCTTCCTCCGCCATCTCCTCCTGACTTCCTCCTGCGCTGCTATCGTTGTTCGCCATGTCTTCAGTCTTCGTGAGCTTCCTGGCTGTGAGATAGAAAAAGACAGAGCCCCACGGTGGGTGCCAAACTATAGAGGTCGGTTTTCGCCGAGGCTCTTTTAGTCACAAGGATTAAATGGTTATCGTTTATGCGTGGGGGTCTAGTTATATGTTAATTATCCTTGAGTTTATATATATGGAGCTCGGTCTTTCTCGTTTATTAGCTTGGAAGCT
This sequence comes from Urtica urens, assembly GCA_958296335.1. Classification (NCBI taxonomy): domain Eukaryota; kingdom Viridiplantae; phylum Streptophyta; class Magnoliopsida; order Rosales; family Urticaceae; genus Urtica; species Urtica urens. Next base: position 165,115 of record CATQIS010000010.1, read on the forward strand.
TATCGAAGAAATACAGACGATGATGAACAATAATGAATAATCTCTCTCTTTCTCTAGGGTTCCGATTCGGGGATCTGGGGTTCTGGGGATCCCTCCTATGTGGTTTTTACATTGATATTTATATCTCTCCTCTCTTCCGAGTCCGTCCCTCCATTAGGGTTTCCTCTTTCGGCCCTGCCCCTCTCTGACTGGTCCCATGATTTCTTCCTGATCTTTACCTACTAATTCCCGTGATTGCATCTCTTTCGACTGACTCTCTGACACCAAGTCTTCTCGAGCACGCTTCCGTTTTCCCGCCATTTACACTGCGACGATGCCCCCTTTTGAGGCGATATCCCTTTCGCGGGTGGAGCGAGGAGAGATTCATCGAGGGGGGCTCCTCCCAGGAAAAACCTTCGCGAGGGATCTTCCTCGCGAAAGATCCATCCCCCTCGTTCGGGGCCAACCCTCCCTTGCGGAGGCGGATCTCCTCTCCTCGCATAGCTGTCGCCAGATGTCGGCCCCGCTCGCTTCCAACCATTTCGTCGTTTGATGGCCGAAACGACATGTGTTTTGGTTAAGAGGGATTTGACGAAATTCCACCTTAACAGTTACGTTTTGACACGTTCAAGTTACATTTTGACAAGTTAAAGTACATTTTTTCCAAGTTAAAGTTACGTTTTAACAACCTAAAGTTACGTTTTGACACGTTAAGGTTAGATTTTGACAAGTTAAAGTACGTTTTAACAAGTTAAAGTTATGTATCGACATGTTAAATTACGTTTTTTACAAGGTAAAGTACATTTGCAAGAAATTAAAGTTACGTTTTGACAACTTAAAGTTACATTATGACAAGTTAAATTACGTTTATTACAAGTTAAAGTAGGGTTTTACAAGTTAAAGTTACGTTTTGACAAGTTAAAGTTTTGTTTTGACAAGTTTTTGTTACGTTTTGAAAACTTAAACTTACATTTTGATAAATTAGATTACAGTTTTTACAAGTTAAAGTTACGTTTTGACATATTAAAGTACGTGTTTTAAAAGTTAAAGTAAAATTTAGACAAGTTAAAGTTTCGTTTTGACAAGTTATTGTTACGTTTTGACAACTTAAAGTCACATTTTGACAAGTTAAATATCATTTTTTACAATTTAAAGTACGTTTTTAACAAGTTACATTTATGTTTTGACAAGTTAAAAATACGTTTTGACACTTTAAAGTACGTGTTTTACAAGTTAAAGTTACGTTTAGACAAGTTAAAGTTTCGTTTTGACAAGTTATTGTTACGTTTTGACAACTTAAAGTTACATTTTGACAAGTTAAATTACGATTTTTACAAGTTAAAGAACGTTTTTAACAAGTTAAAGTTACGTTTGGACAAGTTAAAGTTACGTTGTGACAAGTTAAATTACATTTTTTACAAGTTAAAGTACATTTTTTACAAGTTGAAGTACGTTTTTTACAAGTTAAAGTACATTTTTTACAAGTTAAACTACATTTTTGTCAAGTTAAAGTACTTTTTTTATAAGTTAATGTATGTTTTTACAAGTTAAAATTATGTTTTGACAAGTTAAAGTTACGTTTTAACAAGTAAAAGTACGTGTTTTCTAAGTTAAAGTACGTTTATAACAACTTCAAGTACGTTTTTTACAAGTTAAAATACATTTTTTACAAGTTAAACCAAATTTTTACAAGAAATTACGTTTTCCACAAGTTAAAGTTATGTTCGAACAACTTAAACTTATGTTTTGACACATAAAAATTACATTTTGAAAAGTTAAAGTACGTTTTTAACAAGTTAAATTTACGTTTGTTCAAGTTAAAGTACGTTTTTTCCAAGTTGAAGTATATTTTTTACAATTTATAGTACATTTTTTACAAGTTAAACCACATTTTTAAAAAGTTAAATTATTTTTTTTACAAGTTAAAGTACGTTTTTAACAAGTTTAAGTTACGTTTTTACAAGTAAAAATTTCGTTTTGACACTTTAAAATTACATTTTGACAAGTTAAATACGTTTTTTACAAGTTAAAGTTACGTTTTGACAAGTTAAATTACGTTTTTTACAAGTTAAAGTTACGGTTTAACAACTTAAACTACCGTTGTGACACATTAAAATTACATTTTGACAAATTAAAGTACGTTTTTTACAAGTTAAAGTTACATTTTGACAAGTTAAATTATGTTTTTTACAAGTTAAAGTTACGTTTTGACAAGTTAAAGTAACGGTTTGACATATTAAAGTACGTGTTTTACAAGTTAAATTTACGTTTAGCCAAATTAAAGTTTCGTTTTGATATGTTATTGTTACGTTTTGACAACCTAAAGTTACATTTTGACAATTAAAACTACGTTTTTTACAATTTAAAGTACGTTTGTAACAAGTTAAAGTTATGTTTTGACAAGTTAAGGTTACATTTTGACACGTTATAGTACGTTTTTTTAAAGAAAAAGTACGTTTTTTACAAGTTGAAGTACGTTTTTTACAAGTTAAAGTACATTTTTTACAAGTTAAATTTATGTTTTACTAACTTAAAGTTACGTTTTGACACATTAAAATTACATTTTGACAAGTTAAAGTACGTTTTTTACAAGTTAAAGTTACGTTTTGACAAGTTAAATTACGTTTTTTACAAGTTAAAGTTACGGTTTAACAACTTAAACTACCGTTGTGAAACATTAAAATTACATTTTGTCAAGTTAAAGTACGTTTTTTACAAGTTAAAGTTACATTTTGACAAGTTAAATTACGTTTTTTACAAGTTAAAGTACGTTTTTTACAAGTTAAAGTTACGTTTTGACAAGTTAAAGTTACGGTTTGACATATTAAAGTACGTGTTTTACAAGTTATATTTACGTTTAGCCAAATTAAAGTTTCGTTTTGATATGTTATTGTTACGTTTTGACAACCTAAAGTTACATTTTGACAATTAAAATTATGTTTTTTACAATTTAAAGTACGGTTGTAACAAGTTAAAGTTATGTTTTGACAAGTTAAAGTTACATTTTGACACGTTATAGTACGTTTTTTTAAAGAAAAAGTACGTATTTTACAAGTTGAAGTACGTTTTTTACAAGTTAAAGTACATTTTTTACAAGTTAAAGTTATGTTTTACTAACTTAAAGTTACGTTTTGACACATTAAAATTACATTTTGACAAATTAAAGTACGTTTTTTACAAGTTAAAGTTACGTTTTGACAAGTTAAAATACGTTTTTTACAAGTTAAAGTTACGGTTTAACAACTTAAACTACCGTTGTGACACATTAAAATTACATTTTGACAAGTTAAAGTACGTTTTTTACAAGTTAAAGTTACGTTTCGACAAGTTTAATTATGTTATTTACAAGATAAAGTTCGTTTTTTACTAGATAAAGTTTCGTTGTGACAAGTAAAATTACGTTTTTTAAAAGTTAAAGTACATTTTTAACAAGTTAAACTTACGTTTTGACAAGTTAAAGTTACGTTGTGACAAGTTAAATTACGTTTTTTACAAGTTAAAGTACGTTTTTAACAAGTTGAATTTCGTTTTGTACAAGTTAAAGTACATTTTATTACAAGTTACACAACATTTTTGACAAGTTAAAGTACGTTTGTTACAAGTTATTGTATGTTTTTTCCAAGTTGAAGGTACGTTTTGACAAGTTAAAGTTACGTTTTTACAAGTTAAAGTACGTTTTTTACAAGTTAAAGTACGTTTTTTACAAGTTAAAGTACGGTTTTAACAAGTTAAAGTTACATTTTGACAAGTTAAAGTTACATTTTGACAAGTTAAAGTACGTTTTTTACAAGTTAAAGTACGTTTTTAACAAGTTAAAGTTACGTTTTGACAATTTAAAGTTACATTTTGACAAGTTAAAGTACGTTTTTTACAAGTTAAAGTAAGTTTTTAACAAGTTAAAGTTACGTTTTGACAATTTAAAGTTACATTTTGACAAGTTACATTTTGACAAGTTACATTACGTTTTTTACAAGTTAAAGTACGTTTTTTACAAGTTAAAGTTACGGTTTGACATATTAAAGTACGTGTTTTACAAGTTAAAGTTACGTTTAGACAAATTAAAGTTTCGTTTTAACAAGTTATTGTTACGTTTTGACAACCTAAAGTTACATTTTGACAAGTAAAATTACGTTTTTTACAAGATAAAGTACGTTTTTTACAAGATAAAGTTTCGTTGTGACAAGTAAAATTACGTTTTTTAAAAGTTAAAGTACGTTTTTAACAAGTTAAACTTACGTTTTGACAAGTTAATATTACGTTTTGACAAGTTAAAATACGTTTTTTACAAGTTAAAGTACTTTTTTTACAAGTTGAAGTACGTTTTTTACAAGTTAAAGTACATTTTTTACAAGTTATACAACATTTTTGACAAGTTAAAGTACGTTTGATACAAGTTAATGTATGTTTTTTACAAGTTGAAGTTACGTTTTTTACAAGTTAAAGTACGTTTCTTACAAGTTAAATTAAGTTTTTTACCAGTTAAAGTACGGTTTTAACAAGTTCAAGTTACGTTTTGACAAGTTAAAGTTACATTTTGACAAGTTAAAGTACGTTTTTCACAAGTTAAACTATGTTTTTGACAAGTTAATGTTACGTTTTGACAATTTAAAGTTATATTTTGACAAGTTAAATTACGTTTTTTACAAGTTAAAGTACGTTTTTAACAAGTTGAAGTACGTTTTTTACAAGTTAAAGTACATTTTTTACAAGTTAAACAACATTTTTGACAAGTTAAAGTACGTTTGTTACAAGTTATTGTATGTTTTTTACAAGTTGAAGTTACGTTTTGACAAGTTGAAGTTACGTTTTGACAAGTTAAAGTTACGTTTTTACAAGTTAAAGTACGTTTTTTACAAGTTAAAGTACATTTTTTACAAGTTAAAGTTATGTTTTACAAACTTAAAGTTACGTTTTGACACATTAAAATTACATTTTGACAAGTTAAAGTACATTTTTTACAAGTTAAAGTTACGTTTTTACAAGTTAAAATACGTTTTTTACAAGTTAAAGTACTTTTTTTACAAGTTGAAGTACGTTTTTTACAAGTTAAAGTACATTTTTTACAAGTTAAACAACATTTTTGACAAGTTAAAGTACGTTTGTTACAAGTTAATGTATGTTTTTTACAAGTTGAAGTTACGTTTTGACAAGTTAAAGTTACGTTTTTACAAGTTAAAGTACGTTTTTTACAAGTTAAAGTAAGTTTTTTACCAGTTAAAAAACGGTTTTATAAAGTTAAAGTTACGTTTTGACAAGTTAAAGTTACATTTTGACAAGTTAAATTACGTTTTTTACAAGTTAAAGTACGTTTTTTACAAGTTAAAGTTACGTTTTGACAAGTTAAAGTTACGGTTTGACATATTAAAGTACGTGTTTTACAAGTTAAAGTTACGTTTAGACAAATTAAAGTTTCGTTTTGACAAGTTATTGTTACGTTTTGACAACCTAAAGTTACATTTTGACAAGTAAAATTACATTTTTTACAATTTAAAGTACGTTTGTAACAAGTTAAAGTTATGTTTTGACAAGTTAAAGTTACATTTTGACACGTTATAGTACGTTTTTTAAAAGAAAAAGTACGTTTTTTACAAGTTGAAGTACGTTTGTTACAAGTTATAGTACATTTTTTACAAGTTAAAGTTATGTTTTACTAACTTAAAGTTACGTTTTGACACATTAAAATTACATTTTGACAAGTTAAAGTATGTTTTTTACAAGTTGAAGTTACGTTTTGACAAGTTAAAGTTACGTTTTTACAAGTTAAAGTACGTTTTTTACAAGTTAAGGTACGTTTTTTACCAGTTAAATTACGGTTTTAACAAGTTAAAGTTACGTTTTGACAAGTTAAAGTTACATTTTGACAAGTTAAAGTATGTTTTTTACAAGTTAAAGTACGTTTTTAACAAGTTAAAGTTATGTTTTGACAATTTAAAGTTCCATTTTCATAAGTTAAATTACGTTTTTTACAAGTTAAAGTACGTTTTTTACAAGTTAAAGTTACGTTTTGACAAGTTAAAGTTACGGTTCGACATATTAAAGTACGTGATTTACAAGTTAAAGTTACGTTTAGACAAATTAAAGTTTCGTTTTGACAAGTTATTGTTACGTTTTGACAACCTAAAGTTACATTTTGACAAGTAATTTTAACAAGTTAAATTACAATTTTTACAAGTTAAAGTTACGTTTTGAAAATTTAATTTTGTGTTTTACAAGATAAAGTACGTTTTTTACAATATAAAGTTCGTTGTGACAAGTAAAATTACGTTTTTTAAAAGTTAAAGTACGTTTTTAACAAGTAAAACTTACGTTTTGACAAGTTAATGTTACGTTTTGACAAGTTAAAATACGTTTTTGCAAGTTAAAGTACTTTTTTTACAAGTTGAAGTACGTTTTTTAAAAGTTAAAGTACATTTTTTACAAGTTAAACAACATTTTTGACAAGTTAAAGTGCGTTTGTTACAAGTTAATGTATGTTTTTTACAAGTTGAAATTACGTTTTGACAAGTTAAAGTGATGTTTTTACAAGTTAAAATAAGTTTTTTACCAGTTAAAGTACGGTTTTAACAAGTTAAAGTTACGTTTTGACAAGTTAAAGTTACATTTTGAAAAGTTAAAGTACGTTTTTTACAAGTTAAAGTACGTTTTTAACAAGTTAAAGTTACGTTTTGACAATTTAAAGTTACATTTTGACAAGTTAAATTACGTTTTTTACAAGTTAAAGTACGTTTTTTACAAGTTAAAGTTACGTTTTGACAAGTTAAAGTTACGGTTTGACATATTAAAGTACGTGTTTTACTAGTTAACTTTACGTTTAGACAAATTAAAGTTTCGGTTTGACAAGTTATTGTTACAGTTTTGACAACCTAAAGTTACATTTTGACAAGTAAAATTACGTTTTTTACAATTTAAAGTACGTTTGTAACAAGTTAAAGTTACGTTTTGGGAAGTTAAAGTTACATTTTGACACGTTATAGTACGTTTTTTAAAAGAAAAAGTACGTTTTTTACAAGTTGAAGTACGTTTGTTACAAGTTATAGTACAATTTTTTACAAGTTAAAGTTATGTTTTACTAACTTAAAGTTACGTTTTGACACATTAAAATTACATTTTGACAAGTTAAAGTACGTTTTTTACAAGTTAAAGTTACGTTTTGACAAGTTAAATTACGTTTTTTACAAGTTAAAGTTACGGTTTAACAACTTAAACTACCGCTGTGACACATTAAAATTAAATTTTGACAAGTTAAAGTACGTTTTTTACAAGTTAAAGATACGTTTTGACAAGTTTAATTATGTTTTTTACAAGATAAAGTTTGTTTTTTACAAGATAAAGTTTCGTTGTGACAAGTAAAATTACGTTTATTAAATGTTAAAGTATGTTTTTAACAAGTTAAACTTACGTTTTGACAAGTTAAAGTTACGTTTTGACAAGTTAAATTACGTTTTTTACAAGTTAAAGTACGTTTTTAACTAGTTGAAGTACGTTTTTTACAAGTTAAAGTACATTTTTTTGCAGGTTAAACAACATTTTTTACAAGTTAAAGTTACGTTTTTACAAGTTAAAGTACGTTTTTTACAAGTTAAACTAAGTTTTTTACCAGTTAAAGTACGGTTTTAAAAAGTTAAACTTACGTTTTGACAAGTTAAAGTTACATTTTGACAAGTTAAAGTTACGGTTTGACATATTAAAGTACGTGTTTTACAAGTTAAAATTACGTTTAGCCAAATTAAAGTGTCTTTTTGAGATGTTATTGTTACGTTTTGACAACCTAAACTTACATTTTGACAAGTAAAATTACGTTTTTTACAATTTAAAGTACGTTTGTAACAAGTTAAAGTTATGTTTTGACAAGTTAAAGTTACATTTTGACACGTTATAGTACGTTTTTTAAAAGAAAAAGTACATTTCTTACAAGTTGAAGTACGTTTTTTACAAGTTAAAATACATTTTTTACAAGTTAAAGTTATGTTTTACTAACTTAAAGTTACGTTTTGACACTTTAAAATTACATTTTGACAAGTTAAAGTACGTTTTTTACAAGTTAAAGTTACGTTTTGACAAGTTAAATTACGTTTTTTACAAGTTAAAGTTACGGTTTAACAACTTAAACTACCGATGTGACACATTAAAATTACATTTTGACAAGTTAAAGTACGTTTTTTACAAGTTAAAAATACGTTTTGACAAGTTTAATTATGTTTTTTACTAGATAAATTTCGTTTTTTCCAAGATAAAGTTTATTTGTGACAAGTAAAATTACGTTTTTTAAATGTTAAAGTATGTTTTTAACAAGTTAAACTTACGTTTTGACAAGTTTAAGTTACGTTTTGACAAGTTAAATTACGTTTTGACAAGTTAAATTACGTTTTTTACAAGTTAAACGACGTTTTTAACAAGTTGAAGTACGTTTTTTACAAGTTAAAGTAAATTTTTTACAAGTTAAACAACATTTTTTACAACTTAAAGTACGTTTACAAGTTAATGTATGTTTTTTACAAGTTGAAGTTACGTTTTGACAAGTGAAAGTTACGTTTTTACAAGTTAAAGTACGTTTTTTACAAGTTAAAGTAAGTTTTTTACCAATTAAAGTACGGTTTTATCAAGTTAAAGTTACGTTTGGACAAGTTAAAGTTACATTTTGACAATTTAAAGTTTGTTTTTTACAAGTTAAAGTACGTTTTTAACAAGTTAAAGTTACGTTTTGACAATTTAAACTTACATTTTGACAAGTTAAATTACGTTTTTTACAAATTAAAGTACGTTTTTTACAAGTTAAAGTTACGTTTTGACAAGTTAAAGTTACGGTTTGACATATTAAAGTACGTGTTTCACAAGTTAAAGTTACGTTTAGCCAAATTAAAGTTTCGTTTTGACATGTCATTGTTACGTTTTGACAACCTAAAGTTACATTTTGACAAGTAAAATTACGTTTTTTACAATTTAAAGTATGTTTGTAACAAGTTAAAGTTATGTTTTGACAAGTTAAAGTTACATTTTGACACGTTATAGTACGTTTTTTAAAAGAAAAAGTACGTTTTTTACAAGTTGAAGTACGTTTTTTACAAGTTAAAGTACATTTTTTACAAGTTAAAGTTATGTTTTACTAACTTAAAGTTACGTTTTGACACATTAAAATTACATTTTGACAAGTTAAAGTACGTTTTTTACAAGTTAAAGTTACGTTTTGACAAGTTAAATTACGTTTTTTACAAGTTAAAGTTACGGTTTAACAACTTAAACTACCGCTGTGACACATTAAAATTACATTTTGACAAGTTAAAGTACGTTTTTTACAAGTTAAAGATACGTTTTGACAAGTTTAATTATGTTTTTTACAAGATAAAGTTCGTTTTTTACAAGATAAAGTTTCGTTGTGACAAGTAAAATTACATTTATTAAATGTTAAAGTATGTTTTTAACAAGTTAAACTTACGTTTTGACAAGTTTAAGTTACGTTTTGACAAGTTAAATTACGTTTTTTACAAGTTAAAGTATGTTTTTAACAAGTTGAAGTACGTTTTTTATAAGTTAAATTACATTTTTTACAAGTTAAACAACATTTTTTACAACTTAAAGTACGTTTGTTACAAGTTAATGAATGTTTTTTACAAGTTGAAGTTACGTTTTGACAAGTTAAAGTTACGTTTTTACAAGTTAAAGTACGTTTTTTACAAGTTAAAGTAAGTTTTTTACCAATTAACGTACGGTTTTATCAAGTTAAAGTTACGTTTGGACAAGTTAAAGTTACATTTTGACAATTTAAAGTTTGTTTTTTACAAGTTAAAGTACGTTTTTAACAAGTTAAACTTACGTTTTGACAATTTAAACTTACATTTTGACATGTTAAATTACGTTTTTTACAAGTTAAAGTACGTTTTTTACAAGTTAAAGTTACGTTTTGACAAGTTAAAGTTACGGTTTGACATATTAAAGTACGTGTTTTACAACTTAAATTTACGTTTAGCCAAATTAAAGTTTCGTTTTGATATGTTATTGTTACGTTTTGACAACCTAAAGATACATTTTGACAAGTAAAATTACGTTTTTTACAATTTAAAGTACGTTTGTAACAAGTTAAAGTTATGTTTTGACAAGTTAAAGTTACATTTTGACACGTTATAGTACGTTTTTTTAAAGAAAAAGTACGTTTTTTACAAGTTGAAGTGCGTTTTTTACAAGTTAAAGTACATTTTTTATAAGTTAAAGTTATGTTTTACTAACTTAAAGTTACGTTTTGACACATTAAAATTACATTTTGACAAGTTAAAGTACGTTTTTTACAAGTTAAAGTTACGTTTTGACAAGTTAAATTACGTTTTTTACAAGTTAAACTTACGGTTTAACAACTTAAACTACCGTTGTGACACATTAAAATTATTTTTGACAACTTAAAGTACGTTTTTTACAAGTTAAAGATACGTTTTGACAAGTTTAATTATGTTTTTTACAAGATAAAGTTCGTTTTTTACAAGATAAAGTATCGTTGTGACAAGTAAAATTACATTTATTAAATGTTAAAGTATGTTTTTAACAAGTTAAACTTACGTCCTGACAAGTTATAGTTACGTTTTGACAAGTTAAATTACGTTTTTTACAAGTTAAAGTATGTTTTTAACAAGTTGAAGTACGTTTTTTACAAGTTAAATTACATTTTTTAGAAGTTAAACAACATTTCTTACAAGTTAAAGTACGTTTGTTACAAGTTAATGTATGTTTTTTACAAGTTGAAGTTACGTTTTGACAAGTTAAAGTTACGTTTTTACAAGTTAAAGTACGTTTTTTACAAGTTAAAGTAAGTTTTTTACAAGTTAAAGTACGGTTTTAACAAGTTAAAGTTACGTTTTGACAAGTTAAAGTTACATTTTGACAAGTTAAAGTTCGTTTTTTACAAGTTAAAGTACGTTTTTAACAAGTTAAAGTTACGTTTTGACAATTTAAAGTTACATTTTGACATGTTAAATTACGTTTTTTACAAGTTAAAGTACGTTTTTAACAAGTTGAAGTACGTTTTTTACAAGTTAAAGTACATTTTTTACAAGTTAAACAACATTTTTGACAAGTTAAAGTACGTTTGTTACAAGTTATTGTATGTTTTTTACAAGTTGAAGTTACGTTTTGACAAGTTGAAGTTACGTTTTGACAAGTTAAAGTTACGTTTTTACAAGTTAAAGTACGTTTTTTACAAGTTAAAGTACATTTTTTACAAGTTAAAGTTATGTTTTACAAACTTAAAGTTACGTTTTGACACATTAAAATTACATTTTGACAAGTTAAAGTACGTTTTTTACAAGTTAAAGTTACGTTTTTACAAGTTAAAATACGTTTTTTACAAGTTAAAGTACTTTTTTTACAAGTTGAAGTACGTTTTTTACAAGTTAAAGTACATTTTTTACAAGTTAAACAACATTTTTGACAAGTTAAAGTACGTTTGTTACAAGTTAATGTATGTTTTTTACAAGTTGAAGTTACGTTTTGACAAGTTAAAGTTACGTTTTTACAAGTTAAAGTACGTTTTTTACAAGTTAAAGTAAGTTTTTTACCAGTTAAAAAACGGTTTTATAAAGTTAAAGTTACGTTTTGACAAGTTAAAGTTACATTTTGACAAGTTAAATTACGTTTTTTACAAGTTAAAGTACGTTTTTTACAAGTTAAAGTTACGTTTTGACAAGTTAAAGTTACGGTTTGACATATTAAAGTACGTGTTTTACAAGTTAAAGTTACGTTTAGACAAATTAAAGTTTCGTTTTGACAAGTTATTGTTACGTTTTGACAACCTAAAGTTACATTTTGACAAGTAAAATTACATTTTTTACAATTTAAAGTACGTTTGTAACAAGTTAAAGTTATGTTTTGACAAGTTAAAGTTACATTTTGACACGTTATAGTACGTTTTTTTAAAAGAAAAAGTACGTTTTTTACAAGTTGAAGTACGTTTGTTACAAGTTATAGTACATTTTTTACAAGTTAAAGTTATGATTTACTAACTTCAAGTTACGTTTTTACACATTAAAATTACATTTTGACAAGTTAAAGTACGTTTTTTACAAGTTAAAGTTACGTTTTGACAAGTTAAATTACGTTTTTACAAGTTAAAGTTACGGTTTAACAACTTAAACTACCGCTGTGACACATTAAAATTAAATTTTGACAAGTTAAAGTACGTTTTTTACAAGTTAAAGATACGTTTTGACAAGTTTAATTATGTTTTTTACAAGATAAAGTTTGTTTTTTACAAGATAAAGTTTCGTTGTGACAAGTAAAATTACGTTTATTAAATGTTAAAGTATGTTTTTAACAAGTTAAACTTATGTTTTGACAAGTTAAAGTTACGTTTTGACAAGTTAAATTACGTTTTTTACAAGTTAAAGTACGTTTTTAACTAGTTGAAGTACGTTTTTTACAAGTTAAAGTACATTTTTTTGCAAGTTAAACAACATTTTTTACAAGTTAAAGTACGTTTGTTACAAGTTAATGTATGTTTTTTACAAGTTGAAGTTACGTTTTGACAAGTTAAAGTTACGTTTTTACAAGTTAAAGTACGTTTTTACAAGTTAAAGTACATTTGTTACAAGTTAATGTATGTTTTTTACAAGTTGAAGTTAAAGTTTTTACAAGTTAAAGTTACGTTTTTACAAGTTAAAGTACGTTTTTTACAAGTTAAACTAAGTTTTTTACCAGTTAAAGTACGGTTTTAAAAAGTTAAACTTACGTTTTGACAAGTTAAAGTTACATTTTGACAAGTTAAAGTTACGGTTTGACATATTAAAGTACGTGTTTTACAAGTTAAAATTACGTTTAGCCAAATTAAAGTGTCTTTTTGACATGTTATTGTTACGTTTTGACAACCTAAACTTACATTTTGACAAGTAAAATTACGTTTTTTACAATTTAAAGTACGTTTGTAACAAGTTAAAGTTATGTTTTGACAAGTTAAAGTTACATTTTGACACGTTATAGTACGTTTTTTAAAAGAAAAAGTACATTTCTTACAAGTTGAAGTACGTTTTTTACAAGTTAAAATACATTTTTTACAAGTTAAAGTTATGTTTTACTAACTTAAAGTTACGTTTTGACACTTTAAAATTACATTTTGACAAGTTAAAGTACGTTTTTTACAAGTTAAAGTTACGTTTTGACAAGTTAAATTACGTTTTTTACAAGTTAAAGTTACGGTTTAACAACTTAAACTACCGCTGTGACACATTAAAATTACATTTTGACAAGTTAAAGTACGTTTTTTACAAGTTAAAAATACGTTTTGACAAGTTTAATTATGTTTTTTACTAGATAAATTTCGTTTTTTCCAAGATAAAGTTTATTTGTGACAAGTAAAATTACGTTTTTTAAATGTTAAAAGTATGTTTTTAACAAGTTAAACTTACGTTTTGACAAGTTTAAGTTACGTTTTGACAAGTTAAATTACGTTTTTTTACAAGTTAAACGACGTTTTTAACAAGTTGAAGTACGTTTTTTACAAGTTAAAGTAAATTTTTTACAAGTTAAACAACATTTTTTACAACTTAAAGTACGTTTACAAGTTAATGTATGTTTTTTACAAGTTGAAGTTACGTTTTGACAAGTGAAAGTTACGTTTTTACAAGTTAAAGTACGTTTTTTACAAGTTAAAGTAAGTTTTTTACCAATTAAAGTACGGTTTTATCAAGTTAAAGTTACGTTTGGACAAGTTAAAGTTACATTTTGACAATTTAAAGTTTGTTTTTTACAAGTTAAACTACGTTTTTAACAAGTTAAAGTTACGTTTTGACAATTTAAACTTACATTTTGACAAGTTAAATTACGTTTTTTACAAATTAAAGTACGTTTTTTACAAGTTAAAGTTACGTTTTGACAAGTTAAAGTTACGGTTTGACATATTAAAGTACGTGTTTTACAAGTTAAAGTTACGTTTAGCCAAATTAAAGTTTCGTTTTGACAAGTTATTGTTACGTTTTGACAACCTAAAGTTACATTTTGACAAGTAAAATTACGTTTTTTTAAATTTAAAGTTACATTTTGACACGTTATAGTACGTTTTTTAAAAGAAAAAGTACGTTTTTTACAAGTTGAAGTACGTTTTTTACAAGTTAAAGTACATTTTTTACAAGTTAAAGTTATGTTTTACTAACTTAAAGTTACGTTTTGACACATTAAAATTACATTTTGACAAGTTAAAGTACGTTTTTTACAAGTTAAAGTTACGTTTTTACAAGTTAAAATACGTTTTTTACAAGTTAAAGTACTTTTTTTACAAGTTGAAGTACGTTTTTTACAAGTTAAAGTACATTTTTTACAAGTTAAACAACATTTTTGACAAGTTAAAGTACGTTTGTTACAAGTTAATGTATGTTTTTTACAAGTTGAAGTTACGTTTTGACAAGTTAAAGTTACGTTTTTACAAGTTAAAGTACGTTTTTTACAAGTTAAAGTAAGTTTTTTACCAGTTAAAAAACGGTTTTATAAAGTTAAAGTTACGTTTTGACAAGTTAAAGTTACATTTTAACAAGTTAAAGTACGTTTTTTACAAGTTAAAGTACGTTTTTTACAAGTTAAAGTTACGTTTTGACAAGTTAAAGTTACGTTTTTGACATATTAAAGTACGTGTTTTACAAGTTAAAGTTACGTTTAGACAAATTAAAGTTTCGTTTTGACAAGTTATTGTTACGTTTTGACAACCTAAAGTTACATTTTGACAAGTAAAATTACGTTTTTTACAATTTAAAGTACGTTTGTAACAAGTTAAAGTTATGTTTTGACAAGTTAAAGTTACATTTTGACACGTTATAGTACGTTTTTTAAAAGAAAAAGTACGTTTTTTACAAGTTGAAGTACGTTTTTTACAAGTTATAGTACATTTTTTACAAGTTAAAGTTAT
>CATQIS010000010.1:180465-436382 GCA_958296335.1 Urtica urens
GTTGTTAAACCGTAACATTAACCTGTAAAAAACGTAATTTAACTTGTCAAAACGTAACTTTAACTTGTAGAAACGTAACTTTAAACTTGTAAAAAACATACATTAATTTGTAAAAAAATGTACTTTAACTTCTCAAAAATGTGGTTTTACCTGTAAAAAATGTATTTTAACTTGTAAAAATCGTACTTCAACTTGTAAAAAAACGTACTTTAACTTGTAAAAACCGTATTTTAACTTGTCAAAACGTAACTTTAACTTGTCAAAACGTAAGTTTAACTTGTTAAAAACGTACTTTAACTTTTAAAAAACATAATTTTACTTGTCACAACGAAACTTTATCTTGTAAAAAACATAATTAAACTTGTCAAAACGTAACTTTAACTTGTAAAAAACGTACTTTAACTTGTCAAAATGTAATTTTAATGTGTCACAACAGTAGTTTAAGTTGTTAAACCGTAACATTAACTTGTAAAAAATGTAATTTAACTCGTCAAAACGTAACTTTAACTTGTAAAAAACGTACTTTAACTTGTCAAAATGTTATTTTAATGTGTCAAAACGAAACTTTAAGTTATTAAAACATAACTTTAACTTCTAAAAAATGTACTTTAACTTGGAAAACACGTACTTCAACTTGTAAAAAATGTACTTTTACTGGTAAAAAACGTACTTTAACGTGTCAAAATGTAACTTTAACTTGTCAAAACGTAACTTTAACTAGTTACAAACATACTTTAAATTGTAAAAAAATGTAATTTTACTTGTCAAAATGTAACTTTAACTTGTCAAAACGTAATTTTAACTTGTTAAAAACGTACTTTAACTTTTAAAAAACGTACTTTAACTTGTTAAAATGTAACTTTAACTTATCAAAACGTATATTTAACTTGTTAAAAATGTACTTTAACTTGTAAAAAACGTACTTTAACTTGAAAAAAACTTACTTTGCCTTGTAAAAACGTAACTTTAACTTGTCAAAACGTAACTTCAACTTGTAAAAGAAATACATTAACTTGTAAAAAACGTACTTTAACTTGTCAAAAATGTGGTTTGACTTGTTAAAAATGTACTTTAACTTGTAAAAAAATGTACTTTAACTTGTAAAAAACGTATTTTAACTTGTCAAAACGTAACTTTAACTTGTCAAAACGTAAGTTTAACTTGTTAAAAACGTACTTTAACTTTTAAAAAACATAATTTTAGTTGTCATAACGAAACTTTATCTTGTAAAAAACGTACTTTATCTTGTAAAAAACATAATTAAACTTGTCAAAACGTAACTTTAACTTGTAAAAAACGTTCTTTAACCAGTCAAAATGTAATATTAACTTGTTAAAAACGTACTTTAACTTGTCAAAATGTAACTTGAACGTTTCAAAACGTAACCTTAAGTTGTTAAAACGTAACTTTAACTTGTAGAAAACGTAATTTAACTTGTAACAAACGTACTTTAACAAGTCAAAACGTAACTTAAACTTGTCCAAACGTAACTTTAACTTGTTAAAAACCTACTTTAACTTGTAATAAACGTAATTTAAATTGTCAAAATGTAACTTTAAGTTGTCAAAACGTAACAATAACTTGTTAGAACGAAACTTTTACTTGTCTAAATGTAACTTTAACTAGTAAAAAACGTACTTGTACTTGTAAAAAACTTACTTTAACTTGTCAAAATGTAACTATAACTTGTCAAAACGTAACTTTAACTTGTTAAAAACGTACTTTAACTTGAAAAAACGTAATTTAACTTGTCATAACATAACTTTATCTTGTTAAAAACGTACTTTAACTTGTCAAAATGTAACTTTAACGTGTCAAAACGTAACTTTAAGTTGTTAAAACGTAAGTTTAATTTGTAGAAAACGTAATTTAACTTGTAAAAAACGTACTTTAACATGTTAAAACGTAACTTTAACGTGTCAAAACGTAAATTTGACTTGTTAAAACCTACTTTAACTTGTAAAAAAAGTAATATAAATTGTCAAAATGTAACTTTAAGTTGTCAAAACGTAACAATAATTTGTTAAAACGAAACTTTAACTTGTCGAAACGTAACTTTAACTTGTAAAAAACGTACTTTAACTTGTATAAAACTTAGTTTAACTTGTAAAAATGTAACTCTAACTTGTCAAAACGTAAGTTTAACTTGTTTAAAACGTTCTTTATTTTGTAAAAAACAAAATTTAACTTGTCAAAACATAACTTTAACTTGTTAAAAACGTAGTTTAACTTGTCAAAATATAACTTTAACGTGTCAAAACGTAACTTTAAGTGGTTAAAAAGTAACTTTAACTTGTTGAAAACGTAATTTAACATGTAAAAAACGTATTTTAACTTGTCAAAACGTAACTTTAGTTTGTCAAACCGTAATTTTAATTTGATAAAAACGTACTTTAACTTATAAAAAAACGTTATTTAACTTGTCAAAATGTAACTTTAAGTTGACAAGAGATAACATAAATTGTCAAAACAAACCTTTAACTTGTCAAAACGTACTTATAACTTTTAAAAAATGTACTTAAGTTTGTAAAAAACTTAATTTTTCTTGTCAAACCGTAACTGTAACTTGTCAAAACATAAGTTTAACCTGTAAAAAATGTACTTTAACTATAAAAAAATTTACTTTAACTTGTCAAAAATGTGGTTTAACTTGTAAAAACTGTACTTAACTTGTAAAAAACGTACTTCAACTTGTAAAAAAACGTACTTTAACTTGTAAAAAAACGTACTTTAACATGTGAAAATGTAACTTTAACTTGTCAAAACGTAACTTTATCTTGTAAAATACGTAATTTAACTTGTAAAAACGTAATTTAACTTGTCAAAATGTAACTTTAATTTATCAAAACGTACTTTAATTTGTCAAAACATAAATGTAACGTGTTCAAATGTAACTTTAAGTTGTTCAAACATAACTTTAACTAGTAAAAAACGTTCTTTAACTTGTAAAAAACGTACTTTAACTTGTTAAAAACATACTTTAACGTGTCAAAACGTAACTTTAACTTGTTATAGCGTAACTTTAACTTCTTAAAAACGTACTTTAACTTGTAAAAAAACGTACTTCAACTTGTCAAAATATAATTTTAATATTTCAAAACATAACATTAAGTTGTTAAAACGTAACTTTAAGTTGTTAAAACGTAACTTAAACTTGTTGAAAACGTAATTTAACTTGTAAAAAACATACTTTAACAGGAGAAAACGTAACTTTAACTTGTTAAAAACGTACTTTAACTTGTAAAAAACGTAATTTAACTTGTCAAAATGTAACTTTAAGTTGTCAAAACGTAACAATAACATGTCAAAACGTAACTTTAACTTGTCAAAACGTAACTTTAACTTGTTAAAAACGTGCTTTAATGTAACTCTAACTTGTCAAAACATAAATTTAACTTGTCAAAATGTAACTTTAATGTGTCAAAACGTAACTTTAAGTTGTTAAAATGTAACTTTAACTTGTAGAAAAACGTAACTTTAACATGTCAAAGCGTAACTTTAACTTCTTAAAAACGTACTTTAACTTGTAAAAAACGTAATTTAACTTGTTTAAATGTAACTTTATGTTGTAAAAATGTAACAATAACTAGTCAAAATAAAACTTTAACTTGTCAAAACGGAACTTTAACTTGTTAAAAACGGAACTTTAACTTGTTAAAAACGTATTTTAACTTGTAAAAAACTTACTTTAACTTGTCAAAATGTAACTCTAACTTGTAAAAACGTAACTTGAATTTGTTAAAAATATACTTTAACTTGTAAAAAATGTAATTTAACTTGTCAAAATATAACTTTAAATGTTAAAAACGTACTTTAACTTTTTAAAATGTAACTTTAACGTGTCAAAACATAACTTAAAGTTGTTAAAACATAACTTTAACTTGTAGAAAACGTAATTTAACAAGTAAAAAACGTACTTTAACATGGCCAAATGTAACTTTAACTTGTAAAAACGTAACTTTAACTTGTTAAAAAACGTACTTTAACTTGTAAAAAACGTAATTTAACTTGTTAAAATGTAACTTTAAGTTGTCAAAACGTAACAATAACATGTCAAAACAAAACTTTAACTTGTCTAAACGGAACTTTAACTAGTTAAAAACATACTTTAACTTGTAAAAAACTTACTTTAACTTGTCAAAATGTAACTCTAACTTGTCAAAACGTAACATTAACTTGTTAAAAACATACTTCAAGTTGTAAAAAACATAAATTTAACTAGTCAAAACATAACTTTAACTTTTTAAAACGTACTTTAACTTGTCAAAAATGTAACTTTAACGTGTTAAAACGTAACTTTCAGTTGTTAAAACGTAACTTTAACTTGTAAAAAACGTAATTTAACATGTAAAAAACGTACTTTAACATGTCAAAACGTAACTTTAACTTGTTAAAAACGTAATTTAACTTTTTAAAAACGTAATTTATCTTGTCAAAATGTAACTTTAAGTTATCAAAACGTAAGAATAACTTGTCAAAATGAAACTTTAACTTATCCAAACGTAACTTTAACTTGTTAAAAACGTACTTTAACTTGTAAAAAACGTACTTTAACTTGTAAAAACTTTCTTTACTTGTCAAAATGTAACTCTAACTTATCAAAACGTAAATATAACTTGTAAAAAACGTATTTTAACTTGTGAAAATGTAACTTTAACGTGTCAAAACGTTACTTTAAATTCTTAAAAGCGTACTTTAACTTGTAAAAAAACGTACTTTAACTTGTTAAAAACATACTTTAACGTGTCAAAACGTAACTTTAACTTGTTATAGCGTAACTTTAACTTCATAAAAACGTACTTTAACTTGTAAAAAACGTACTTCAACTTGTCAAAATATAATTTTAATATTTCAAAACGTAACATTAAGTTGTTAAAACGTAACTTTAAGTTGTTAAAACGTAACTTAAACTTGTTGAAAACGTAATTTAACTTGTAAAAAACATACTTTAAAAGGACAAAACGTAACTTTAACTTGTTAAAAACGTACTTTAACTTGTAAAAAACGTAATTTAACTTGTCAAAATGTAACTTTAAGTTGTCAAAACGTAACAATAACATGTCAAAACGTAACTTTAACTTGTCAAAACGTAACTTTAACTTGTTAAAAACGTACTTTAATGTAACTCTAACTTGTCAAAACATAAATTTAACTTGTCAAAATGTAACTTTAATGTGTCAAAACGTAACTTTAAGTTGTTAAAATGTAACTTTAACTTGTAGAAAAACGTAACTTTAACATGTCAAAGCGTAACTTTAACTTCTTAAAAACGTACTTTAACTTGTAAAAAACGTAATATAACTTGTTTCAATGTAACTTTATGTTGTAAAAATGTAACAATAACTAGTCTAAATAAAACTTTAACTTGTCAAAACGGAACTTTAACTTGTTAAAAACGGAACTTTAACTTGTTAAAAATGTATTTTAACTTGTAAAAAACTTACTTTTACTTGTCAAAATGTAACTCTAACTTGTAAAAACGTAACTTGAATTTGTTAAAAATATACTTTAACTTGTAAAAAATGTAATTTAACTTGTCAAAATATAAATTTAAATGTTAAAAACGTACATTAACTTTTTAAAATGTAACTTTAACGTGTCAAAACGTAACTTAAAGTTGTTAAAACATAACTTTAACTTGTAGAAAACGTAATTTAACATGTAAAAAACGAACTTTAACATGGCCAAATGTAACTTTAACTTGTAAAAACGTAACTTTAACTTGTTAAAAACGTACTTTAACTTGTAAAAAACGTAATTTAACTTGTCAAAATGTAACTTTAAGTTGTCAAAACGTAACAATAACATGTCAAAACAAAACTTTAACTTGTCTAAACGGAACTTTAACTAGTTAAAAACATACTTTAACTTGTAAAAAACTTACTTTAACTTGTCAAAATGTAACTCTAACTTGTCAAAACGTAACATTAACTTGTTAAAAACATACTTCAAGTTGTAAAAAACATAAATTTAACTAGTCAAAACATAACTTTAACTTTTTAAAACGTACTTTAACTTGTCAAAAATGTAACTTTAACGTGTTAAAACGTAACTTTCAGTTGTTAAAACGTAACTTTAACTTGTAGAAAACGTAATTTAATATGTAAAAAACGTACTTTAATATGTCAAAACGTAACTTTAACTTGTTAAAAACGTACTTTAACTTGTTAAAAACGTAATTTATCTTGTCAAAATGTAACTTTAAGTTATCAAAACGTAAGAATAACTTGTCAAAATGAAACTTTAACTTATCCAAACGTAACTTTAACTTGTTAAAAACGTACTTTGACTTGTAAAAAACGTACTTTAACTTGTAAAAACTTTCTTTACTTGTCAAAATGTAACTCTAAGTTATCAAAACGTAAATATAACTTGTAAAAAACGTATTTTAACTTTTGAAAATGTAACTTTAACGTGTCAAAACGTTACTTTAAGTTGTTAAAATGTAACTTGAACTTATAGAAAAAGTAACTTTAACATGTCAAAACGTAACTTTAAATTCTTAAAAGCGTACTTTAACTTGTAAAAATTGTACTTCAACTTGTCAAAATGTAATTTTTATGTGTCAAAACGTAACTTTAAGTTGTTAAAACCTAACTATAACTTGTAGAAAAAATAATTTAACTTGTAAAAAAGGTACTTTAAAATGTCAAAATGTAACTTTAACTTGCCAAAACGTAACTTTTACTTGTGAAAAACGTACTTTAACTTGTAAAAAACGTAATTTCAGTTGTCAAAATGTAACTTTAAGTTGTCAAAACGAAACAATAACTTGTCAAAATGAAAATTTCAGTTGTCTAAATGGAACTTTAACTTGTTAAAAACGTACTTTAACTTGTAAAAAACTTAATTTAAATTGTCAAAATGTAACTATAACTTGTCAAAACATAACTTTAACTTGTAAAAACCGTAAATGAATTTGTCAACAAAAACTTGTTAAAAACGTACTTTAACTTGTCAAATTGTAACTTTAACGTGTAAAAACGTAACTTTAAGTTCTTAAAAAGTAACTTTAACTTGTAGAGAACGTAATTTAACATGTAAAAAACGTAACATTAACTTGTCAAAACGTAACTTTAACTTGTCAAAAACATAACTTTAACTTGTTAAAAACGTACTTTAACTTATAAAAAACGTTATTTAACTTGTCAAAATGTAACTTTAAGTTGACAAAAGGTAACAATAACTTGTCATAACGAAACTATAACTTATCTAAACGTAACTTTAATTTGTTAAAAACGTACTTTAAACTTGTCTAAACGTACCGATAACTTGTAAAAAACGTACTTTAACTTGTAAAAAAACGTACTTTAACTTGTAAAAAACTTACTTTTACCAGTCAAAATGTAACTCTAACTTGTCAAAACGTAACTTTAACTTGCAAAAAACGTACTTTAACTAGTAAAAAACGTACTTTAACTTGTCAAAAATGTTGTTTAACTTGTAAAAAATGAACTTTAACTTGTAAAAAAAGTACTTCAACTTGTAAATAACGTACTATACCTTGTAAAAAGCGTACTTTAATATGTCAAAATGTAACTTCTTGTGAAAATGTAACTCCATCTTGTAAAAAACGTACTTTAACTTGTAAAAAAAAGTAATTTAACTTGTCCAAATGTAACTTTAAGTTGTCAAAATGTAACAATAACTTGTGAAAAAAAAACTTTAACTTGTCTAAACGTATCTATAACTTGTAAAAAACGTACTTTAACTTGTAAAAACTTTCTTTTACTTGTCAAAATGTAACTCTAACTTGTCAAAACGTAAATTTAACTTGTAAAAAAAGTACTTTAACTTGTCAAAATGTAACTTTAACGTGTCAAAACGTAACTATAAGTTGTTAAAATGTAACTTTAACTTGTAGAAAAATGTAACTTTAACATGTCAAAACGTAACTTTAACTTCTTAAAAACGTACTTTAACTTGTAAAAAACGTAATTTATCTAATTAAAATGTAACTTTATGTTGTCAAAACGTAACAATAACTTGTCAAAATAAAACTTTAACTTGTCAAAACGGACCTTTAACTTGTTAAAAACATAATTTAACTTGTCAAAATATAACTGTAACTTGTCAAAACGTAACTTTAATTTGTTAAAAATATACTTTAACTTGTGAAAAAAGTAATTTAACTTGTCAAAATAGAACTTTAAATGTTAAAAACGTACTTTAACTTGTCAAAATGTAACTTTAACGTGTCAAAACGTAACTTTAAGTTGTTAAAATGTAACTTTAACTTGTAGAAAACGTAATTTAACATGTAAAAAACGTACTTTAACATGTCAAAATGTAACTTTAACTTGTAAAAGCGTAACTTTAACTTGTTAAAAACGTACTTTAACTTGTAAAAAACGTAATTTAACTTGTCAAAATGTAATTTAAGTTGTCAAAACGTAACAATAACTTGTCAAAACGAAACTCTAACTTGTCTAAACGGAACTATAACTTGCTAAAAACATACTTTAACTTGTAAAAAACTCACTTTAACTTGTCAAAATGTAACTCTAACCGGTCAAAACGTAACTTTAACTTGTTAAAAATATACTTCAAGTTGTAAAAAACATAAATTTAACTAGTCAAAACATAACTTTAACTTGTTAAAAACGTACTTTAACTTGTCAAAATGTAACTTTAACGTGTTAAAACGTAACTTTATGTTGTTAAAACGTATCTTTAACTTGTAGAAAACGTAATTTAACATGTAAAAAACGTACTTTAGCATGTCAAAATGTAACTATAACTTTTAAAAACGTAACTTTAACTTGTTAAAAACGTAATTTAAATTGTGAAAATGTAATTTTAAGTTGTCAAAACGTAATAATAACTTATAACAATGAAACTTTAACTTATCCAAACGTAACTTTAACTTGTAAAAAATGTACTTTAACTTGTAAAAAACGTACTTTAACTTGTAAAAAACGTACTTTAACTTGTAAAAACTTACTTTTACTTGTCAAAAATGTAACTCTAACTTATCAAAACGTATATTTAATTTGTAAAAAAGTATTTTAACTTGTCAAATGTAACTTTAAGGTGTCAAAACGTTACTTTAAGTTGATAAAATGTAACTTTAACTTGTAGAAAAAGTAACTTTAACATGTCAAAACGTAACTTTAAATTCTAAAAAACGTACTTTAACTTGTAAAAATCGTACTGCAACTTGTCAAAATGTAATTTTTATGTGTCAAAACGTAACTTTAAGTTGTTAAAACCTAACTTTAACTTGTAGAAAACATAATTTAACTTGTAAAAAACGTACTTTAAAATCTCAAAACGTAACTTTAACTTGTAAACGTACCTTTTACTTGTTAAAAACGTACTTTAACTTGTAAAAAACGTAACTTTAACTTGTAAAAACGTAACTTTAACTTGTTAAAAACGTACTTTAACTTGTAAAAAACGTAATTTAACTTGTCAAAATGTAACATTAAGTTGTCAAAATGTAACAATTACTTGTCAAAACGAAACTTTAACTTTTCTAAACGTAACTTTAATTTGTTAAAAACGTACTTTAACTTGTTAAAAACATACTTTAACTTGTCAAAATGTAACTCTAACATGTCAAAACGTAATTTAAACTTGTTAAAAACATACTTGAACTTGTAAAAAATTTAATTTAACTTGTTAAAACATAACTTTAACTTGTAAAAAACATACTTTAACTTTTCAAAATGTAACTTTAACGTATCAAAACGTAACTTTAAGGTGTTATTACATAACTTTAACTTGAAAAAAACATAATTTAACATGTAAAAAACGTACTTTAACATGACAAAACGTAACTTTAACTTGTCAAAACGTAACTTTAACTTGTTAAAAACGTACTTTAACTTGTAAAAAACGTAATTTAACTTGTCAAAATGTAACTTTAAGCTGTCAAAAGGTAACAATAACTTGTCAAAACTAAACTTTAACTTGTCTAAACGTAACGATAACTTGTAAAAAACTTACTTTTACATGTCAAAATGTAACTCTAATTTGTTAAAACGTAACTTTAACTTGCAAACAACGTACTTTAACTTGTCAAAATGTAACTCTAACTTGTGAAAAAGTAACTTCAACTTGTCGAAAACATACTTTAACTTGTAAAGAACATAATTTAACTTGTCAAAACATAACTTTGGCTTGTTAAAAACGTACTTTAACTTGTCAAAATGTAAGTTTAACGTGTGAAAACGTAACTTTAAGTTGTTAAAACGTAACTTTAATTTGTAGAAAACGTAATTTAACATGTATTAAACGTATTTTAACATGTCAAAACGTAATTTTAACTTGTCAAAACGTAACTTTAACTTGTTAAAAACGTACTTTACTTTGTCAAAACGTAAATTTAACGTGTTAAAAACGTTCTTTAACTTGTAAAAAATGTACTTTAACTTTTAAAAAACGTACTTTAACATGTCAGAAAGTAACTTAACTTCTTGAAAACGTTTATTAACTTGTAAAAAACGTACTTCAAGTTGTCAAAATGTAATTTTAATGTTTCAAAACGTAACTTTAAGTTGTTAAACCGAAACTTTAACTTGTGGAAAACGTAATTTAACTTTTAAAAACCATACTTTCATTTGTCAAACGTAACTTTAACTTGTTAAAACGTAACTTTAATTTGTCAAAAACATACTATAATTTTTAAAAAACGTACTTTAATTTGTCAAAACGTAAATTTAACGTGTCAAAACGTAACTTTAACTTGTTCAAACATAACTTTAACTAGTAAAAAACGTTCTTTAACTTGTTAAAAATGTATTTTAACTTTTAAAATAAGTACTTTAACATGTCAAAACGTAACTTAACTTCTTGAAAACGTACTTTAACTTGTAAAAAGCGTACTTCAAGTTGTCAAAATGTAATTTTAATGTTTCAAAACGTAACTTTAAGTTGTTAAAACGTAACTTTTCCTTTTATAAAACGTAATTTATCTTATAAAAACCATACTTTTATTTGTCAAATGTAACTTTAACTTGTCAAAACGTAACGTTAATTTGTTAAAAACGTACTTTAATTTTTAAAAAACGTACTTTAACATGTCAAAACGTATCTTTAACTTGTCAAAACGTAAGTTTAAATTGTTAAAAACGTACTTTAACTTGTAAAAACGTAATTTAACTTGTCAAAATGTAACTTTCAGTTGTCAAAACGTAACAATAACTTGTCAAAACGAAACTTTAACTTGTCTAAATGAAACTTTAACGTGTCAAAACGTACTTTAACTTGTAAAAAACGTAATTTAACTTGTCAAAATGTAACATTAAGTTGTCAAAACGTAACAATAGCTTGTCAAATGAAACTTTAACTTGTCTAAACGTAACGATAACTTCTAAAAATGAAACTTTAACTTGTCTAAACGTAACAATAACTTGTTAAAATGTAACTCTAACTTGTCAAAATGTAACTTACACTTGTTAAAAACATACTTGAACTTGTAAAAAACTTAATTTAACTTGTCAAAACATAACTTTAACTAGTTAAAAACGTACTTTAACTTTTCAAAACGTAACTTTAAGTTGTTATTACATAACTTTAAATTGTAGAAAACATAATTTAACATGTAAAAAACGTCCTTTAACATGTCAAAACGTAACTTTAACTTGTCAAAACATAACTTTAAATTGTTAAAAACGTACTTTAACTTGTAAAAAACGTAATTTAACTTGTCAAAATGTAACTTTAAGTTGTCAAAAGGTAACAATAACTTGTCAAAACAAAACTTTAACTTGTCTAAACGTAACAATAACTTGTAAAAAACATACTTTAACTTGTAAAAAACTTACTTCTACTTGTCAAAATGTAACTCTAACTTGTTAAAACGTAACTTTAACTTGCAAACAACGTACTTTAACTAGTAAAAAACGTACTTTAAGTTGTCAAAAATGTGGTTTAACTTGTAAAAATTGCATTTTAACTTGTAAAAAACGTACTTCAACTTGTAAAAAACGTACTTTACCTTGTAAAATACGTACTTTAACATGTCAAAATGTAACTTTAACTAGTCAAAACGTAACTCTATCTTGTTAAAAACGTACTTTAACCTGTAAAAAAAGTACTTTAACCTGTAATAAACGTAATTTAACTTGTCAAAATTTAACTTTAAGTTGTCAAAACATACTTTAACATGTCAAAACGTAAGTTTAACTTGTCAAAACGTAACTTTTACTTGTTAAAAACGTACTTTAACCTGTAAAAAACGTAATTTAACTTGTCAAAATGTAACTTAAAGTTGTCAAAACGTACTTTAAGTTGTCAAAACGTAAATTTAACGTGTCAAAACGTAACTTTAACTTGTTAAAACATAACTTTAACTAGTAAACAACATTCTTTAACTTGTATAAAACGTACTTTAACTTTTAAAAACTATACTTTAACATGTAAAACGTAACTTAACTTCTTGAAAACGTAGTTTAACTTGTAAAATACTTCAACTTGTCAAAATGTAATTGTAATGTTTCGTAACGTAACTTTAAGTTGTTAAAACGTACCTTTAACTTGTAGAAAACGTAATTTAACTTCTAAAAACCATACTTTAATTTGTCAAAATGAAACTCTAACTTGTCAAAACGTAACTTTAACTTGTTAAAAACGTACTTTAACTTGTCAAATCGTTACTATAAGTTGTCAAAACGTAACAATAACTTGTCAAAACGAAACTTTATTTTGTAAAAAAAGTACTTTAACTTGTCAAAATCTAACTTTAAGTTGTCAAAATGTAATTTCATTTGTCAAAACGTAAATTTAATGTGTCAAAACGTAACTTTAACTTGTAAAAAACGTACTTTTACATGTAAAAAAAGTACTTTAACGTGTCAAAAGGTAACTTTAACATGTCAAAACGTAAGTTTAACTTCTTAAAAATGTACTTTAACTTGTAAAAAACGTACTTCAACTTGTCAAAATAATACTTTAAGGTTTCAAAACGTACCTTTAAGTTGTTAAAACGTAACTTTAACTTATAGAAAGCCTAATTTAACTCGTAAAACCCATACTTTAACATGTCAAACTTTACTTTAACTTGTCAAAACGTAACTTTAACTTGTTAAAAACGTACTTTAACGTGTAAAAAACGTAATTTAACTTGTCAAAATGTAAATTCAAGTTTTCAAAACGTAACAATATCATGTCAAAACGTAGCTTTAACTTGTTAAAAACGTACTTTAACTTAACAAAATGTATCTCTAACGTACTTTAACTTGTGAAAACCGTAAATAAAATTGTAAAAAAAAACTTGTTAAAAACGTACTTTAACTTGTCAAAATGTAACTTTAACGTGTCAAAACGTAACTTTAAGATGTTAAAAAGTAACTTTAACTTGTAGAAAACGTAATTTAACATGTAAAAAACATAACTTTAACTTGTCAAAAAGTAACTTTAACTTGTTAAAAGCTTATTTTAACTTATAATAAACGTTATTTAACTTGTCTAAATGTAACTTTAACTTGACAAAAGGTAACAATCACATTCAAAACGAAACTTTAACTTATCTAAACATAACTTTAATTTGTTAAAAACGTACTTTAACTTGTAAAAAACTTACTTTTTACCTGTCAAAATGTAACTCTAACTTGTCAAAACGTAACTTTAACTAGCAAAAAACGTACTTTAACTAGTAAAAAACGTAACTTTTACTTGTTAAAAACGTACTTTAACTTGTAAAAAAGGTAATTTAACTTGTCAAAATGTAACTTTAAGTTGTCGAAACGTAACAATAACTTGTCAAAACTCAACTTTAACTTGTCTAAATGGAACTTTAACTTGTTAAAAACATACTTTAACTGTTAAAAAACATAGTTTAACTTGTCAAAATGTAACTCTACCTCGTCAAAACGTAACTTTAACTTGTTAAAAACATACTTTAAGTTGTAAATAACATAAATTTTACTAGTCAAAACATAACTTTAACTTGTTAAAAACGTACTTTAACTTGTCAAAAATGTAACTTTAACGTGTTCAAACGTAACTTTCAGTTGTTGAAACGTAAGTTTAACTTGTAGAAAACGTTATTTAACATGTAAAAAACGTACTTTAACATGTCAAAACGTAACTTTAACTTTTAAAAACGTAAATTTAAATTGTTAAAAACTTACTTTAACTTGTTAAAAACGAAATTAACTTGTCAAAATGTAACTTTAAGTTGTCAAAACGTAATAAGAACTTGTCAAAATGAAACTTTAACTTATCCAAACGTAACTTTAACTTGTTAAAAACGTACTTTAACTTGTAAAAAACGTACTTCAACTTGTAAAAACTTACTTTTACTTGTCAAAATGTAACTCTAACTTATCAAAACGTAAATTTAACTTGTAAAAAACGTATTTTAACTTGTCAAAATGTAACTTTAACGTGTCAAAACGTTACTTTAAGTTGTTAAAATGTAACTTTAACTTGTAGAAAAAGTAACTTTAACATGTCAAAACGTAACTTAAAATTCTTAAAAACGTACTTTAACTTGTAAAAATCGTAATGCAACTAGTCAAAATGTAATTTTTATGTGTCAAAACGTAACTTTAAGTTGTTATAACCTAACTTTAACTTGTAGAAAACATAATTTAACTTGTAAAAAACGTACTTTAAAATGTCAAAACGTAACTTTAGCTTGTCAAAACGTAACTTTTATTTGTTAAAAATGTACTTTAACTTGTAAAAAACGTAATTTAACTTGTCAAAATGTAACTTTAAGTTGTCAAAACGTAACAATTACTTGTCAAAATGAAAATTTAAGTTGTCTAAATGGAACTTTATCTTGTTAAAAACGTACTTTAAGTTGTCAAAAACTTAATTTAAATTGTCAAAATGTAACTATAACTTGTCAAAACATAACTTTAACTTGTTAAAAACATACGTTAACTTGTAAAAACCGTAAATAAATTTGTCAAAACAAAACATGTTAAAAACGTACTTTAACTTGTCAAAATGTAACTTTAACGTGGCAAAGCGTAACTTTAAGTTGTTAAAAATTAACTTTAACATGTAGAAAATATAATTTAACCTGTAAAAAAAGTAACTTTAACTTGTCAAAACGTAACTTTAACTTGTCAAAACATAACTTTAACTTGTTAAAAACGTAGTTTATCTTATATAAAACGTTATTTAATTTGTTAAAATGTAACTTTAAGTTGAGAAAAGGTAACAATAACTTGTCAAAACGAAACTTTAACTTATCTAAACGTAACTTTAATTTGTTAAAAACGTACTTTAAACTTGTCTAAACGTACCGATAACTTGTAAAAAACGTACTTTAACTTGTAAAAACTTACTTTTACGTGTCAAAATGTAACTCTATCTTGTCAAAACGTAACTTTAACTTGCAAAAAACGTACTTTAACTAGTAAAAAACGTACTTGAACTTGTCAAAAATGCTGTTTAACTTGTAAAAAATGCACTTTAACTTGTAAAAAACGTACTTCAACTTGTAAATAACGTACTATACCTTGTACAAAACGTTCTTTAATATGTCAAAATGTAACTTTAACTTGTCAAAATGTAACTCTATCTTGTAAAAAACGTACTTTAACCTGTAAAAAAACCTAATTTAACTTGTCCAAATGTAACTTTTAGTTGTCAAAATGTAACATTAACTTGTGAAAACAAAACTTTAACTTGTCTAAACGTATCTATAACTTGTAAAAAAACGTTCTTTAACTTGTAAAAACTTTCATTTACTTGTCAAAATGTAACTCTAACGTGTCAAAACGTAAATTTAACTTGTAAAAAACGTACTTTAACTTGTCAAAATGTAACTTTAACTTGTCAAAACGTAACTTTACGTTGTTAAAATGTAACTTTAACTTGTAGAAAAACGTAACTTTAACATGTAAAAAACGTACTTTAACATGTCAAAATGTAACTTTAACTTGTAAAAACGTAATTTAACTTGTTAAAAGGTAACAATAACTTGTTAAAATAAAACTTTAACTTGTCAAAAGGGAACTTTAACTTGTAAAAAACTTACTTTAACTTGTCAAAATGTAACTCTAACTTGTCAAAACGTAACATTAATTTGTTAAAAATATACTTTAACTCGTAAAATATGTAATTTAACATGTCAAAATATAACTTTAAATGTTAAAAATGTACTTTAACTTGTCAAAATGTAACTTTAACGTGTCAAAACGTAACTTTAAGTTGTTAAAATGTAACTTTAACTTGTAGAAAAAGTAAATTTAAAATGTCAAAACGTAACTTTAGATTCTTAAAAACTTACTTTAACTTGTAAAAATCGTACTGCAACTAGTCAAAATGTAATTTTTATGTGTCAAAACGTAACTTCAAGTTGTTAAAACCTAACTTTAACTTGTAGAAAACATAATTTAACTTGTAAAAAACGTACTTCAAAATGTCAAAATGTACCTTTAACTTGTCAAAATGTAACTTTTACTTGTTAAAAACGTACTTTAACTTATAAAAAACGTTATTTAACTTCTCAAAATGTAACTTTAACTTGACAAAAGGTAACAATAACTTGTCAAAACGAAACTTTAACTTATCTAAACGTAACTTTAATTTGTTAAAAACGTACTTTAAACCTGTAAAAAACGTACTTTAACTTGTCAAAACATAACTTTAAATTGTTAAAAACGTACTTTAACTTGTCAAAATGTAACTTTAACGTGTTAAAACGTAACTTTCAGTTGTTAAAACGTAACTTTAACTTCTAGAAAACGTAATTTAGCATGTAAAAAACGTACTTTAACATTTCAAAACGTAACTTTAACTTGTTAAAAACGTAACTTTAACTTGTTAAAAACGTACTTTAACTTGTTAAAAACGTAATTTAAGTTGTCAAAATGTAACTTTAAGTTGTCAAAACGTAAAAATAACTTGTCAAAATGAAACTTTAACTTATCTAAACGTAACTTTAACTTGTTAAAAACGTACTTTAACTTGTAAAAAACGTACTTTAATTTTTAAAAACTTACTTTTATTTGTCAAAATGTAACTCTAACTTATCAAAACGTAAATTTAACTTGTAAAAAACAGATTTTAACTTGTCAAAATGTAACTTTAACGTGTCAAAATGTTACTTTAAGTTGTTAAAATGTAACTTTAAGTTGTACAAAAAGTAACTTTAACATGTCAAAACGTAACTTTAAATTATTTAAAACATAGTTTAACTTGTAAAAATTGTACTGCAACTTGTCAAAATGTAATTTTTATGTGTCAAAACGTAACTTTAAGTTGTTAAAATCTAACTTTAACTTGTAGAAAACGTTATTTAACTTGTAAAAAACGTACTTTAAAATGTCAAAACGTAACTTTAACTTGTCAAAACGTAACTTTTACTTGTTAAAAACGTACTTTAACTTGTAAAAAACGTAATTTAACTTGTCAAAATGTAACTTTAAATTGTCAAAACGTAACAATAACTTGTTAAAATGAAAATTTAAGTTGTCTAAATGGAACTTTAAATTGTTAAAAACGTACTTTAACTTGCAAAAAACTTAATTTAAATTGTCAAAATGTAACTATAACTTGTCAAAAACATACTTTAACTTGTAAAAAACATAATTTAACTTGTCAAAACATAACTTTAACTTGTTAAAAACGTACTTTAACTTGTGAAATGTAATTTTAGCGTGTCAAAACGTAACTTTAAGTTGTTAAAACGTAACTTTAACTTGTAGAAAACGTAATTTCACATGTAAAAAACGTACTTTATAATTTTAAAACGTAACTTTAACTTGTGAAAACGTAATTTTAACTTGTTAAAAACGTACTTTAAGTTGTAAAAAACGTAATTTAACTTGTCAAAATGTTACATTAAGTTGTCAAAACGTAACAATTACTTGTCAAAACAAAACTTTAACTTATCTAAACGTAACTTTAATTTGTTAAAAACGTACTTTAACTTGCAAAAAACTTAATTTAAATTGTCAAAATGTAACTATAACTTGTTAAAAACATACTTTAACTTGTAAAAAACATAACTTAACTTGTCAAAACATAACTTTAACTTGTTAAAAACGTACTTTAACTTGTCAAAATGTAATTTTAACGTGTCAAAATGTAACTTGAAGTTGTTAAAACGTAACTTTAACTTGTAGAAAACGTAATTTAACATGTAAAAAACGTACTTTATAATGTCAAAACGTAACTTTAACTTGTAAAAACGTAACTTTAACTTGTTAAAAACGTACTTTAACTTGTAAAAAAACGTAATTTAACTTGTCAAAATGTAACATTAAGTTGTCAAAACGTAACAATTACTTGTCAAAACGAAACTTTAACTTATCTAAACGTATCTTTAATTTGTTAAGAACGTACTTTAACTTGAAAATGTAACTCTAACATGTCAAAACGTAATTTAAACTTGTTAAAAACATACTTGAACTTGTAAAAAATTTAATTTAACTTGTTAAAACATAACTTTAACTTGTAAAAAACGTACTTTAACTTTTCAAAATGTAACTTTAACGTATCAAAACGTAACTTTAAGGTGTTATTACATAACTTAACTTGAAGAAAACATAATTTAACATGTAAAAAACGTACTTTAACATGTCAAAACGTAACTTTAACTTGTCAAAACCTAACTTTAACTTGTTAAAAACGTACTTTAACTTGTAAAAAACGTAATTTAACTTGTCAAAATGTAACTTTAAGCTGTCAAAAGGTAACAATAATTTGTCAAAACAAAACTTTAACTTGTCTAAACGTAACGATAACTTGTAAAAAACTTACTTTTACATGTCAAAATGTAACTCTAACTTGCTAAAACGTAACTTTAACTGTTAAAAACGTACTTTAACTTGTAAAAAACGTACTTTAACTTGTCAAAATGTAACTTTAACTTGTGAAGACGTAACTTTAACTTGTTAAAAACGTACTTTAACTTGTAAAAAACGTACTTTAACATGTCAAAACGTAACTTTAAAATGTCAAAATGTAACTGTAACTTGTTAAATTGTAATTTTAACTTGTAAAAAAAGTATCTTTAACTTTTTAAAATATAACTTTAACTTGAAAAAAATGTAACTTTAACATGTAAAAAAGTAATTTTAATATGTCCAAATGTAACTTTAAATGGTGAAAACGTATATTTAACTTGTAAAAACATATATTTAACTTGTCAAAATGTAATTTTAATATGTAAAAATGTAACTTTAACTTGTCAAAACGTAACTTTAACTTGTCAAAACGTAACTTTAGCTGTCAAAAAGTAATTTTAACTTGTAAAAAACGTATTTTTAACTTCTCAAAACGTAACTTTAAAATGTCAAATTGTAACTTTAACTTGTTAAAATATAATTTTAATTTGACAAAAACGTATCTTTAATTTGCCAAAATGTAACTTTAACTTGAAAAAATGTATCTTTAACTTGAAAAAAAATGTAACTTTAAAATGTCAAAATTGAATTTTAAATTCTCAAAACGTAACTTTAACAAGTAAAAAAGTAGATTTAATATATCAAAATGTAACTTTAACTTGTCAAAACGTAACTTTAACTTGTAAGATCTTATCTTTAACTTTTGAAAACATAATTTTAGCTATCAAAATGTAACTTTAACTTGTAAAAAACGTATCTTTAAATTGTCAAAACGTAACTTTAAAATGTCAAAATGTAACTTTACCTTGTTAAATTTTAATTTTAATTTGTAAAAAAAGTATCTTTAACTTGTCGAAATGTAACTTTAACTTGAAAAAAATATAACTTTAAAATGTCAAAATTTAATTTTAAATTCTCAAAACGCAACTTTAACATGTAAAAAAGTAACTTTAATATATCCAAATGTAACTTTAAATGGTCAAAACGTAACTTTAACTTGTAAAAACATATCTTTAACTTGTCAAAATGTAACTTTAATATGTCAAAATATAACTTAACTTCTCAAAAAGTAACTTTAACTTGTCAAAACGTAACTTTAACTGACAAAACATAACTTTAACTTGTAAAAAACGTATCTTTAAATTGGCAAAACGTAACTTTAAAATGTCAAAATGTATCTTTAACTTGTTAAATTGTAATTTTAACTTGTAAAAAACGTATCTTTAAAATGTCAAAATGTAACTTTAACTTGAAAAAAATATAACTTTAAAATGTTAAAATTTTATTTTAAATTCTCAAATCGTAACTTTAACATCTACCAAGTAAATTTAATATATAAAAATATAAGTTTAACTTATCAAAACATAACTTTAACTTGAAAGATCTTATCTTTAACTTGTCAAAACGTAACTTTCGCTGTCAAAACGTAACTTTAACTTCTAAAAAAAGTACATTTAATTTGTCAAAACGTAACTTTATCTTGTCAAAACGGAATTTTAAGTTGTAAAAAACGTATCTTTAACTTGTCAAAATATAACTCTAAAATTTCAAAATTTAATTTTAAAAGTCAAAATGTAACTTTAACTTGTCAAAACGTACTTTAGCTGTCAAAACGTAACTATAACTTGTAAAAAACGTATATTTTAATTGTCAAAACGTAACTTTAAAATGTCCAAATGTAACGTTAACTTTTCAAATTGTAACTTTAACCTTTTTAGATTGTAATTTTAACTTGTTAAAAACATATCTTTAACTTGTCAAAAAAAGTATCTTTAACTTTTTAAAATGTAACTTTAACTTAAAAAAACTGTAACTTTAACATGTAAAAAAGTAATTTTAATATGTCCAAATGTAACTGTAAATGGTGAAAACGTATATTTAACTTGTAAAAACATATATTTAACTTGTCAAAATGTAATTTTCATATGTAAAAATGTAACTTTAACTTGTCAAAACGTAACTTTAACTTGTCAAAACGTAACTTTAGCTGTCAAAAAGTAACTTTATCTTGTAAAAAACGTATCTTTAACTTCTCAAAACGTAACTTTAAAATGTCAAATTGTAACTTTAACTTGTTAAAATATAATTTTAATTTGTCAAAAACGTATCTTTAATTTGCCAAAATGTAACTTTAACTTGAAAAAATGTAACTTTAACTTGAAAAAAAATGTAACTTTAAAATGTCAAAATTGAATTTTAAATTCTCAAAACGTAACTTTAACAAGTAAAAAAAGTAGCTTTAATATATCAAAATGTAACTTTAACTTGTCAAAACGTAACTTTAACTTGTAAGATCTTGTCTTTAACTTGTCAAAACATAACTTTATCTATCAAAACGTAACTTTAACTTGTAAAAAACGTATCTTTAAATTTTCAAAACGTAACTTTAAATTGTCAAAATGTAACTTTAACTTGTTAAATTTTAATTTTAATTTGTAAAAAAAGTATCTTTATCTTGTCAAAATGTAACTTTAAATTGAAAAAAATGTAATTTTAAAATGTCAAATTTTAATTTTAAATTCTTAAAACGCAACTTTAAGATGTAAAAAGTAACTTTAATATATCCAAATGTAACTTTAAAGGGTCAAAACGTAATTTTAACTTGTAAAAACATATCTTTAACTTGTCAAAATGTAACTTTAATATGTCAAAATGTAACTTTAACTTCTCAAAAAGTAACTTTAACTTGTCAAAAAGTAACTTTAACTGACAAAACGTAACTTTAACTTGTAAAAAACGTATCTTTAACTTGTCAAAACGTAAGTTTAAATTGTCAAAATGTATCTTTAACTTGTTAAATTGTAATTTTAACTTGTAAAAAACATATCTTTAACATGTCAAAATGTAACTTTAACTTGAAAAAAATATAACTTTAAAATGTCAAAAACTTAATTTTAAATTCCCAAATTGTAACTTTAACACGTAACAAAGTAAATTTAATCTGTCAAATTGTAACTTTAACTTGTCAAAATGTAATTTTAACTTGTAAGATCTTATCTTTAACTTGTCAAAACGTAACTTTGGCTGTCAAAACGTAACTTCAACTTCTAAAAAATGTATCTTTAATTTGTCAAAACGTAACCTTATCTTGTCAAAACGTAATTTTAACTTGTAAAAAACATATCTTTAACTTGTCAAAATATAACTTTAAAATTTCCAAATGTAACGTTAACTTTTCAAATTGTAATTTTAGCTTGTACAAAACATAACTATAACTTGTTAAAATGTAACTTTAACTTGTAAGAAATGTAACTTAAAATGCAAAATTTAATTTTAAATTCTCAAAACGATATTTAACTTGTAAAAAATATATCTTTATCTTGTCAAAATGTAACTTTAACTTGAAAAATATGTAACTTTAAAATGTCAACATTGAATTTTAAATTCTCAAAACTTAACTTTAACATGTAAAAAAGTAACTTTAATATGTCAAAATGTAACTTTAACTTGTCAAAATGTAACTTTAACTTTTCAAAACGTAAGTTTGGTTGTCAAAACGTAACTTTAACTTCTAGAAAACCTATCTTTAATTTGTCAAAATATAACCAATCTTGTCAAAACGTAATTTCAACTTGTAAAAAACGTATCTTTAACTTGTCAAAATATAACTCTAAAATGTCAAAATGTAATTTTTAAATGTCAAAATATAACTTTAACTTATCACAACTTTACATTAACTTGTAAAAAAAAAATATTTAACTTGTTAAAACGTAACTTTAAAATGTCAAAATGTAACGTTAACTTGTAAAATTGTAATTTAAACTTGTAAAAAAAATAAATATAAGTTGTCAAAATATAACTTTAACTTGTAAAAAATGTAACTTAAAATGTCAAAATTTAATTGTAAATTATCAAAACAAAATTTAAGTTGTTAAAAAGTAATTTAATTTGTCAAAATGTAACTTTAACTTGTTAAAACGTAACTTTAACTTGTAAAAACCGTATCTTTAACATGTCAAAACGTAACTTTAAAATATAAAAATGTAACTTTAACTTTTTTAATTGTAATTTTAACTTCTAAAAATATTATCTTTAAGTTGTCAAAATGTAACTTTAAGTTGAAAAAAATGTAACTTTAAAATGACAAAATATAATTTTAAATTCTCAAAACGTAACTTTAAAATGTAAAAAAGTAACTTTAATATGTCAAAATGTAACTTTAAATGGTCAAAACGTAACTTTAACTTGTAAAAACATATTTTTAACTTGTCAAAATGTAACTTTAATATGTCAAAATGTAACTTTAACTTGTCAAAACGTAACTTTAACTTGTAAAAAATGTATCTTTAACATGTCAAAACGTAACTTTAAAATGTAAAAATATAACTTTAACCTTTTTAATTGTAATTTTAACTTGTAAAAATAGTATCTTTAACTTGTCAAAATGTAACTTTAAGTTGAAAAAAATATAACTTTAAAACGACAAAATTTAATTTTAAATTCTCAAAACGTAACTTTAAGATGTAAAAAATTAACTTTAATATGTCAAAATGTAACTTTAATTGGTCACAACGTAACTTTGACTTGTCAAAATGTAACTTTAATATGTCAAAATGTAACTTTAACTTGTCAAAACGTAACTTTAACGTGTAAGATCTTATATTTAACTTGTCAAGACATAACTTTTACTTGTAAAAAACGTATCTTTATCTTGTCAAAATGTAACTTAAACTTAAAAAAAATGTAACTTTAAAATGTCAACATTGAATTTTAAATTCTCAAAACTTAACTTTAATATGTAAAAAAGTAACTTTAATATGTCAAAATGTAACTTTAACTTGTCAAAATGTAACTTTAACTTGTAATATCTTATCTTTAACTGTCCAAACGTAACTTTGTCTGTCAAAACATAACTTTAACTTCTAGAAAATGTATCTTTAATTTGTCAAAAAGTAACTTTATCTTGTCAAAACATAACTTTAACTTGTAAAAAACGTATCTTTAACTTGTCAAAATATAACTCTAAAATGTTAAAATGTAATTTTTAAATGTCAAAATGTAACTTAAACTTGTCACAACTTTACTTTAACTTGTAAAAAAATTATATTTAACTTGTCAAAACGTAATTTTAAAATGTCAAAATGTAACGTTAACTTGTCAAATTGTAATTTTAACTTGTAAAAAACATAAATATAACTTGTCTAAATATAACTTTAACTTGTAAAAAATGTAACTTAAAATGTCAAAATTTAATTGTAAATTCTCAAAACGAAATTTAAGTTGTAAAAAATTAATTTAATTTATCAAAATGTAACTTTAACTTGTTAAAACGTAACTTAAACTTGTAAAAAACGTATCTTTAACATGTCAAAACGTAACTTTAATATGTCAAAATGTAACTTTAACTTGTCAAAACGTAACTTTAACGTGTAAGATCATATATTTAACTTGTCAATACGTAACTTTAACTTGTAAAAAACGTATATTTATCTTGTCAAAATATAACTTTAACTTGAAAAAAATGTAACTTTAAAATGTCAACATTGAATTTTAAATTCTCAAAACTTAACTTTAACATGTAAAAAAGTAACTTTAATATGTCAAAATGTAACTTTAACTTTTCAAAACGTAACTTTAACTTGTAATATCTTATCTTTAACTTGTCAAAACGTAACTTTGGCTGTCAAAACGTAACTTTAACTTCTAGAAAACGTATCTTTAATTTGTCAAAAAGTAACTTTATCTTGTCAAAACGTAACTTTAACTTGTAAAAAACGTATCTTTAACTTGTTAAAATATAACTCTAAAATGTCGAAATGTAATTTTTAAATGTCAAAATGTAACTTTAATTTGTCACAACTTTACTTTAACTTGAAACAAAGTATATTTAACTTGTCCAAATGTAACTCTAAAATGTCAAAATGTAATGTTAATTTCTCAAATTGTAATTTTAACTTGTAAAAAACATAACTATAAGTTGTTAAAATATAACTTTAACTTGTAAAAAATATAACTTAACATGTCAAAATTTAATTGTAAATTCTCAAAACGAAATTTAAGTTGTAAAAAAGTAATTTAATTTGTCAAAATGTAACTTTAACTTGTTAAAACGTAACTTTAACTTGTAAAAAACGTATCTTTAACATGTCAAAACGTAACTTTAAAATGTCAAAATGTAACTTTAACTTGAAAAAAATGTAACTTTAAAATGTCAAAATTTAATTTAAAATTCTAAAAACGTAACTTTAACATGTAAAAAATTAATTTTAATATGTCAAAATTTAACTTTAAATGGACAAAACGTAACTTTAACTTGTAAAAACATATTTTTAACTTGTCAAAATGTAACTTTAATATGTCAAAATGTAACTTTAACTTGTCAAAACGTAACTTTAACGTGTAATATCTAATCTTTAACTTGTCAAAACGTAACTTTAGTTGTCCAAACATAACTTTAACTTGTAAAAAACTTATCTTTAACTTGTCAAAACGTAACTTTAAAATGTGAAAATGTAACTTTAACTTGAAAAAAATATAACTTTAAAATGTCAAAATTTAATTTTAAATTATCAAATCGTAACTTTAACATGAAACAAAGTAAATTTAATCTGTCAAATTGTAACTTTAACTTGTCAAAACGTAACTTTAACTTGTAAGATGTTATCTTTAACTTGTCAAAACGTAACTTTGGCTGTCAAAACGTAACTTTAACTTCTAAAAAATGTATGTTTAATTTGTCAAAAAACGTAACTTTATTTTGTCAAAACGTATCTTTAACTTGTCAAAATATAACTCAAAAATATCAAAATGTAATTTTTAAATGTTAAAATGTAACTTTAACTTGTCACAACATTACTTTAACTTGTAAAAAAAGTATATTTAACTTGTCCAATGTAACTCTAAAATGTCAAAATGTAATGTTAACTTCTCAAATTGTAATTTTAACTTGTAAAAAACATAACTATAACTTGTTTAAATATAACTTTAACTTGTAAATAATGTAACTTAAAATGTCAAAACATAATTTTAAATTTTCAAAACGAAATTTAAGTTGTAAAAAAGTAACTTTAATTTGTCTAAATGTAACTTTAACTTGTCAAAACATAACTTTAACTTGTAAAAAACGTACCTTTAACTTGTCAAAACGTAACTTTAAAATGTCAAAATGTAACTTTAACTTGTTAAATTCTAAATTTAACATGTAAAAAGAGTATCTTTAACTTGTTAAAATCTAATTAACTTGAAAAAAATGTAACTTTAAAATGTCAAAATTTAATTTGAAATTTTTAAAACTTAACTTTAACATGTAAAAAAGTAACTTTAATATGTCAAAATGTAACTTTAAATGGTCAAAACGTAAATTTAACTTGTAAAAACATATTTTTAACCTGTCAAAATGTAACTTTAATATGTTAAAATGTAACTTTAACTTGTCAAAACGTAACTTTAACTTGTAAGATCTTATCTTTAACTTGTCAAAACGTAACTTTAGCTGTCAAAACGTAACTTTAACTTGTAAAAAACGTATCTTTACCTTGTCAAAATGTAACTTGAACATCAAAAAAATGTAACTTTAAAATGTCAACATTGAATTTTAAATTCTCAAAACTTAAATTTAACATGTAAAAAAGTAACTTTAATATGTCAAAATGTAACTTTAACTTGTCAAAACGTAACTTTAACATGTCAAAACGTAACTTTAACTTGTAATATCTTATCTTTAACTTGTCAAAACGTAACTTTGGCTGTCAAAACGTAAGTTTAACTTCTAGAAAACGTATCTTTAATTTGTCAAAACGTAACTTTATCTTGTCAAAACATAACTTTAACTTGTAAAAAACGTATCTTTAACTTGTCAAAATATAACTCTAAAATTTCAAAATGTAATTTTTAAACGTCAAAATGTAACTTTAACTTGTCACAACTTTACTTTAACTTGAAAAAAAAGTATATTTAACTTTTCAAAATGTAACTTTAAAATGTCAAAATGTAACGTTAACTAGTCAAATTGTAACTTTAACTTGTAAAAAATATAACTTAAAATGTCAAAATTTAATTGTAAATTCTCAAAACGAAATTTTAGTTGTAAAAAAGTAATTTAATTTATCAAAATGTAACTTTAACTTGTTAAAACGTAACTTTAACTGGTAAAATACGTATATTTAACATGTCAAAACGTAACTTTAAAATGTCAAAATGTAACTTTAACTTGTTTAATTGTAATTTTAACTTGTAAAAAAAGTATCTTTAACTTGTCAAAATTAACTATAACTTGAAAAAAAAGTAACTTTGAAATAGCAAAATTTGATTTTAACTTCTAAAAACGTAACTTTAACATGTAAAAAAGTAACTTTAAATGGTCAAAAAGTAACTTTAACTTGTAAAAATATATTTTACACTTTTCAAAATATACCTTTAATATGTCAAAATGTAACTTTAACTTGTCAAAACGTAACTTTAACGTCTAACATCTTATCTTTAACTTGTCAAAACGTAACTTTAGATATCAAAACGTAACTTTAACTTGTAAAAAACGTATCTTTAACATGTCAAAACGTAACTTTAACATGTCAAAATGTAACTTTAACTTGAAAAAAACGTAACTTTAAAATGTCAAAATTTAATTTAAAATTCTCAAAACGTAACTTTAACATGTAAAAAATTAATTTTAATATGTCAAAATGTAACTTTAAATGGTCAAAACGTAACTTTAACTTGTAAAAACATATTTTATACTTGTCAAAATGTAACTTTAATATGTAAAAATGTAACTTTAACTTGTCAAAACGTAACTTTAACGTGTAAGATCTAATCTTTAACTTGTCAAAACGTAACTTTAGTTGTCAAAACGTAACTTTAACTTGTAAAAACCGTATCTTTAACTTGTAAAAACGTAACTTTAATATGTCAAAATGTAACTTTAACTTGAAAAAAATGTAACTTTAAAATGTCAAAATTTAATTTAAAATTCTCAAAACGTAACTTTAACATGTAAAAAATTAATTTTAATATGTCAAAATGTAACTTTAAATGGTCAAAACGTAACTTTAACTTGTAAAAACATATTTTTTACTTGTCAAAATGTATCTTTAATATGTCAAAATGTAAGTTTAACTTGTCAAAACGCAACTTTAACGTGTAAGATCTAATCTTTAACTTGTCAAAACGTAACTTTAGTTGGCAAAACGTAACTTTAACTTGTAAAAAACTTATCTTTAACTTGTCAAAACGTAACTTTAAAATGTCAAAATGAAACTTTAACTTCAAAAAAATATAACTTTAAAATGT
This sequence comes from Urtica urens, assembly GCA_958296335.1. Classification (NCBI taxonomy): domain Eukaryota; kingdom Viridiplantae; phylum Streptophyta; class Magnoliopsida; order Rosales; family Urticaceae; genus Urtica; species Urtica urens. The sequence continues at coordinate 208,452 of CATQIS010000010.1, forward strand.
CAAAATTTAATTTTAAATTCTCAAATCGTAACTTTAACATGTAACAAAGTAAATTTAATCTGTCATATTGTAACTTTAACTTGTCAAAACGTAACTTTAACTTGTAAGATGTTATCTCTAACTTGTCAAAACGTAACTTTGGCTGTCAAAACGTAAGTTTAACTTCTAAAAAATGTATCTTTAATTTGTCAAAACATAACTTTATCTTGTCAAAACGTAATTTTAAGTTGTAAAAAACGTATCTTTAACTTGTCAAAATTTAACTCTAAAATGTGAAAATTTAATTTTGAATGTCCAAATGTAACTTTAACTTGGCAAAACGTAACTTTAGCTGTCAAAACGTAAATTTAACTTGTAAAAAACGTATATTTCACTTGTCAAAACGTAACTTTAATATGTCCAAATGTAACGTTAACTTTTCAAATTGTAATTTTAATTTGTAAAAAACATAACTATAATTTGTCAAAATATAACTTTAACTTGTAAAGAAAGTATATTTAACTTGTCAAAACAAAATTTTAAATTGTCAAAGTATAACGTTAACTTGAAAATGCAAAATTTAATTTTAAATTCTCAAAACGAAATTGAACTTGTAAAAAACGTATCTTTAACTTGTTAAAATATAACTTTAACTTGAAAAAATGTAACTTTAAAATATCAATATTGAATTTTAAATTCTCAAAACGTAACTTTAACATGTAAAAAATTAACTTTAATATGTTAAAATGTAACTTTAACTTGTCAAAACGTAACTTTTAACTTGTAATATCTTATCTTTAACTTGTCAAAATGTAACTTTGGGTGTCAAAACGTAACTTTAACTTCTATAAAACGTTTCTTTAATTTGTCAAAGCGTAACTTTATCTTGTCAAAACGTAACTTTAACTTGTAAAAGATGTATCTTTAACTTGTCAAAATATAACTCTAAAATGTCAAAATGTAATTTTTAAATATCAAAATTTAACTTTAACTTGTCACAACTTTACTTTAACTTGTAAAGAAAGTATATTTAACTTGTCAAAACAAAACTTTAAATTGTCAAAATATAACGTTAACTTATCTAATTGTAATTTTGACTTGTAAAAAACATAAATATAACTTGTCAAAATATAACTTTAACTTGTAAAAAAAGTAACTTAAAATGTCAAAATTTAATTGTGTATTCTCAAAACGAAATTTAAGTTGTAAAAAAATGACTTTAATTTGTCAAAATGTAACTTTAACTTGTTAAAACGTAACTTTGACTTGTAAAAAACGTATCTTTAACATGTCAGAACGTAAATTTAAAATGTCAAAATGTAACTTTAACTTGTTTAATTGTAGTTTATCTTGTAAAATAGGTATCTTTAAATTGTCAAAATGTAACTTTAACTTGAAAAAAACGTAACTTTAAAATGTCAAAATTTAATTTTAAATTCTCAAAACGTAACTTCAACATATAAAAAAGTAACTTTAATATGTCAAAATGTAACTTTAAATGGTCAAAACGTAACTTTAACTTGTAAAAACATATTTTTAACTTGTCAAAATGTAACTTTAATATGTCAAAATGTAACTTTAACTTGTCAAAACGTAACTTTAACGTGTAAGATCTTATATTTAACTTGTCAAGACGTAACTTTAACTGTCAAAACGTAACTTTAACTTGTAAAAAACGTATCTTTATCTTGTCAAAATGTAACTTTAACTTCAAAAAAATGTAACTTTAAAATTTATAAATTTAATTTTAAATTCTCAAAACGTAACTTTAACATGTAAAAAAGTAACTTTAATATGTCAAAATGTAACTTTAACTTGTCAAAACGTAACTTTAACTTGTAAGATCTTATCTTTAACTTGTCAAAACGTAATGTTGGCTGTCAAAACGTAACGTTAACTTCTAAATAACGTATCTTTAATATGTCAAAACATAACTTTATCTTGTCAAAACGTAATTTTAACATGTAAAAAACGTATCTTTAACTTGTCAACATATAACTCTAAAATGTCAAAATTTAATTTTAAATGTCAAAATGTAACTTTAACTTGACAAAACGTAACTTTAGCAGTCAAAACGTAACTTTAACTTGTAAAAAACGTATATTTAACTTGTCAAAACGTAACTTTAATATGTCCAAATGTAATGTTAACTTTTCAAATTGTAATTTTAACTTGTAAAAAACATAACTATAATTTGTCAAAATATAACTTTAACTTGTAAAAAATGTCACTTAAAATGCAAAATTTAATTTTAAATTCTCAAAATGAAATTGAACTTGTAAAACACGTATCTTTAACTTGTTAAAATATAACTTTAACTTTAAAAAAATGTAACTTTAAAATGTCAATATTGAATTTTAAATTCTCAAAACGTAACTTTAACATCTAAAAAATTAACTTTAATATGTCAAAATGTAACTTTAACTTGTCAAAACGTAACTTTAACTTGTAATATCTTATCTTTAACTTGTCAAAACGTAACTTTGGCTGTCAAAACGTAACTTTAACTTCTATAAAACGTATCTTTAATTTTGTTGGGATTTATTTAACAATTAAACAATATTAATTACAATACATATTAAAACTAATTTTAATATATTTAACAACCTAAGGCATTAAAATTTATTGAGTAATTATAAACAATTTATAATACAAAAGCTCAATCAAACAAAATTAAAATAATAATTTATATAACCATTATATAATTTATATTTAATTATTTAATTGAAGAATTACTTACGTAAGTGGTTGTAAACAATCACAACGTTGCTAGCTTTCGCTTGAATGCTACGTCAAGCCCAATTCCCGAGAAAAGCCTCGCCGGATTGCTCAGGAATGTCCTCACCGGAATGGGATGGGTCACTGGGATGCACAGCAGCTGGGAGCCTCGCCGGACTGGACTTCTTCGCCTGGCAGGGAGCTCGCCGGAATGGATGTCCTCGCCGGACTGGGCACTCGCCGGATTGGACTCTGTCGCCGCATAGGGACTCGCCTGACAGGGGACTCGCCGGACTGGGAGTCTCGCCGGACTGGGACACCTCGCCGGACTGGAGATCTCTGGGACGCCTCGCCTGATGACCCTCGCCGGATTGCCCTCGCCGGATTGGACTCGCCGGACTGGAGCATCTCACTGGGATCCCCTCGCCTGACAGACAACCTCGCCGGAATGGATCTGCCTCGCCGGATTGATCCTGTCTCGCCGGATTGGACTCGCCTGACTGGTAGCCTTCGCCGGATTGGATCTGGCTCGCCGGAATGGAGTCCTGGAGGCTGGGAGGTCGCCGGAATGCACAGAAAACGACCTAGGGACGTTTTGAAGTGCTGAAACCTTTTTAAAACAGTTTTAAAAATTCTAAAACAATTTTCTAAATCATTCAAACACCACAAGTGATGAATAAACAATATTACACAAGGAAAATATTGAGATCAAGAGTGTGGGCTCTTAAGAACAATTAGGAAATCAAAGATCGGAAAAAGGAAAACAATTTTTCTCTTTTGTTTGGGGATTTTTGCCGAGAATTGCACAAGGAGGAAGAAAGAGTCTTTGCCGAAAATACTCTAGGGTTAGGGTTAGTGATTAGGGTTTCTTAGCCTTATTTATACAGGTTATAAATAGGCTTAAGCTGGGTCAAACCCATGACCCTATTCACTTAAGGAATCCGGCCAAGACACTCTCCCTTTACTCGTCCATGTCTTTGATTTTTGTTCCCAAATTTATTTGATTTAATTTCTAAACTTAATTTAGAACTCTCATTATTATTTAATGACACATCATTAAATATATTTCATAGTTATCGAATAAGTACGAAATGAGAAATAATTTGTTTTCTTCTTTTAACATATTTAATCACTCGAGAATGTCATCATCAATATGATAGCATCTTGTGATTCAATAAACAAAATAAATAACTAGTTATTTATCGAGTTTCAAGAAAACAACTTTCTCAATATAAATCACTATTTATACTTAATGAGTAAATCAACTTTTCAAGTTCTTTTAATCTCTTCCAAGTTGTTGTCGCTCGTTTTCGGACAACGATTTAGGAACCCAAAACGGTTCGACCCAAGGCCAGACCAATAGATCGCGTTCGGGTTCTAGCGTGTCAGACTCGGTATCCCAAGTCGTCCCTTAGCTGTCAATGAGGTTCGTTCTATGCAGGTATCTGAAATGTGAAGAAATCAAATGAACTACAAAGGGGAAACAGAGGGGGTGCCTCTGTTTACCTCTCCGACGCTCAACATTAGTTGGATTGAGGTGGATAAAAAGGTTAGGAGTTTAGAGGTTTAAGGTTTGAGAGAAACGAGTGAAGTACGAGTTCAGCAGCGTTTCAGTACTCAAGTGTTCGTTACCTGTTATTGCGAATCGCGTCCCCTATTTATAGAGCATGTCTTGTGTTGTTTTTGAGCCGAGAATGGCTTTTGACCGGCCAAGGAGGCCTGGAAACGGCCTTTGGCCGAGAGGAGCTTCTCGTCCGGCCTTTAACCGAAGGTAAGATCTTGGGCCGGCCCTTGGCCTGGTCGAGGAAGTTTCACCCGGCCTTTGGCCGGGTGAATAGTTTGGGCCGGCCCTTGGCCGGGTCAAGGAAAGGGCAGGGCCGGCCTTCGGCCGAGGGGAAGTCTCGCCCGGCCTTCGGCCGGGCGAACAGTTTGGGCCGGCCCTTGGCCGGGTCAAGGAAAGGCCAAGGCCGGCCTTCGGCCGAGGGGAAGCTTCACCCGGCCTTTGGCCGGGTGAGAAGTCTTGGGCCGGCCTTTGGCCGGGTCAAGAAGAGGCCGAAGGCCGCTGGGCCGAGTGGCGGGGCTGAGCCCTCTCGGAGACTCCGTCGAGCCGTCGTGCCTTTTATGCACGCAACACAAGTGTCTATCATTGAGACCTCATGGACCCACATGAACGAAGCTTTAGAATAAAGATCGGACACAAAAGTTCACAAACTTTTTCCGTCTTTTAACTCTTAATATTGGTCGATTCCACTAAAGGACCAATATTGACAATCTCTCTGTTCATGTGCGTACCTTTTATGTTTGATATGATGAAACAATTTCTCTTACGATCCACGGAGTATATTACGATGTTACCCTTCATGTGTATCAGTAACTGAGGGGAATGTAAGATTACTGTTTTACCCCTCGAGTTATTATTTCACTAACTCCTTTGTTATTTGTGAATGAGAAAAACATAAAGTGAGATGTCTTTACACGTCACATGTTTTAATCAAAGAATGAACTCATTCAATGAATACCTGGCCATGTTTATTCATTCACAGTCTCATAACAAAGCATAGTGTGATACTAATACATTTGCATTGTTGTTACATGAATTCCATATCTGTGAAACATGTAATCCAATATTACATCCTTGTGACACCAACAGTCGGGTCAGATGCAACTAAAATTTAGTCATTGCCCATTGACGAATCAAATGTCACAAAGTGCAATGTCAATTACATATTCACTTCAGGATTGAGGTAAGTATCATAATACTCCTTTAGTTGTGAACTTGAAGCCTCGAGTGTGTAAACAGTTTTGTCTCGAGCTTCTAAGTGTCACTGGTCTTGTTCAGTATCTTCTATAAGATACCTAGTATGAATCATAGAGTCACAACTCCCTATATCACAAGATGAGATATCATGATTCATGCTAACAATCAATAATAAGATTCGATTGCTCAATCGATCTTTAGATTGCAAACAAATGTTTCAAACTTGTCACAAGGGGTTATCTTGTCAAGTCTGTACTTAACACCCTTTTCGTTGATGACAGTTTCAGAGCATAACTTAAACATAACTAAACACAATCTCATAAAGAATGAACATTTATTAATATCAATGTTTCAACAAAATATAAATACATAAAGTATCTCAATGTCTAATATCTCCTTTGTGGGCACCAATCCCAACAAATTTGTCAAAACCTAACTTTATGTTGTCAAAACGTAACTTAAACTTGTAAAAAACGAATCTTTAACTTGTCAAAATATAACTCTAAAATGTCAAAATGTAATTTTTAAATGTCAAAATTTAACTTTAACTTGTCACAACTTTACTTTAACTTGTCAAAATATAACTCTAAAATGTCAAAATGTAATTTTTAAATGTCAAAATTTAACTTTAACTTGTCACAACTTTACTTTAACTTGTGAAAAAAGTATATTTAACTCTTCAAAACATAACTTTATATTGTCAAAATATAACGTTAACTTATCTAATTGTAATTTTGACTTGTAAAAAACATAAATATAACTTGTCAAAATATAACTTTAACTTGTAAAAAAAGTAACTTAAAATGTCAAAATTTAATTTTATATTCTCAAAACGAAATTTAAGTTGTAAAAAAGTAACTTTAATTTGTTAAAATGTAACTTTAACTTGTTAAAACTTTATTTTGACTTGTTAAAAAAGTATCTTTAACATGTCAAAACGTAACTTTAAAATGTAAAAATGTAACTTTAACTTTTTAAATTGTAATTTATCTTGTAAAAAAGGTATCTTTAAATTGTCAAAATGTAACTTTAACTTGAAAAAAATGTAACTTTAAAATGTCAAAATTTAATTTTAAATTCTCAAAACGTAAATTTAACATGTAAAAAAGTAACTTTAATATGTCAAAATGTAACTTTAAATGGTCAAAACGTAACTTTAACTTGTAAAAACATAACTTTAATATGTCAAAATGTAACTTTAATATATCAAAATGTAACTTTAACTTCTTAAAACGTAACTTTAACTTCTCAAAACGTAACTATAGCTGACAAAACGTAACTTTAACTAGTAAAAAACTTATTTTTAACTTGTCAAAATATAACTTTAAAATGTCAAAATGTATCTTTAACTTGTTAAATTGTAATTTTAACTTGTAAAAAATGTATCTTTAACATGTCAAAATGTAACTTTAACTTGAAAAAAATGTAATTTTAAAATTTCAAAATTTAATTTTAAATTCTCAAAACGTTACTTTAACATGTAAAAAAGTAACTTTAATATGTGAATATGTAACTTTAACTTGTCAAAACGTAACTTTGGCTGTCAAAACGTAACTTTAACATCTAAAAAATGTATCTTTAATTTGTCAAAACATAACTTTATCTAGTCAAAACGTAATTTTAACTTGTAAAAAACGTATCTTTAACTTGTCAAAATATAACTCTAAAATGTTAAAATTTAATTTTAAAATGTCAAAATGTAACTTTAACTTGTCAAAATGTAATTTTAGCTGTCAAAACGTAAATTTAACTTGTAAAATGTATATTTAACTTGTCAAAACGTAACTTTAAAATGTCCAAATATAACGTTAACTTTTCAAATTGTAATTTTAACTTGTAAAAAACATAACTATAACTTGTCAAAATATAACTTTAACTTGTAAAAAATGTAACTTTAATTTGTCAAAATGTAACTTTAACTTGTTAAAACGTAACTTTGACTTGTAAAAAACGTATCTTTAACATGTCAAAACGTAACTTTAAAATGTCAAAATGTAACTTTAACTTGTTTAATTGTAATTTATCTTGAAAAAAAAGTATCTTTAAATTGTCAAAATGTAACTTTAACTTGAAAAAAATGTAACTTTAAAATGTCAAAATTTAATTTTAAATTCTCAAAACGTAACTTTAACATATAAAAAAGTAACTTTAATATGTCAAAATATAATTTTAAATGGTCAAAACGTAACTTTAATTTGTAAAAACATATTTTTTACTTGTCAAAATGTAACTTTAATGTGTCAAAATGTAACTTTAACTTTTCAAAACGTAACTTTAAACTGTAAGATCTTATCTTTAACTTGTCAAAACGTAACTTTAGCTGTCAAAACGTAACTTTAACTTGTAAAAAAAGTATATTTACAAGTTAAAGTTAAAGTTACGTTTTAACAAGTTAAAGATAAGATCTTACATTTTAAAGTTACGTTTTGACAAGTTAATGTTACATTTTAAAGTTACGTTTTGACAAGTTAAAGTTACATTTTAAAGTTACGTTTTGACAAGTTAAAGTTACGTTTTGACAAGTTAAAGTAGGTTTTTTACAAGTTAAAGTACGTTTTTTACAAATTGAAGTACGTTTTTACAAGTTAAAGTACATTTGTTACAAGTTAAACCACATTTTTTACAAGTTAAAGTATGTTTTTTACAAGTTAATGTATGTTTTTAACAAGTTAAAGTTACGTTTTGACAAGTTAAAGTTACGTTTTGACAAGTTAATGTAGGTTTTTGACAAGTTAAAGTTACGTTTTGACAAGTTAAAGTACGTTTTTTACAAGTTAGAGTACGTTTTTAATAAATTAAAGTTACGTTTTGACAAGTTAAAGTTTCATTTTGACACGTTAAAATATGTTTTTTACAAGTAGAAGTATGTTTTTAACAAGTTAAACTCACGTTTTGACATGTTAAAGTTACGTTTTGACAAGTTAATTTGGTTTTTTACAAGTTAAAGTTACGTTTTGACAAGTTAAAGTACGTTTTTTACAAGTTAAAGTACATTTTTAACAAGTTAAAGTTACGTTTTGACCAGTTAAAGTTACGTTTTGACAAGTTAAAGTACGTTTTTTACAAGTTAAAGTACGTTTTTAACAAGTTAAATTTACGTTTTGACAAATTAAAGTTACATTTTGATTCGTTAAAGTACTTTTTTTACAAGTTGAAGTACGTTTTTTACAAGTTCAAATACGTGTTTTAGAAGTTGATGTACGATCTGTACAAGTTAAAGTACATTTTTTACAAGTTAAAGTTACATTTTAACAACTTAAAGTTACGTTTTGACACATTGAAATTACATTTTGACAAGTTAAAGTACGTTTTTTACAAGTAAAAGTTACGTTTTGACAAATTAAACTACGTTTTTAACAAGTTAAACTTACGTTTTGACAAATTAAAGTTACGTTTTGACAAGTTAAAGTAGGTTTTTTACAAGTTAAAGTACGTTTTTCACAAGTTGAAGTACGTTTTAACAAGTTAAAGTCCATTTGTTACAATTAAAGTAAGTGCTTTACAAGTTGAAGTACGTTTTTTACAAGTTGAAGTACGTTTTCACAAGTGAAAGTCCATTTGTTACAAGTTAAAGTAATTGTTTTAGAAGTTAAAGTACGTTTTTTACAACTTAATGTGTGTTTTTAACAAGTTAAACTTACGTTTTGACAAGTTAAAGTTATGTTTTGACAAGTTAAAGTAGGTTTTTTACAAGTTAAAGTACGTTTTTTACAAATTGAAGTACGTTTTTACAAGTTAAAGTACATTTGTTACAAATTAAACCACATTTTTTACAAGTTAAAGTATGTTTTTTACAAGTTAATGTATGTTTTTAACAAGTTAAAGTTACGTTTTGACAAGTTAAAGTTACGTTTTGACAAGTTAATGTAGGATTTTGACAAGTTAAAGTTACGTTTTGACAAGTTAAAGTACGTTTTTTACAAGTTAGAGTACGGTTTTAATAAATTAAAGTTACGTTTTGACAAGTTAAAGTTTCATTTTGACACAATAAAATACGGGTTTTTACAAGTGGAAGTATGTTTTTAACAAGTTAAACTCATGTTTTGACATGTTAAAGTTACGTTTTGACAAGTTAATTTGGTTTTTTACAAGTTAAAGTTACGTTTTGACAAGTTAAAGTACGTTTTTTACAAGTTAGAGTACGTTTTTAATAAATTAAAGTTACGTTTTGACAAGTTAAAGTTTCATTTTGACACGTTAAAATATGTTTTTTACAAGTAGAAGTATGTTTTTAACAAGTTAAACTCACGTTTTGACATGTTAAAGTTACGTTTTGACAAGTTAATTTGGTTTTTTACAAGTTAAAGTTACGTTTTGACAAGTTAAAGTACGTTTTTTACAAGTTAAAGTACATTTTTAACAAGTTAAAGTTACGTTTTGACCAGTTAAAGTTACGTTTTGACAAGTTAAAGTAGGTTTTTTACAAGTTAAAGTACGTTTTTAACAAGTTAAATTTACGTTTTGACAAATTAAAGTTACATTTTGATTCGTTAAAGTACTTTTTTTACAAGTTGAAGTACGTTTTTTACAAGTTCAAATACGTGTTTTAGAAATTGATGTACGTTCTGTACAAGTTAAAGTACATTTTTTACAAGTTAAAGTTACATTTTAACAACTTGAAGTTACGGTTTGACACATTTAAATTACATTTTGACAAGTTAAAGTACGTTTTTTACAAGTAAAAGTTACGTTTTGACAAACTAAACTACGTTTTTAACAAGTTAAACTTACGTTTTGACAAATTAAAGTTACGTTTTGACAAGTTAAAGTAGGTTTTTTACAAGTTAAAGTACGTTTTTTACAAGTTGAAGTACGTTTTTACAAGTTAAAGTCCATTTGTTACAATTAAAGTAAGTGTTTTACAAGTTGAAGTACGTTTTTTACAAGTTGAAGTACGTTTTCACAAGTTAAAGTCCATTTGTTACAAGTTAAAGTAAGTGTTTTAGAAGTTAAAGTACGTTTTTTACAAGTTAATATGTGTTTTTAACAAGTTAAACTTACGTTTTGACAAGTTAAAGTTACGTTTTGACAAGTTAAAGTAGGTTATTTACAAGTTAAAGTACGTTTTTAACAAATTGAAGTACATTTGTTACAAGTTAAACCATATTTTTTACAAGTTAAAGTATGTTTTTACAAGTTAATGTATGTTTTTAACAAGTTAAAGTTACGTTTTGTCAAGTTAAAGTTAAGTTTTGACAAGTTAATGTAGGTTTTTGACAAGTTAAAGTTACGTTTTGAAGTTAAAGTACGTTTTTTACAAGTTAGAGTACGTTTTTAATAAATTAAAGTTACGTTTTGACACGTTAAAGTTTCATTTTGACACGTTAAAATACGGTTTTTTACAAGTGGAAGTATGTTTTGACAAGTTAAAGTAACAAGTTAAACTCACGTTTTGACATGTTAAAGTTACGTTTTGACAAGTTAATTTGGTTTTTTACAAGTTAAAGTTACGTTTTGACAAGTTAAAGTACGTTTTTTTACAAGTTAAAGTACGTTTTTAACAAGTTAAAGTTACGTTTTGACCAGTTAAAGTTACGTTTTGACAAGTTAAAGTAGGTTTTTTACAAGTTAAAGTTCGTTTTTAACAAGTTAAATTTACGTTTTGACAAGTTAAAGTTACATTTTGATTCGTTAAAGTACTTTTTTTACAAGTTGAAGTACGTTTTTTACAAGTTCAAATACGTGTTTTAGAAGTTGATGTACGTTCTTTACAAGTTAAAGTACATTTTTTACAAGTTAAAGTTACATTTTAACAACTTATAGTTACGTTTTGACACATTGAAATTACATTTTGACAAGTTAAAGTACGTTTTTTACAAGTAAAAGTTACGTTTTGACAAATTAAACTACGTTTTTAAGAAGTTAAACTTACGTTTTGACAAATTAAAGTTACGTTTTGACAAGTTAAAGTAGGTTTTTTACAAGTTAAAGTACGTTTTTCACAAGTTGAAGTACGTTTTAACAAGTTAAAGTCCATTTGTTACAATTAAAGTAAGTGCTTTACAAGTTTAAGTACGTTTTTTACAAGTTGAAGTACGTTTTCACAAGTGAAAGTCCATTTGTTACAAGTTAAAGTAATTGTTTTAGAAGTTAAAGTACGTTTTTTACAAGTTAATGTGTGTTTTTAACAAGTTAAAGTTACGTTTTGACAAGTTAAATTTATGTTTTGATAAGTTAAAGTAGGTTTTTTACAAGTTAAAGTACGTTTTTTACAAATTGAAGTACGTTTTTACAAGTTAAAGTACATTTGTTACAAGTTAAACCACATTTTTTACAAGTTAAAGTATGTTTTTTACAAGTTAATGTATGTTTTTAACAAGTTAAAGTTACGTTTTGACAAGTTAAAGTTACGTTTTGACAAGTTAATGTAGGATTTTGACAAGTTAAAGTTACGTTTTGACAAGTTAAAGTACGTTTTTTACAAGTTAGAGTACGGTTTTAATAAATTAAAGTTACGTTTTGACAAGTTAAAGTTTCATTTTGACACAATAAAATACGGTTTTTTACAAGTGGAAGTATGTTTTTAACAAGTTAAACTCATGTTTTGACATGTTAAAGTTACGTTTTGACAAGTTAATTTGGTTTTTTACAAGTTAAAGTTACGTTTTGACAAGTTAATTTGGTTTTTTACAAGTTAAAGTTACGTTTTGACAAGTTAAAGTACGTTTTTTTACAAGTTAAAGTATGTTTTTAACAAGTTAAAGTTACGTTTTGACCAGTTAAAGTTACGTTTTGACAAGTTAAAGTAGGTTTTTTACAAGTTAAAGTACGTTTTTAACAAGTTAAATTTACGTTTTGACAAGTTAAAGTTACATTTTGATTCGTTAAAGTTTTTTTTTTACAAGTTGAAGTACGTTTTTTACAAGTTCAAATACGTGTTTTAGAAGTTGATGTACGTTCTTTACAAGTTAAAGTACATTTTTTACAAGTTAAATTTACATTTTAACAACTTAAAGTTACGTTTTCACACATTGAAATTACATTTTGACAAGTTAAAGTACGTTTTTTACAAGTAAAAGTTAAGTTTTGACAAATTAAACAACGTTTTTAACAAGTTAAACTTACGTTTTGACAAATTAAAGTTACGTTTTGACAAGTTAAAGTAGGTTTTTTACAAATTAAAGTACGTTTTTTACAAGTTGAAGTACGTTTTTACAAGTTAAAGTCCATTTGTTACAAGTTAAAGTAAGTGTTTTACAAGTTAAAGTACGTTTTTTACAAGTTGAAATACGTTCTTACAAGTTAAAGTCCATTTGTTACAAGTTAAAGTAAGTGTTTTACAAGTTAAAGTACGTTTTTTACAAGTTAATGTGTGTTTTTAACAAGTTAAACTTACGTTTTGACAAGTTAAACTTACGTTTTGACAAGTTAAAGTAGGTTTTTTACAAGTTAAAGTACGTTTTTTACAAGTTGAAGTACGTTTTTACAAGTTAAAGTCCATTTGTTACAAGTTAAAGTAAGTGTTTTACAAGTTAAAGTACGTTTTTTACAAGTTGAAATACGTTCTTACAAGTTAAAGTCCATTTGTTACAAGTTAAAGTAAGTGTTTTACAAGTTAAAGTACATTTTTTACAAGTTAATGTGTGTTTTTAACAAGTTAAACTTACGTTTTGACAAGTTAAACTTACGTTTTGACAAGTTAAAGTAGGTTTTTTAGAAGTTAAAGTACGTTTTTTACAAATTGAAGTACGTTTATACAAGTTAAAGTACATTTGTTACAAGTTAAACCACATTTTTTACAAGTTAAAGTATGTTTTTACAAGTAAATGTATGTTTTTAACAAGTTAAACTTACGTTTTGACAAGTTAAAGTTACGTTTTGACAAGTTAATGTAAGTTTTTTACAAGTTAAAGTAAGTTTTTTACAAGTTGAAGTACGTTTTTACAAATTAATGTCCATTTGTTACAAGTTAAAGTAAGTGTTTTACTAGTTGAAGTACGTTTTTTAGAAGTTGAAGTAAGTTTTTACAAGTTAAAGTCCATTTGTTACAAGTTCACCTAAGTGTATTACAAGTTAAAGTACGTTTTTTACAAGTTAATGTGTGTTTTTAACAAGTTAAACTTACGTTTTGACAAGTTAAAGTTACCTTTTGAAAAGTTAAAGTAGGTTTTTTATAAGTTAAGGTACGTTTTTTACAAATTGAAGTACGTTTTTACAAGTTAAAGTTCATTTGTTACAAGGTAAACCACATTTTTTACAATTTAAAGTATGTTTTTTTACAAGTTATTGTATGTTTTTAACAAGTTAAACTTACGTTTTAACACGTTAAAGTTAATTTTTGACAAGTTAATGTAGGTTTTTTACAAGTTAAAGTTTCATTTTGACACGTTAAAATACGGTTTTTACAAATTAAAGTACGTTTTTTACAAGTTGAAGTACATTTTTTACAAGTTAAAGTATGTGTTTTACAAGTTGAAGTACGTTCTTTACAAGTTAAAGTACATTTTTTACAAGTTGAATATACGTTTTAACAACTTAAAGTTACATTTTGACACATTGAAATTACATTTTTACAAGTTAAAGTATGTTTTTTACAAGTTAAATTTACGTTTATAACAAGTTAAATTTACTTTTTGACAAATTAAAGTTACGTTTTGACAAGGTAAAGTAGGTTTTTTACAAGTTAAAGTTCGTTTTTTACAAGTTGAGGTACGTTTTTACAACTTAAAGTCCATTTGTTACAAGTTAAACCACATTTTTGACAAGTTAAAGTAGGTTTTTTACAAGTTAATGTATGTTTTTAACAAGTTAAACTTACGTTTTGACAAGTTAAAGTTACGTTTGACAAGTTAAAGTAGGTTTTTTACAAGTTAAAGTTACGTTTTGACATGTTAAAGTACATTTTCTACAAGTTAAAGTAAGTTTTGACAGGTTAAAGTTACATTTTGACACGTTTAAATATGTTTTTTAGAAGTTAAAGTACGTTTTTTACAAGTTGATGTACGTTTTTTACAAGTTAAAGTAAGTGTTTTACAAGTTGAAGTACGATTTTTACAAGTTAAAGTAAGTGTTTTACAAGTTGAAGTACAATTTTTACAAGTTAAAGTTACGTTTTAACAACTTACAGTTACGTTTTGACACATTAAAATTACATTTTAACAAGATAAATAATGTTTTTTATAAGTTAAAGTACGTTTTTTATAAGTTATATTTACGTTTTGACAAGTTAAAGTACGTTTTTTTACTAGTGAATATATGTTTTTAACAAGTTAAACTTACGTTTTGACAAGTTAAAGTAGGTTTATTAAAAGTTAAAGTTACGTTTTAATAAGTAAAACTATATTTTGTACAAATTAAAGTACGTTCTTTACAAGTTAAAGTACGTTTTTAACAATTTAAAGTTACATTTTGACAAATTAAAGTTACATTTTGACATGTTAAATTATGTTTTTTACAAGTTAAAGTACATTTTTAACAACTTAAAGTTACGTTTTCACAAGTTAAAGTTACATGTTGACACGTTAAAATACGTTTTTTACAAATTAAAGTACGTTTTTTACAATTTGAAGTACGTTTTTTACAAGTTGAAGTACGTTTTTTACAAGTTAAAGTTACGTTTTAACAACTTAAAGTTACGGTTTGACACATTAAAATTATATTTTGGCAAGTTAAAGTTACGTTTTGACAAGTTAAATTACGTTTTTAACAAGTTAATTTTACGTTTTGTCAAGTTAAAGTTACGTTTTGTCAAGTTAAAGTAGGTTTTTTACAAGTTAAAGTACGTTTTTTACAAATTGAAGTACGTTTTTACAAGTTAAAGTACATTTGTTACAAGTTAAACCACATTTTTTACAAGTTAAAGAATGTTTTTACAAGTTAATGTATGTTTTAAACAAGTTAAACTTACGTTTTGACAAGTTAAAGTTACGTTTTGACAAGTTAATGTAAGTTTTTTACAAGTTAAAGTAAGTTTTTTACAAGTTGAAGTACGTTTTTACAAATTAAAGTCCATTTGTTACAAGTTAAAGTAAGTGTTTTACTACTTGAAGTACGTTTTTTAGAAGTTGAAGTAAGTTTTTACAAGTTAAAGTCCATTTGTTACAAGTTCACCTAAGTGTATTACAAGTTAAAGTACGTTTTTTACAAGTTAATGTGTGTTTTTAACAAGTTAAACTTACGTTTTGACAAGTTAAAGTTACCTTTTGAAAAGTTAAAGTAGGTTTTTTATAAGTTAAGGTACGTTTTTTACAAATTGAAGTACGTTTTTACAAGTTAAAGTTCATTTGTTACAAGTTAAACCACATTTTTTACAATTTAAAGTATGTTTTTTTACAAGTTAATGTATGTTTTTAACAAGTTAAACTTACGTTTTAACACGTTAAAGTTAATTTTTGACAAGTTAATGTAGGTTTTTTACAAGTTAAAGTTTCATTTTGACACGTTAAAATACGGTTTTTACAAATTAAAGTACGTTTTTTACAAGTTGAAGTACATTTTTTACAAGTTAAAGTATGTGTTTTACAAGTTGAAGTACGTTCTGTACAAGTTAAAGTACATTTTTTACAAGTTAAATATACGTTTTAAGAACTTAAAGTTACATTTTGACACTTTGAAATTACATTTTTACAAGTTAAAGTACGTGTTTTACAGGTAAAAGTTACGTTTTGACAAGTTAAACTACGTTTTTAACAAGTTGAACATAAGTTTTGACAAATTAAAGTTATGTTTTGACAAGTTAAAGTAGGTTTTTTACAAGTTAAAATACGTTTTTTACAAGTTGAAGTACGTTTATATAAGTTAAAGTCCATTTGTTACAAGTTAAAGTAAGTGTTTTACAAGTTGAAGTACGTTTTTTACAAGTTGAAGTACGTTCTTACAAGTTAAAGTCCATTTCTTACAATTTAAAGTAAGTGTTTTACAAGTTAAAGTAGGTTTTTTACAAGTTAAAGTACGTTTTTTACAAATTGAAGTACGTTTTTACAAGTTAAAGTACATTTGTTACAAGTTAAATCACATTTTTTACAAGTTAAAGTATGTTTTTACAAGTTAATGTATGTTTTTAACAAGTTAAACTTACGTTTTGACAAGTTAAAGTTACGTTTTGACAAGTTAATGTAAGTTTTTTACAAGTTAAAGTAAGTTTTTTACAAGTTGAAGTACGTTTTTACAAATTAAAGTCCATTTGTTACAAGTTAAAGTAAGTGTTTTACTAGTTGAAGTACGTTTTTTAGAAGTTGAAGTAAGTTTTTACAAGTTAAAGTCCATTTGTTACAAGTTCACCTAAGTGTATTACAAGTTAAAGTACGTTTTTTACAAGTTAATGTGTGTTTTTAACAAGTTAAACTTACGTTTTGACAAGTTAAAGTTACCTTTTGAAAAGTTAAAGTAGGTTTTTTATAAGTTAAGGTACGTTTTTTACAAATTGAAGTACGTTTTTACAAGTTAAAGTTCATTTGTTACAAGTTAAACCACATTTTTTACAATTTAAAGTATGTTTTTTTACAAGTTAATGTATGTTTTTAACAAGTTAAACTTACGTTTTAACACGTTAAAGTTAATTTTTGACAAGTTAATGTAGGTTTTTTACAAGTTAAAGTTTCATTTTGACACGTTAAAATACGGTTTTTACAAATTAAAGTACGTTTTTTACAAGTTGAAGTACATTTTTTACAAGTTAAAGTATGTGTTTTACAAGTTGAAGTACGTTCTTCACAAGTTAAAGTACATTTTTTACAAGTTAAATATCCGTTTTAACAACTTAAAGTTACATTTTGACACATTGAAATTACATTTTTACAAGTTAAAGTACGTGTTTTACAAGTAAAAGTTACGTTTTGACAAGTTAAACTACGTTTTTAACAAGTTGAACATAAGTTTTGACAAATTAAAGTTATGTTTTAACAAGTTAAAGTAGGTTTTTTACAAGTGAAAATACGTTTTTTACAAGTTGAAGTACGTTTATATAAGTTAAAGTCCATTTGTTACAAGTTAAAGTAAGTGTTTTACAAGTTGAAAGACGTTTTTTACAAGTTGAAGTACGTTCTTACAAGTTAAAGTCCATTTGTTACAATTTAAAGTAAGTGTTTTACAAGTTAAAGTACGTTTTTTACAAGTTAATGTGTGTTTTTAACAAGTTAAACTTACGTTTTGACAAGTTAAAGTAGGTTTTTTACAAGTTAAAGTACGTTTTTTATAAATTGAAGTACATTTTTACAAGTTAAAGTACATTTGTTACAAGTTAAACCACATTTTTTACAAGTTAAAGTATGTTTTTTACAAGTTAATGTATGTTTTTAACAACTTAAACTTACGTTTTGACAAGTTAAAGTTACGTTTTGACAAGTTAATGTAGGTTTTTTTCAAGTTAAAGTACGTTTTTTACAAGTTAAAGTACGTTTTTACAAGTTAAAGTCTATTTGTTACAAGTTAAAGTAAGTGTTTTACAAGTTGAAGTACGTTCTTTACAAGTTAAAGTACATTTTTTACAAGTGAAAGTTACGTTTTGACACATTGAAATTACATTTTGACAAATTAAAGTACGTTTTTTTACAAGCAAGAGTTACGTTTTAACAAGTTAAACTACGTTTTTAAAAAGTTAAACTTACGTTTTGACAAGTTAAAGTTACGTTTTGACAAGTTAATGTAGGTTTTTTACAAGTTAAAGTACGTTTTTTACAAGTTGAAGTACGTTTTTACAAGTTAAAGTCCATTTCATACAAGTTAAAGTAAGTGTTTTACAAGTTGAAGAACGTTTTTTACAAGTTGAAGTGCGTTTTTACAAGTTAAAGTCCATTTGTTACAAGTTAAAGTAAGTGTTTTACAAGTTGAAGTACGTTCTTTACAAGTTAAAGAACATTTTTTACAAGTGAAAGTTACGTTTTGACACATTGAAATTACATTTTGACAAGTTAAAGTACTTCTTTTTTACAAGTAAAAGTTACGTTTTGACAAGTTAAACTACGTTTTTAAGAAGTTAAACTTACGTTTTGACAAATTAAAGTTACGTTTTGACAAGTTAAAGTAGGTTTTTTACAAGTTGAAGTACGTTTTTTACAAGTTCAAGTACGTTATTTACAAGTTGACGTACTTTTTTACAAGTTAAAGTTACGTTTTAACAACTTAAAGTTACGGTTTGACACATTAAAATTATATTTTGGCAAGTTAAATTTACGTTTTGACAAGTTAAATTAAGTTTTTAACAAGTTAAATTTACGTTTTGACAAATTAAAGTTACATTTTGACAAGGTAAAGTAGGTTTTTTACAAGTTAAAGTTCGTTTTTTAGAAGTTGAGGTACGTTTTTACAAGTTAAAGTCCATTTTATACAAGTTAAACAACATTTTTGACAAGTTAAAGTACGTTTTTTACAAGTTATTGTATGTTTTTAAAATGTTAAACTTACGATTTGACAAGTTAAAGTTATGTTTTGACAAGTTAAAGGTAGGTTTTTTACAAGTTAAAGTTACGTTTTGACAAGTTAAAGTATGTTTTTTACAAGTTAAAGTACGTTTTGACAGGTTAAAGTTACATTTTGACACGTTTAAATACGTTTTTTAGAAGTTAAAGTACGTTTTTTACAAGTTGATGTACGTTTTTTACAAGTTAAAGTAAGTGTTTTACAAGTTGAAGTACGATATTTACAAGTTAAAGTAAGTGTTTTACAAGTTGAAGTACGATTTTTACAAGTTAAAGTTACGTTTTAACAACTTACAGTTACGTTTTGACACATTAAAATTATATTTTAACAAGATAAAGTATGTTTTTTATAAGTTAAAGTACGTTTTTTATAAGTTAAAGTTACGTTTTGACAAGTTAAATTACGTTTTTAACAAGTTAACTTACGTTTTCACAAATTAAAGTTAAGTTTTGACAAGTTAAAGTAGGTTTTATACAATTTAAAGTACGTTTTTTACAAGTTGAAGTACGTTTTTACAAGTTAAAGTACATTTGTTACAAGTTAAACCACATTTTTGACAAGTTAAAGTATGTTTTTTACAAGTTAAAGTACGTTTTTTTCAAGTTAAAGTACGTTTTTTACAAGTTGAAGTGCGTTCTTTATAAATTAAAGTTACGTTTTAATAACTTAAAGTTACGTCTTGACACATTAAAATTACATTTTCAGAAGTTAAAGTACGTTTTTTACAAGTTAAAGTTACGTTTAGACAAGTTAAACTATGTTTTTAACAAGTTAAACTTATGTTTTGACACGTTAAAGTTCCGTTTGACAAGTTAAAGTAGGTTTTTTACAAGTTAAAGTTACGTGTTGACCTGTTAAAGTTACGTTTTGACAAGTTAAGTTACATTTTGACACGTTAAAATACGTTTTTTAGAAGTTAAAGTACGCTTTTAACCAGTTGAAGTACGTTTTTACAAGTTAAAGTATGTTTTTACAAGTTAAAGTACATTTGTTTTAAGTTAAACCACATTTTTGACAAGTTAAAGTACGTTTTTTTACTAGTGAATATATGTTTTTAACAAGTTAAACTTACGTTTTGACAAGTTAAAGTAGGTTTTTTAAAATTTAAAGTTATGTTTTGATAAGTAAAAGTATATTTTTTACAAGTTAAAGTACGTTCTTTACAAGTTAAAGTACGTTTTTAACTATTTAAAGTTACATTTGGACAAGTTAAAGTTACATTTTGACACGTTAAAATACGTTTTTTACAAATTAAAGTAAGTTTTTTTACAATTTGAAGTACGTTTTTTACAAGTTGAAGTACGTTTTTTACAAGTTAAAGTTACGTTTTAACAACTTAAAATTACAGTTTGACACATTAAAATTATATTTTGGCAAGTTAAAGTAACGTTTTGACAAGTTAAATTACGTTTTTAACAAGTTAATTTTACGTTTTGACAAATTAAAGTTACGTTTTGACAAGGTAAAGTAGGTTTTTTTACAAGTTAAAGTTCGTTTTTTACAAGTTGAGGTACGTTTTTACAAGTTAAAGTCCATTTGTTACAAGTTAAACCACCTTTTTGACAAGTTAAAGTACGTTTTTTACAAGTTAATGTATGTTTTTAACAAGTTAAACTTACGTTTTGACAAGTTAAAGTTATGTTTTGACAAGTTAAAGTAGGTTTTTTACAAGTTAAAGTTACGTTTTGACAAGTTAAAGTACGTTTTTTACAAGTTAAAGTACGTTTTGACAGGTTAAAGTTACATTTTGACACGTTTAAATACGTTTTTTAGAAGTTAAAGTACGTTTTATACAAGTTGATGTACGTTTTTTACAAGTTAAAGTAAGTGTTTTACAAGTTGAAGTACGTTCTTTACAAGTTAAAGTACATTTTTTACAAGTGAAAGTTATGTTTTGACACATTGAAATTACATTTTGACAAGTTAAAGTACTTTTTTTTACAAGTAAAAGTTACGTTTTGACAAGTTAAACTACGTTTTTAAGAAGTTAAACTTACGTTTTGACAAATTAAAGTTACGTTTTTGACAAGTTAAAGTAGGTTTTTTACAAGTTAAAGTACGTTTTTTACAAGTTGAAGTACGTTTTTTACAAGTTGACGTACGTTTTTTACAAGTTAAAGTTACGTTTTAACAACTTAAAGTTACGGTTTGACACATTAAAATTATATTTTGGCAAGTTAAAGTTTCATTTTGACAAGTTAAAATACGTTTTTAACAAGTTAAATTTACGTTTTGACAAATTAAAGTTACGTTTTGACAAGGTAAAGTAGGTTTTTTTCAAGTTAAAGTTCGTTTTTTACAAGTTGAGGTACGTTTTTACAAGTTAAAGTCCATTTGTTACAAGTTAAACAACATTTTTGACAAGTTAAAGTACGTTTTTTACAAGTTAATGTATGTTTTTAACAAGTTAAACTTACGATTTGACAAGTTAAAGTTATGTTTTGACAAGTTAAAGTAGGTTTTTTACAAGTTAAAGTTACGTTTTGACAAGTTAAAGTACGTTTTTTACAAGTTAAAGTACGTTTTGACAGGTTAAAGTTACATTTTGACACGTTTAAATACGATTTTTAGAAGTTAAAGTACGTTTTTTACAAGTTGATGTACGTTTTTTACAAGTTAAAGTAAGTGTTTTACAAGTTGAAGGACGATTTTTACAAGTTAAAGTAAGTGTTTTACAAGTTGAAGTACGATTTTTACAAGTTCAAGTTACGTTTTAACAACTTACAGTTACATTTTGACACATTAAAATTAAATTTTAACAAGATAAAGTATGTTTTTTATAAGTTAAAGTACGTTTTTTATAAGTTAAAGTTACGTTTTGACAAGTTAAATTACGTTTTCTACAAGTTAAACTTACGTTTTGACAAATTAAAGTTAAGTTTTGACAAGTTAAAGTAGGTTTTATACAAGTTAAAGTACGTTTTTTACAAGTCGAAGTACGTTTTTACAAGTTAAAGTACATTTGATACAAGTTAAAGTAAGTGTTTTACAAGTTGAAGTACGTTTTTTACAAGTTGAAGTACGTTTTTACAAGTTAAAGTCCATTTATTACAAGTTAAAGTAAGTGTTTTACAAGTTGAAGTACGTCCTTTACAAGTTAAAGTACATTTTTTACAAGTAAAAGTTACGTTTTGACACATTGAAATTACATTTTGACAAGTTAAACTACGTTTTTTTACAAGTAAAAGTTACATTTTGACAAGTTAAACTACGTTTTTAAGAAGTTAAACTTACGTTTTGACAAATTAAAGTTACATTTTGACAAGTTAAAGTATGTTTTTTACAAGTTAAAGTACGTTTTTTCCAAGTTGAAGTACGTTTTTTACAAGTTGATGTACTTTTTTTACAAGTTAAAGTTACGTCTTAACAACTTAAAGTTACGGTTTGACACATTAAAATTATATTTTGGCAAGTTAAAGTTACGTTTTGACAAGTTAAATTACGTTTTTAACAAGTTAAATTTATGTTTTGACAAATTAAAGTTACGTTTTGACAAGGTAAAGTAGGTTTTTTACAAGTTAAAGTTCGATTTTTAGAAGTTGAGGTACGTTTTTACAAGTTAAAGTCCATTTGTTACAAGTTAAACAACATTTTTGACAAGTTAAAATACGATTTTTACAAGTTAATGTATGTTTTTAACAATTTAAACTTATGATTTGACAAGTTAAAGTTATGTTTTGACAAGTTAAAGTAGGTTTTTTACAAGTTAAAGTTACGTTTTGACAAGTTAAAGTACGTTTTTTACAAGTTAAAGTACGTTTTGACAGGTTAAAGTTACATTTTGACACGTTTAAATACGTTTTTTAGAACTTAATGTACGTTTTTTACAAATTGATGTACGTTTTTTACAAGTTAAAGTAAGTGTTTTACAAGTTGAAGTACGATTTTTACATGTTAAAGAAAGTGTTTTACAATTTGAAGTACGATTTTTACAAGTTAAAGTTACGTTTCAACAACTTACAGTTACGTTTTGACACATTAAAATTATATTTAAACAAGATAAAGTATGTTTTTTATAAGTTAAATTACGTTTTTTATAAGTTAAAGTTACGTTTTGACAAGTTAAAGTTAAGTTTTGACAAGTTAAAGTAGGTTTTATACAAGTTAAAGTACGTTTTTTACAAGTTGAAGTACGTTTTGACAAGTTAAAGTACATTTGTTACAAGTTAAATCACATTTTTGACAAGTTAAAGTACGTTTTTTACAAGTTGAAGTACAATTTTTTCAAGTTAAAGTACGTGTTTTACAAGTTGAAGTGCGTTCCTTACAAATTAAAGTTACGTTTTAACAACTTAAAGTTACGTTTTGACACATTAAAATTACATTTTCACAAGTTAAAGTACGTTTTTTACAAGTTAAAGTTACGTTTTGACAAGTTAAACTATGTTTTTAACAAGTTAAACTTACGTTTTGACACGTTAAAGTTCTGTTTGACAAGTTAAAGTAGGTTTTTTACAAGTTAAAGTTACGTGTTGACTTGTTAAAGTTACGTTTTGACAAGTTAGAGTTCCATTTTGACACGTTAAAATACGTTTTTACAAGTTAAAGTATGTTTTTACAAGTTAAAATACATTTGTTTTAAGCTAAACCACATTTTGGACAAGTTAAACTACGTTTTTTTACTAGTGAATATATGTTTTTAACAAGTTAAACTTACGTTTTGACAAGTTAAAGTAGGTTTTTTAAAAGTTAAAGTTACGTTTTGATAAGTAAAAGTATATTTTGTACAAGTTAAAGTACGTTCTTTACAAGTTAAAGTACGTTTTTAACAATTTCAAGTTACATTTTGACAAATTAAAGTTACATTTTGACATGTTAAATTATGTTTTTTACAAGTTAAAGTACGTTTTTAACAACTTAAAGGTACGTTTTCACAAGTTAAAGTTACATTTTGACACGTTAAAATACGTTTTTTACATATTAAAGTACGTTTTATACAATTTGAAGTACGTTTTTTACAAGTTGAAGTACGTTTTTTACAAGTTAAAGTTACGTTTTAACAACTTAAAGTTACGGTTTGACACATTAAAATTATATTTTAACTAGTTAAAGTTACGTTTTAACAAGTTAAATTACGTTTTTAACAAGTTAAATTTACTTTTTGACAAATTAAAGTTACGTTTTGACAAGGTAAAGTAGGTTTTTTACAAGTTAAAGTTCGTTTTTTACAAGTTGAGGTACGTTTTTACAACTTAAAGTCCATTTGTTACAAGTTAAACCACATTTTTGACAAGTTGAAGTAGATTTTTTACAAGTTAATGTATGTTTTTAACAAGTTAAACTTACGTTTTGACAAGTTAAAGGTACGTTTGACAAGTTAAAGTAGGTTTTTTACAAGTTAAAGTTACGTTTTGACAAGTTAAAGTACGTTTTCTACAAGTTAAAGTACGTTTTGACAGGTTAAAGTTACATTTTGACACGTTTAAATATGTTTTTTAGAAGTTAAAGTACGTTTTTTACAAGTTGATGTACGTTTTTTACAAGTTAAAGTAAGTGTTTTACAAGTTGAAGTACGATTTTTACAAGTTAAAGTAAGTGTTTTACAAGTTGAAGTACAATTTTTACAAGTTAAAGTTACGTTTTAACAACTTACAGTTACGTTTTGACACATTAAAATTACATTTTAACAAGATAAATTATGTTTTTGATAAGTTAAAGTACGTTTTTTATAAGTTATATTTACGTTTTGACAAGTTAAATTACGTTTTTAACAAGTTAAACTTATGTTTTGACAAATTAAAGTTAAGTTTTGACAAGTTAACGTAGGTTTTATACAAGTTAAAGTATGTTTTTTACAAGTTGAAGTACGTTTTTACAAGTTAAAGTACATTTGTTACGAGTTAAACCACATTTTTGACAAGTTAAAGTACGTTTTTTACAAGTTGAAGTACGTTTTTTTCAAGTTAAAGTACGTGTTTTACAAGTTGAAGTGCGTTCTTTACAAATTAAAGTTTCGGTTTAACAACTTAAAGTTACGTTTTGACACATTAAAATTATATTTTAACAAGATAAAGTATGTTTTTTATAAGTTAAATTACGTTTTTTATAAGTTAAAGTTACGTTTTGACAAGTTAAATTACGTTTTTAACAAGTTAAACGTACGTTTTGACAAATTAAAGTTAAGTTTTGACAAGTTAAAGTAGGTTTTATACAAGTTAAAGTACGTTTTTTACAAGTTGAAGTACGTTTTTTACAAGTTAAAGTACATTTGTTACAAGTTAAATCACATTTTTGACAAGTTAAAGTACATTTTTTACAAGTTGAAGTACAATTTTTTCAAGTTAAAGTACGTGTTTTACAAGTTGAAGTGCGTTCTTTACAAATTAAAGTTACGTTTTAACAACTTAAAGTTACGTTTTGACACATTAAAATTACATTTTCACAAGTTAAAGTACGTTTTTTACAAGTTAAAGTTATGTTTTGACAAGTTAAACTATGTTTTTAACAAGTTAAACTTACGTTTTGACACGTTAAAGTTCTGTTTGACAAATTAAAGTAGGTTTTTTACAAGTTAAAGTTACGTGTTGACAAGTTAAAGTACATTTTTTACAAGTTAAATTACGTTTTGAAGAAGTTAAATTTACGTTTTGACAAGTTAAAGTTACATTTTGACACGTTAAAATACGTTTTTTACAAGTTAAAGTATATTTTTTACCAGTTGAAGTAAGTTGTTTATAAGTTAAAGTAATTGTTTTACAAGTTGAAGTACGTTTTTTTACAAGTTAAAGTACATTTTTTAATAGTTAATTTACGTTTTAACAACTTAAAGTTACGTTTTGACACATTAAAATTACATTTTGACAAGTTAAATTACGTTTTTTACAAGTTGAAGTACGTTTTTTACAAGTTAAAGTAACGTTTTGACAAGTTAAAGTTATATATTGACAAGTTCAATTACGTTTTTTTTACAAGTTAAAGTACGTTTTTAACAAGTTAAAGTTACGTTTTGACAAGTTAAAGTTATATTTTGACACGTTAAAATATGTTTTTTACAAGTTAAAGTAAGTGTTTTACAAGTTGATGTACGATTTTTACATGTTAAAATACATTTTTTACAAGTTAAAGTACGTTGTTAACAAGTTAAAGTTACGTTTTGACAAGTTCAAGTTACATTTTGACACGTTAAAATACGTTTTTGACAAGTTAAAAATACATTTTGACACGTTAAAATACGTTTTTTACAACTTAAAGTACGTTTTTAACATGTTAAAGTTACGTTTTGACAAGTTAAAGTACGTTTTTTACAAGTTAAAGTACGTTTTTTACAAGTTAAGTATGTTTTTAACAAGTTAAAGTTACGTTTTGACAAGTTAAAGTTACATTTTGACAAGTTAAATTACGTTTTTTTCAAGTTAAAGTACGTTTTTAACAAGTTAAAGTTACGTTTTGATAAGTTAAAGTTACATTTTGACACGTTAAAATACGTTTTTTACATGTTAAAGTACGTTTTTTACAAGTTGAAGTACGTTTTTTACAAGTTAAAGTTACGTTTTGAAAAGTTAATGTTACGTTTTGACAAGTTACAGTACATTTTTTACAAGTTAAATTAAGTTTTTTACAAGTTAAAGTACGTTTTTAACAAGTTAAAGTTCTGTTTTAATAAGTTAAAGTTACATTTTGACAAGTTAAAGTACGTTTTTTACAAGTTAAAGTACGTTTTTTACAAGTTAAAGTTACGTTTTGACAAGTTAAAGTTACGTTTTGACAAGTTAAAGTTACATTTTAACGTGTCAAAATGTAACTTTAACTTGTCAAAACGTAACTTTAACTTGTTAAAAACGTACTTTAACTTGTAAAAAACGTAATTTAACTTGTCAAAATGTAACTTTAACTTGTCAAAACGTAACTTTAACTTGTTAAAAACATACTTAACTTGTAAAAAACGTACTTTAACTTGTAAAAAACGTACTTTAACTTGTCAAAACGTAACTTTAACATGTTAAAAACGTACTTTAAGTTGTAAAAAACGTATTTTAACGTGTCAAAATGTATTTTTAACTTGTCAAAAACGTATTTTAACGTGTCAAAATGTAACTTGAACTTGTCAAAACGTAACTTTAACTTGTTAAAAGGGTACTTTAACTTGTAAAAAAACGTAATTTAACTTGTCAAAATGTAACTTTAACTTGTCAAAACGTAACTTTAACTTGTTTAAAACATACTTTAACTTGTAAAAAACGTACTTTAACTTGTAAAAAACGTACTTTAACTTGTCAACGCTAACTTTAACTTGTTAAAAACGTACTTTAACTTGTAAAAAACGTACTTTAACTTGTAAAAAACGTATTTTAACTTGTTAAAATGTAACTTTAACTTGTCAAAACTTTAACTTGTTAAAAACATACTTTAACTTGTAAAAAACGTACTTTAACTTGTAAAAAATGTATTTTAACTTGTCAAAACGTAACGTTAACTTGTTAAAAACGTACTTTAACTTATCAAAAATGTGGTTTAACTTGTAACAAATGTACTTTAACTTGTAAAAACGTATTTCAACTTGTAAAAAAAGTACTTTAACTTGTAAAAACCCTACTTTAACTTGTTAAAACGTAACTTTAATTTGTCAAAACATAAGTTTTACTTGTTAAAAACGTAATTTAACTTGTAAAAGCGTAACTTTAACTTGTAAAAAACGTACTTTAACTTGTCAATATGTAATTTTAATGTGTTAAAACGTAACTTTAAGTTGTTAAAACATAACTTTAACTTGTAAAAAATGTACTTTAACTTGTAAAAAACGTACTTCATCTTGTAAAACACGTACCTTAACTTGTTAAAAACTTACTTCAATTTGTAAAAAACGTACTTTAACATTTAAAAAACATATTTTAACGTGTCAAGATGTATATTTAATTGTCAAGACGTAACTTTAACTTGTTAAAAATGTATTTTAACTTGTAAAAAACTTACTTTAACCTGTCAAAACGTAAGTTTAACTTGTTAAAAACGTACTTTAACTTTTAAAAAACGTAATTTTACTTCTCACAACGAAACTTTATCTTGTAAAAAACGTACTTAAACTTGTAAAAAACATAATTAAACTTATCAAAACGTTACTTTAACTTGTAAAAAACATACTTTAACTTGTCAACATTTAATTTTAATGTGTCAAAACGTAACTTTAAGTTGTTATAACGTAACTTTAACTTGTAGAAAATATATTTTAACTTGTAAAAAACGTACTTCAACTTGTAAAACGCTTACTTTAACTTGTAAAAAACGTATTTTAACGTGTCAAAATGTAACTTTAACTTGTCAAAACGTAACTTTAACTTGTTAAAAACGTACTTTAACTTGTAAAAAAACATAATTTAACTTGTCAAAATGTAACTTTAACTTGTCAAAACGTAACTTTAACTTGTTAAAAACATACTTTAACTTGTAAAAAACGTACTTTAACTTGTAAAAAATGTACTTTAACTTGTCAAAACTTAACTTTAACTTGTTAAAAACATACTTTAATTTGTTAAAAACATACTTTAACTTGGAAAAAACGTACTTTAACTTGTTAAAACGTAACTTTAACATGTTAAAAACGTACTTTAACTTGTAAAAAAATACTTTAAGTTGTAAAAAACGTATTTTAACGTGTCAAAATGGAACTTTAACTTGTCAAAAACGTATTTTAACGGGTCAAAATGTATCTTTAACTTGTCAAAACGTAACTTTAACTTGTTAAAAAGGTACTTTAACTTGTAAAAAAACGTAAGTTTAACTTGTTAAAAATGTACTTTAACTTTTAAAAAACATAATTTTACATCTCACAACGAAACTTTATCTTGTAAAAAACAAACTTTAACTTGTAAAAAACATAATTAAACTTATCAAAACATAACTTTAACTTGTAAAAAACGTACTTTAACTTGTCAAGATTTAATTTTAATGTGTCAAAACGTAACTTTAAGTTGTTATAACGTAACTTTAACTTGTAAAAAATGTTCTTTAACTTGTAAAATACGTACTTTAACTTGTAAAAAACGTATTTTAATGTGTCAAAATGTAACTTTAACTTGTCAAAACGTAACTTTAACTTGTTAAAAACGTACTTTAACTTGTAAAAAAACATAATTTAACTTGTCAAAATGTAACTTTAACTTGTCAAAACGTAACTTTAACTTGTTAAAAACATACTTTAACTTGTAAAAAACGTACTTTAACTTGTAAAAAACGTACTTTAACTTGTCAAAACTTAACTTTAACTTGTTAAAAACATACTTTAATTTGTTAAAAACATACTTTAACTTGGAAAAAACGTACTTTAACTTGTTAAAACGTAACTTTAACATGTTAAAAACGTACTTTAACTTGTAAAAAAATACTTTAAGTTGTAAAAAACGTATTTTAACGTGTCAAAATGGAACTTTAACTTGTCAAAAACGTATTTTAACGGGTCAAAATGTATCTTTAACTTGTCAAAACGTAACTTTAACTTGTTAAAAAGGTACTTTAACTTGTAAAAAAACGTAAGTTTAACTTGTTAAAAATGTACTTTAACTTTTAAA
Organism: Urtica urens; assembly: GCA_958296335.1. Taxonomy (NCBI): domain Eukaryota; kingdom Viridiplantae; phylum Streptophyta; class Magnoliopsida; order Rosales; family Urticaceae; genus Urtica; species Urtica urens. Next base: position 237,765 of record CATQIS010000010.1, read on the forward strand.
AAACATAATTTTACATCTCACAACGAAACTTTATCTTGTAAAAAACAAACTTTAACTTGTAAAAAACATAATTAAACTTATCAAAACATAACTTTAACTTGTAAAAAACGTACTTTAACTTGTCAAGATTTAATTTTAATGTGTCAAAACGTAACTTTAAGTTGTTATAACGTAACTTTAACTTGTAGAAACTGTATTTTAACTTGTAAAATACGTACTTTAACTTGTAAAAAACGTATTTTAATGTGTCAAAATGTAACTTTAACTTGTCAAAACGTAACTTTAACTTGTTAAAAACGTACATTAACTTGTAAAAAAACGTAATTTAACTTGTCAAAATGTAACTTTAACTTGTCAAAACGTAACTTTAACTTGTTAAAAACATACTTTAACTTGTAAAAAACGTACTTTAACTTGTAAAAAACGTACTTTAACTTGTCAAAACTTAACTTTAACTTGTTAAAAACGTACTTTAACTTGTAAAAAACGTACTTTAACTTGTCAAAATGTAACTTTAACTTGTCAAAACGTAACTTTAACTTGTTAAAAACATACTTTAATTTGTAAAAAACATACTTTAACTTGTAAAAAACGTACATTAACTTGTCAAAACGTAACTTTAACCTGTTAAAAACATACTTTATCTTGTAAAAAACATAGTTGAAGTTGTAAAAAACGTACTTTAACTTGTCAAAAATGTGGTTTAACTTATAACAAATGTACTTTAACTTGTAAAACTGTATTTCAACTTGTAAAAAAAGTAATTTAACTTGTAAAAACCCTACTTTAACTTGTAAAAACCCTACTTTAACTTGTCAAAACATAACTTTAATATGTCAAAACATAAGTTTAACTTGTTAAAAACGTAATTTAACTTGTAAAAGCGTAACTTTAACTTGTAAAAAACGTACTTTAACTTGTCAAAATGTAATTTTAATGTGTTAAAACGTAACTTTAAGTTGTTAAAACATAACTTTAACTTGTAAAAAATGTACTTTAACTTGTAAAAAACGTACTTCAACTTGTAAAACACGTACCTTAACTTGTAAAAAACGTACTACAACTTGTAAAAAACGTACTTTAACTTGTAAAAAACGTACTTTAACTTGTTAAAAACGTAATTTTACATCTCACAACGAAACTTTATCTTGTAAAAAACGTACTTTAACTTGTAAAAAACATAACTAAACTTATCAAAACGTAACTTTAACTTGTAAAAAACGTACTCTAACTTGTCAAGATTTAATTTTAATGTGTCAAAACGTAACTTTAAGCTGTTATAACGTAACTTTAACTTGTAGAAAATGTATTTTAACTTGTAAAAAACGTACTTCAACTTGTAAAACACTTATGTTAACTTGTAAAAAACGTATTTTAACGTGTCAAAATGTAACTTTAACTTGTCAAAAACGTATTTTAACGTGTCAAAATGTAACTTTAACTTGTCAAAACGTAACTTTAACTTGTTAAAAAGGTACTTTAACTTGTAAAAAAAAGTAATTTAGCTTGTCAAAATGTAACTTTAACTTGTCAAAACGTAACTTTAACTTGTTTAAAACATACTTTAACTTGTAAAAAACGTACTTTAACTTGTAAAAAACGTACTTTAACTTGTCAACGCTAACTTTAACTTGTTAAAAATGTACTTTAACTTGTAAAAAATGTACTTTAACTTGTAAAAAACATACTTTAACTTGTTAAAATGTAACTTTAACTTGTCAAAACTTTAACTTGTTAAAAACATACTTTAACTTGTAAAAAACGTACTTTAACTTGTAAAAAAAGTATTTTAACTTGTCAAAACGTAACTTTAACTTGTAAAAAACGTACTTTAACTTGTAAAAAACGTACTTTAAGTTGTAAAAAACGTACTTTAACTTGTAAAAACCCTACTTTAACTTGTCAAAACGTAACTTTAACTTGTTAAAAACGTACTTTAACTTGTAAAAAAACATAATTTAACTTGTCAAAATGTAACTTTAACTTGTCAAAACGTAACTTTAACTTGTTAAAAACATACTTTAACTTGTAAAAAACGTACTTTAACTTGTAAAAAACGTACTTTAACTTGTCAAAACGTAACTTTAACTTGTTAAAAACATACTTTAATTTGTAAAAAATGTATTTTAACTTCTGAAAACGTACTTTAACTTGTTAAAACGTAACTTTTACATGTTAAAAACGTACTTTAACTTGTAAAAAAATACTTTAAGTTGTAAAAAACGTATTTTAACGTGTCAAAATGGAACTTTAACTTGTCAAAAACGTATTTTAACGGGTCAAAATGTATCTTTAACTTGTCAAAACGTAACTTTAACTTGTTAAAAAGGTACTTTAACTTGTAAAAAAACGTAAGTTTAACTTGTTAAAAATGTACTTTAACTTTTAAAAAACATAATTTTACATCTCACAACGAAACTTTATCTTGTAAAAAACAAACTTTAACTTGTAAAAAACATAATTAAACTTATCAAAACATAACTTTAACTTGTAAAAAACGTACTTTAACTTGTCAAGATTTAATTTTAATGTGTCAAAACGTAACTTTAAGTTGTTATAACGTAACTTTAACTTGTAGAAACTGTATTTTAACTTGTAAAATACGTACTTTAACTTGTAAAAAACGTATTTTAATGTGTCAAAATATAACTTTAACTTGTCAAAACGTAACTTTAACTTGTTAAAAACGTACATTAACTTGTAAAAAAACGTAATTTAACTTGTCAAAATGTAACTTTAACTTGTCAAAACGTAACTTTAACTTGTTAAAAACATACTTTAACTTGTAAAAAACGTACTTTAACTTGTAAAAAACGTACTTTAACTTGTCAAAACTTAACTTTAACTTGTTAAAAACGTACTTGTAAAAAACGTACTTTAACTTGTAAAAAACGTACTTTAACTTGTCAAAATGTAACTTTAACTTGTCAAAACGTAACTTTAACTTGTTAAAAACATACTTTAATTTGTAAAAAACATACTTTAACTTGTAAAAAACGTACATTAACTTGTCAAAACGTAACTTTAACCTGTTAAAAACATACTTTATCTTGTAAAAAACATAGTTGAAGTTGTAAAAAACGTACTTTAACTTGTCAAAAATGTGGTTTAACTTATAACAAATGTACTTTAACTTGTAAAACTGTATTTCAACTTGTAAAAAAAGTAATTTAACTTGTAAAAACCCTACTTTAACTTGTAAAAACCCTACTTTAACTTGTCAAAACATAACTTTAATATGTCAAAACATAAGTTTAACTTGTTAAAAACGTAATTTAACTTGTAAAAGCGTAACTTTAACTTGTAAAAAACGTACTTTAACTTGTCAAAATGTAATTTTAATGTGTTAAAACGTAACTTTAAGTTGTTAAAACATAACTTTAACTTGTAAAAAATGTACTTTAACTTGTAAAAAACGTACTTCAACTTGTAAAACACGTACCTTAACTTGTAAAAAACGTACATCAACTTGTAAAAAACGTACTTTAACTTGTAAAAAACGTACATTAACTTTTAAAAAACGTAATTTTACGTCTCACAACGAAACTTTATCTTGTAAAAAACGTACTTTAACTTGTAAAAAACATAACTAAACTTATCAAAACGTAACTTTAACTTGTAAAAAACGTACTCTAACTTGTCAAGATTTAATTTTAATGTGTCAAAACGTAACTTTAAGCTGTTATAACGTAACTTTAACTTGTAGAAAATGTATTTTAACTTGTAAAAAACGTACTTCAACTTGTAAAACACTTATGTTAACTTGTAAAAAACGTATTTTAACGTGTCAAAATGTAACTTTAACTTGTCAAAAACGTATTTTAACGTGTCAAAATGTAACTTTAACTTGTCAAAACGTAACTTTAACTTGTTAAAAAGGTACTTTAACTTGTAAAAAAAAGTAATTTAGCTTGTCAAAATGTAACTTTAACTTGTCAAAACGTAACTTTAACTTGTTTAAAACATACTTTAACTTGTAAAAAACGTACTTTAACTTGTAAAAAACGTACTTTAACTTGTCAACGCTAACTTTAACTTGTTAAAAACGTACTTTAACTTGTAAAAAATGTACTTTAACTTGTAAAAAACATACTTTAACTTGTTAAAATGTAACTTTAACTTGTCAAAACTTTAACTTGTTAAAAACATACTTTAACTTGTAAAAAACGTACTTTAACTTGTAAAAAAAGTATTTTAACTTGTCAAAACGTAACTTTAACCTGTTAAAAACGTACTTTAACTTGTAAAAAACGTACTTTAAGTTGTAAAAAACGTACTTTAACTTGTAAAAACCCTACTTTAACTTGTCAAAACGTAACTTTAATTTGTCAAAACATAAGTTTAACTTAATAAAAACGTAATTTAACTTGTAAACTGTAACTTTAACTTGTAAAAAACGTACTTTAACTTGTCAACATGTAATTTTAATGTGTTAAAACGTAACTTTAAGTTGTTAAAACATAACATTAACTTGTAAAAAATGTACTTTAACTTGTAAAAAACGTACTTCAACTTGTAAAACACGTACCTTAACTTGTAAAAAACGTACTTCAACTTGTAAAAAATGTAGTTTAACTTGTAAAACATAACTTTAACTTGTTAAAAATGTATTTTAACTTGTAAAAAACTTAATTTAACCTGTCAAAACGAAACTTTAAGTTGTCAAAACGTAAGTTTAACTTGTTAAAAATGTACTTTAACTTTTAAAAAATGTAATTTTACGTCTCACAACGAAACTTTATCTTGTAAAAAACAAACTTTAGATTGTAAAAAACATAATTAAACTTATCAAAACGTAACTTTAACTTGTAAACAACGTACTTTAACTTGTAAAAAATGTATTTTAACATGTAAAAATCGTACATCAACTTGTAAAACACTTACTTTAACTTGTAAAAAACATATTTTAACGTGTCAAAATATAACTTTAACTTGTCAAAACGTAACTTTAACTTGTTAAAAACGTACTTTAACTTGTAAAAAAAACGTAATTTAACTTGTCAAAATGTAACTTTAACTTGTCAAAACGTAACTTTAACTTGTTAAAAAGATACTTTAACTTGTAAAAAACGTACTTTAACTTGTAAAAAACGTACTTTAACTTGTCAAAACCTAATTTTAACTTGTTAAAAACGTACTTTAACTTGTAAAAAACGTACTTTAACATGTAAAAATCGTACTTTAACTTGTCAAAATGTAACTTTAACTTGTGAAACCGTAACTTTAACTTGTTAAAAATATACTTTAACTTATAATAAACGTACTTTAACTTGTCAAAATGTAACTTTAACTTGTTATAAACGTACTTTAACTTGTAAAAAACATACTTTAACTTGTAAAAAACGTGCTTTAACTTGTCAAAACGTAACTTTAACTTGTCAAAACGTAAGTTTAACTTGTAAAAAACATACTTTAACTTGTAAAAAACTTACTTCAACTTGTCAAAAAAGTGGTTTAACCTGTAAAAACATACTTTAACTTGTAAAAAACGTACTTTAACTTGTAAAAAACCTAATTTAACTTGTCAAAACGTAACTTTAATTTATCAAAACGTACTTCAACTTGTAAAACACTTACTTTAACTTGTAAAAAACCTACTTCAACTTGTAAAAAATTTACTTTAACTTGTAAAAAACGTATTTTAACGTGTCAAAATATAACTTTAACTTGTCAAAACGTAACTTTAACTTGTTAAAAACGTAATTTAACTTGTCAAAATGTAACTTTAACTTGTCAAAACGTAACTTTAACTTGTTAAAAACGTACTTTAACTTGTATAAAATGTACTTTAACTTGTAAAAACATTACTTTAACTCTTCAAAACGTAAATTTAACTTGTTAAAAACGTACTTTAACTTGTTAAAAACGTCCTTTAACTTGTCAAAACGTAACTTTAACTTGTTAAAAAAATACTATAACTTGTAAAAAACGTACTTTAACTTGTAAAACACGTACTTTAACTTGTCAAAACGCAACTTTAACTTGTCAAAAAGTAACTTTAACTTGTAAATAACATACATTAACTTGTAAAAAAACCTACATTAACTTTTCAAAACGTAACTTTAACTTGTCACTTGTTAAAAACATACATTAACTTGTAAAAAACGTAATTTAACTTGTCAAAAATATGGTTTAACTTGTAACAAATGTACTTTAACTTGTAAAAAACGTACTTCAACTTGTTAAAAACGTACTTTAACTTGTAAAAAACGTACTTTAACTTGTAAAAAACGTACTTTAACTTGTCAAAACGTAACTTTAACTTGTTAATATCTTACTTTAACTTGTCAAAACGTAACTTTAAATTATCAAAACGTAAGTGTAACTTGTTAAAAAACATACATTAACTTGTAAAAAACGTAATTGAAGTTGTCAAAAATGTGGTTTAACTTGTAACAAATGTACTTTAACATGTAAAAAACGTACTTCAACTTGTAAAAAACGTACTTTAACTTGTAAAAAACGTATTTTAACGTGTCGAAGTGTAACTTTCAATTTTCAAAATGTAACTTTAATTTGTTAAAAACGTACTTTAAATTTGTAAAAAAACCGTGATTAAATGTGTTAAAATATAACTTTAACTTGTCAAAATGTAACTTTAACTTGTTAAAAACGTACTTTAACTTGTAAAAAGCGTACTTTAACTTGTAAAAAATGTACTTTAACTTGTCAAAACGTAACTTTAACTTGTTAAAAACATACTTTAACTTGTAAAAAATGTACTTTAACTTGTAAAACACGTACTTTAACTTGTCAAAACGTAACTTTAACTTGTCAAAACGTAACTTTAACTTGTAAATAACATACATTAACTTGTAAAAAAACCTACATTAATTTTTCAAATCGTAACTTTAACTTGTCATTTGTTAAAAACATACATTAACTTGTAAAAAGCGTAATTTAACTTGTCAAAAATATGGTTTAACTTCTAACAAATGTACTTTAACTTGTAAAAAACGTACTTCAACTTGTAAAAAACGTACTTTAACTTGTAAAAAACGTATTTTAACGTGTCTAAATGTAACTTTAACTTGTCAGAATGTAAGTTTAACTTGTTAAAAACGTACTTTAACTTGTAAAAAAAAGTAATTTAACTTGACAAAATGTAACTTTAACTTGTCAAAACGTAAGTTTAACTTGTTTAAAACGTAACTTTAAGTTGTTATAACGTAACTTTAACTTGTAGAAAATGTATTTTAACTTGTAAAAAACGTACTTCAACTTGTAAAACACTTACTTTAACTTGTAAAAAACGTACTTCAACTTGTAAAAAATGTACTTTAACTTGTAAAAAACGTATTTTAACGTGTCAAAATATAACTCTATCTTGTCAAAACGTAACTTTAACTTGTTAAAAACGTACTTTAAATTGTAAAAAAAACGTAATTTAACTTGTCAAAATGTAACTTTAACTTGTCAAAACATCACTTTAACTTGTTAAAAACGTAACTTTAATTTGTCAAACACGTACTTTAATTTGTCAAAAACGTATTATAACTTTTAAAAATTCTACTTTAACTTGTTAAAACGTAACTTTAAATTATCAAAACATAAGTTTAACTTGTTAAAAACATACATTAACTTGTAAAAAACGTAATTTAACTTGTCAAAAATGTGGTTTAACTTGTAACAAATGTACTTTCACTTGCAAAAAACGTAGTTCAACTTGTAAAAAACGTACTTTAACTTGTAAAAAACGTATTTTAACGTGTCAAAATGTAACTTTAACTTGTCATAATGTAACCTTATTTTGTTAAAAACGTACTTTAATTTGTACAAAACCGTAATTAAACGTGTCAAAATAGACCTTTAACTTGTCAAAACGTAACTTTAACTTGTTAAAAACGTACATTAACTTGTAAAAAACGTAATTTAACTTGTCAAAAACGTACTTTAACTTGTAGAAAAACGTAATTTAACTTGTCAAAATGTAACTTTAACTTGTCAAACCACCTTTGGTGGAGAGGGGTGGATTTTTAGTAACTTTAACTTGTCTGAAAGTAACTTTAACTTGTTAAAAACATAGTTTAAATTGTTAAAAACGTAGTTTAACTTGTTAAAAACGTAGTTTAACTTATAAAAAACGTACTTTAAATTGTCAAAACTTAAATATAACTTGTCAAAACGTAACTTTAACTTGTAAAAAACATACATTAACTTTTATAAAACTTACTTTAACTTGTCAAAACGTAACTTTAACTTGTCAGAACGTAAGTTTAACTTGTTAAAAACGTAGTTTAACTTTTTAAAAACATAATTTTACTTGTCACAACGAAACTTTTACTTGTAAAAAATGTACTTTAACTTCAAAAAATTATAACTAAACTTATCAAAACGTAACTTTAACTTGTAAAAAACGTACTTTCACTTGTCAAAATGTAAGTTTAATGTGTCAAAATGTGACTTTAAGTTGTTATAATGTAACTTTAACTTGTAGAAAATGTACTTTAACTTGAAAAAAACGTACTTCTACTTGTAATACACGTACTTTTCTTGTATAAATTGTACTTCAACTTGTAAAAAACTTACTTTAACTTGTGAAAAACGTATTTTAACGTGTCAAAATATAACTTTATATTGTCAAAACGTATCTTTAATTTGTTAAAAACGTACTTTAACTTGTAAAAAAACGTAATTTAACTTGTCAAAATGTAACTTTAACTTGTCAAAATGTAACTTTAACTTGTTTAAAACGTACTTTAACTTGTAAAAAAATGTATATTAACTTGTAAAAACCGTACTTTAACTTGTCAAAACGTAACTTTTACTTGTTAAAAATGTAGTTTAACTCGTAAAAAACGTACCTAAAATTCTCAAAACATAAATAGAACTTATCAAAACGTAACTTTAACTTGTAAAAAACATACATTAAATTTTAAAAAACTTACTTTAACTTGTCAAAACGTAACTTTAACTTGTCAGAACGTAACTTTAACTAGTAAATTACCTACTTTAACTTGTCAAAACGTAACTTTAACTTGTCAAAACGCAAGTTTAACTTGTAAAAAACGTAGTTTAACTTGTCAAAATGTAATTTTAATGTGTCAAAATGTAACTTTAAGTTGTAAAAACGTAAGTTTAACTTGTTAAAAACATAATTTAACTTGTCAAAACGTAACTTTAACTTGTAAAAAACTTACTTTAACTTGTCAAAATGTAATTTTAATGTGTCAAAACATAACTTTAAGTTGTTAAAACGTAACTTTAAGTTGTAAAAAATGTATTTTAACTTGTAAAAAACGTACTTCAACCGGAAAAACTTGTACTTTAACTTGTAAAAAACGTACTTCAATTTGTAAAAAACGTACTTTAACTTGTAAAAAACGTATTTTAACGTGTCAAAATGTAACTTTATCCTGTCACAACGAAACTTTAACTTGTCACAACGTAAGGTTAACTTGTTAAAAACGTACATTAACTTTTAAAAAGCGTAATTTTTCTTGTCACAACGAAACTTTTACTTGTAAAAAATGTACTTTAACTTGTCAAAAACATAATTATACTTATCAAAACGTAACTTTAAATTGTAAAAAACGTACTTTCACTTGTCAAAATGTAATTTTGATGTGTCAAAATGTAACTTTAAGTTGTTGTAACGTAACTTTAACTTGAACAAAATGTAGTTTAACTTGTAAAAAACGTACTTCAACTTTTAATACACGTACTTTGACTTGTAAAAAACGTACTTCAACTGGTAAAAAACGTACTTTAACTTGTAAAAAACGTTTTTTAACGTGTCAAAATGTAACTTTAACTTGTCAAAATGTAGCTTTAACTTGTTAAAAACATACTTTAACTTGTAAAAAAACGTAATTTCACTTGTCAAAATTTAACATTAACTTGTAAACACGTACTTTAACTTGGAAAAAAGTACTTTAACTTGTAAAAAACCTACTTTAACTCGTCAGAACGTAACTTTAACTTGTAAAAACCTACTTTAACTTGTCAAAACGTAAGTTTAACTTGTCAAAACGTAAGTTTAACTTCTTAAAAACATACATTAACTTGTAAAAAACGTAATTTAACTTGTCAAAAATGTGGTTTAACTTGTAACAAATGTACTTTAACTTGTAAAAAACATACTTTAACTTGTAAAAAACCTACTTTAACTTGTCAAAACGTAACTTTAACTTGTAAAAACGTAAGTTTAACTTGTTAAAAACGTAATTTAACCCTTCAAAACGCAACTTTAACTTGTAAAAAACGTAGTTTAACTTGTCAAAATGTAATTTTAATGTGTCAAAACGTAACATTAAGTTGTTAAAACGTAACTTAAACTTGTAAAAAACGTACTTCAACTTGAAAAACATATACTTTAACTTGTAAAAAACGTACTTCAACTTGTAAAAAAAGTACTTTAACTTGTAAAAAACTTATTTTAACGTGTCAAAATGTAACTTTATCCTGTCACAACAAAACTTTAACTTGTTAAAACGTACTTTAACTTTTTAAAAACGTAATTTTACTTGTCACAACGAAGCTTTTACTTGTAAAAAATGTACTTTAACTTGTAAAAAACATAAATAAACTTATCAAAACGTAACTTTAAATTGTAAAAAAAGTACTTTCACTTGTCAAAATGTAATTTTAATGTGTCAAATTGTAACTTTAAGTTGTTATAACGTAACTTTAAATTTTACAAAATGTACTTTAACTTGTAAAAAACGTACTTCAACTTGTAATACACTTACTTTAACTTGTAAAAACGTACTTCAACTTGTAAAAAACGTACTTTAACTTGTAAAAAACGTATTTTAACGTGTCAAAATATAAATTTATATTGTCAAAACATAACTTTAACTTGTTAAAAACGTACTTTAACTTGTAAAAAAACGTAATTTAACTTGTCGAAATGTAACTTTAACTTGTCAAAACGTAACTTTAACTTGTAAAAAACGTACCTTAACTTGTAAAAAAATGTAATTTAACTTGTCAAAATGTAACTTTAACTTGTCAAGACGTAACTTTAACTTGTTAACAACATACTTTAACTTGTAAAAAACGTACTTTAACTTGTAAAAACCGTACTTTAACTTGTCAAAATGTAACTTTTACTTGTTAAAAACGTAGTTTAACTTTTTTAAAAACTTATTTTATTTTGTAAAAAACGTACTTTAACTTGTAAAAAACGTAATTTAAATTGTCAAAACGTAAATATAACTTGTCAAAACGTAACTTTAACTTGTAAAAAACATACATTAACTTTTAAAAATCTTACTTTAACCTGTCAAAATGTAACTTTAACTTGTTAGAACGTAACTTTAACTTGTGAAAAATCTACTTTAACTTGTCAAAACGTAACTTTAACTTGTCAAAACGTAAGTTTAACTTGTTAAAAACATACATTAACTTATAAAAAACGTAATTTAACTTGTCAAAAATGTTGTTTAACTTGTAACAAATGTACTTTAACTTGTAAAAAAGGTACTTCAACTTGTAAAAAACGTATTTTAACTGGTAAAAAACGTATTTTAACGTGTCAAATGTAACTTTAACTTGTCAAAATGTAATTTTAACTTGTTAAAAACATACATTAACTTGTAAAAAAACGTAATTTAACTTGTCAAAATGTATCATTAAGATGTCAAAACGTAACTTTAACTTGTTAATAACGTATTTTACCTTGTAAAAAACGTACTTTAACTTGTCAGAACGTAACTTTAACTTGTAAAAAAACGTACTTTAACTTGTCAAAACGTAACTTTAACTTGTTAAAAACATAGATTAACACGTATTTTAACTTCTAAAAAACATAATTAAACTTGTTAAACGATACTTTATCTTGTAAAAAACGTATTTTAACTTCTAAAAAACATAATTAAACTTATCAAAACGTAACTTTAACTTGTAAAAAACGTACTTTTACTTGTAAAAATGTAATTTTAATGTGTCAAAATGTAACTTTAAGTTGTTATAACGTAACTTTAACTTCTAGAAAATGTACTTTAACTTGTAAAAAACGTACTTCAACTTGTAAAAAACGTACTTTAACTTGTAAAAAACGTATTTTAACGTGTCAAAATGTAACTTTAACTCTAGGAGAAAAAAAGCCTTTTAAAGCGACAAAAGTCGCTTCCAAAGGCCAAAAAGTCGCTTCTAATGTTTCGCCTCTAAAGCCAAGTCGCTTCTAAAGTCGCTTCTAATGTTTTGAAGCGACGAAATTAGAAGCGACTAGTCGCTTCTAATGTCGCTTCTAAAGGCCCTTAACACCGACCAAATAAGCGTGCGAAGATGTGGCGGATAACAATTAGAAGCGACTTTAGAAGCGACTAGTCGCTTCTAATTGTTACCCCCCATATTTTAGATCGACTTTAGAAGCGACTAGTCGCTTCTAATTGTTACCCGCCATATTTTAGAAGCGACTTTAGATGCGACTAGTCGCTTCTAAAACAGTAAAATCTAATTTTCAAAAATTTATTTCCAGTTTTAAATAATAATTAAATATTATTATCACTAATTAAATTTAATAATATTGAAATTTACTAATTTAAATCAGATTAAACATAAACAGAATATAATCAAAAGTCGATAGTAATATAATCAAACGTCGACAATGTATAAAGTTGATAATAACATAAGTTCAACTAATTAGAAAACCGAAAGAAGATAATAACATAATTTCAAGTAATTAGAAAACCGAAAGTCGAATAAATTACATTCATCGTCGTCCTTGTCCTCGTCGTCCTCGTCCTGCGCGTCGTCCGCTGGGTCCGTGTGGAGGCTCTTTTGGTTCGGTGTCGGTGGGAGTCGAAGGTCGATCTGGTCTCTGCTCTGAACCCGAAGCGCCTGCATTGCCCGAATCGCCTACACTAGGTCCGAACTGGGTCATGTAGTGGTCCAAAGTCTCCCTAAGCACGGGAGTCAGAGTGAAGTCTGGGGTCTGGCTCAAACCAGCAGCCATGCCAAACACAGCTTCGTGGAGAGCCGCTAGCTTCTCTTCCATATCAGATGAGGACTTCGAACTCACATTCCCTACGGAACAAGATGAGCTGTCGTGGGCTTGAGCTTCTAGCATGTCGGAGCGCAGAATTAGAGGCCCAATTCCCGTATCCCAATCACGTCGCGTCCCGAGGATTTCTCTCATAGCAGTCTCCTCCAAAGATGGCAAGCTCATCTCACGTCCCGACTCCCGAGCTTGTTCTTGTAGATCAGCCACCCGAGCTACTATCCGAGCCTACATACACAAAATAAATTAAAGTAATTATTAATAACAACAATTATAAGGAAATTTAATTAATAACTTATATACTTAAATGATACTCTCCAACACCAGGCATAGTCCACTGACCATTGGGAGTCGTGTGCATCCTCTCCCACGCACCGAGCGGTCTTAGCATCTGCCTGCCTTCTCCTACCCGCTGCATATGCATATAACACATTATAACTATAATATATAACTTATGTAATTTGAAATTGAATGAAAGTATACTTACGTGACTATGACGAAACTCATAAAATGAGATCGTGCCATGTCGACTCTTTGTGGTCTTCTTCTTTTGATTCGCCGTATTCCGTTTGGACATGTCCTAGAGAATAACATTGCTTAGAAAATTATTTTTAAGAATAATTGATTAATATGTTTAATCTAATTTATACCTGGAACGTTTCTGTGGTCATTCTATCAATCATCTCGGACAACTGTTGTTTCGTCAGACCTTTGGGCGTTCTCTGGAGCGCCTCCTCTTTCTCTCCGCCGCACTCAATCCGGTGAAATCGACTATATTTCGACTTTCCGTATCGCAGACGCTTCTTCGCGTCGCGGATAATAGTCTTCTCGATAAGACTCGATTTAACATATTAATTATTCAATTACATACTTACATGAGCAAATTAAATACATAACAAAATTACTAATTTCAATTGCATACCTACATTACTAATTCAAATTATTAAACATAAATTTCAAATAAACATAAATATCTAACCTTGTAGATAACAATAAGAGCGAGACGGAACGAGCAAAGTCTACACTCAACGAGACGACGCGACGAACAACAAACGCACAAATGTCTAAATACAAATAAAACATAAAATTAAAACCGTAAAACAAAATATAACTACAATAATTTTTAAAACAAACATATACCTTAAGAAGCAACGATGCAAGTTGAGGAGTAAAGTTACAACGAGGCGCGGGTGCAGCGACAAACGAGCGGTGACGAAGCTGCGATGACAATAATAAATTAAAAGTAACAAAATATTTATAAAACAATATTAGAATAACCTATAACAATATTAGACTAATTATAAACTAAACATACCTTGGCGGAGGAGGAGGGGAGTCGGCGCTCGGCGGTGGAGGCACAGGGGAGGAGCACGGCGGAGGCCCAGTGGCGCAGCTCGGCGGAGGAGGGACGGAGAGCGAGAGGGAGGGCGGAGGAGGGCACGGAGGCGGTGGCCGGGGGAGGAGGGCAGGGACGCAGCGGCCAGGGGAGGAGGGTGGGGAGGCGGCGGCCGGGGGAAGAGGGCGGGGAGGCGGCGACCGGGGTTGGGGTAGGGAGAGGGGAGAAGAAGAGGGACGGGAGGAGGGGGAGGGACGGAGGCGGTGGAGGAGAAGGGACGGCGGTGGGAAAGGGGTAGGGGTAGGGAGGACGGCGGCGGCGGAGGAGGGGGTGGCTGGTCGGAGGGAGAGGGGAGAAGGGGAGGGACGGAGCTGGGAGAGAGGAGAAGGGGAGGGGAGGGACGGCGGCAACAGCGGGAGAGGGATGGCGGCGGGAGGGAGAAGGGTGGCGACGGCGGCAGCGAGGGAGGGGGGAAGGCGGAGGCTGGTCGGAGAGTGAGAGGAAGAGTGAGAGGTAGAGTGAGAGCGAGTGAGGTGAGAAAACGAGGGCGAAAGAGAGGCTCACGCGATTTAAAGCCCTAGGAACATTAGAAGCGACATTAGAACCGACTAGTAGCTTCTAATGTCGTTCAACAACCAAAACGACACTGTTTAAATAAGTTGGGGCATTAGAAGCGACATTAGTAGCGACTAGTTGCTTCTAATGCCCCAATTTTTATACTTAGCAAAAATTTTGGATTAGAAGATTTAGAGCCAAAATTTTGGGGCATTAGAAGCGACATTAGAAGCGACTAGTCGCTTCTAATGCCACAATTTATATACTTAACGAAATTTTTCGCGGAGAAAATTTGGAGCCGAAATTTTGGGGCATTAGAAGCGACATTAGAAGCGACTAGTCGATTCTAATGCCCCGATCCAATAAATATGACTATTAGAAGTGACTAGTCGGTTCTAATTAGAAGCGACTAGTCGGTTCTAATTCACCCTGTCGCTTCTAAAAGTATCTTTTGTAGTAGTGTAACTTGTCAAAACGTAACTTTAACTTGTTAAAAATATACTTTAACTTGTAAAAAAATGTAATTTAACTTGTCAAAATGTAAGTTTAACTTGTCAAAACGTAACTTTAACTTGTTTAAAACGTACATTAACTTGGTAAAATCGTACTTTAACTTGTAAAAAACGTACTTTAACTTGTAAAAAACGTACTTTCACTTTTCCAAACGTAACTTTAACTTGTAAAAAAAGTACTTTCACTTGTCCAAACGTAACTTTAACTTGTTAAAAACGTACTTTAACTTGTAAAAAACGTACTTTAACTTGTAAAAAACGTACTTTAACTTGTCAAAACGTAACTTTAACTTGTCAAACCGTAACTTTAACTCGTAAAAAACATACATTAACTTGTAAAAAACTTACTTTAACTTGTTAAAAATGTGGTTTAACTTATAACAAATATACTTTAACTTGTAAAAAAAGTATTTCAACTTGTAGAAAACGTACTTTAACTTGTAAAAAACCTACTTTAATTTGTCAAAACGTAACTTTAACTTGTCAAAAAGCAAGTTTAACTTGTTAAAAACGTAATTTAACTTGTAAAAAACATACTTTAACTTGTCAAAATGTAATTTTAATGAGTCAAAACGTAATTTTAAGTTGTTAAAACGTAACTTTAACTTGTAAAAAATGTTCATTAACTTGTACAAAACGTACTTCAACTTGTAAAACACTTACTTTAACTAGTAAAAAATGTACTTCAACTTGTAAAAAATGTACTTTAACTAGTAAAAAACGTATTTTAACTTGTAAAAAACCTACTTTAACTTGTCAAAACGTAACTTTAATTTGTCAAGACGTAAGTTTAACTTGTTAAAAACGTAATTTAACCTGGCAAAACGTAACTTTAAGTTGTAAAAAACGTACTTTAACTTGTCAAAATGTAATTTTAATGTGTCAAAACGTAACTTTAAGTTGTTAAAACGTAACTTTAACTTGTAAAAAACGTACTTCAACTTGTAAAAAACGTACTTCAACTTGTAAAACACTTTCTGTAACTTCTAAAAAACGTAATTCAACTTGTAAAAAACGTACTATAACTTGTACAAAACGTACTTCAACTTGTAAAACACTTGCTTTAATTTGTAAAAAATGTATTTCAACTTGTAAAAAACATCATGTAACTTGTAAAAAATGTATTTTAACGTGTCAAAATGTTATTTTAACTTGTCAAAACGTAACTTAAATTTCTTAAAAACGTACTTTAACTTGTAAAAAACGTACTTTCACTTGTCAAAATGTACTTTAACTTGTCAAAACGTAACTTTGACTTGTTAAAAACATACATTAACTTGTAAAAAATGTACTTTTACTTGTCAAAAATGTGGCTTAACTTGAAAAAAACGTACTTTAACTTGTAAAAACGTACTTCAACTTGTAAAGACGTACTTTAACTTGTCAAAACGTAACTTTAACTTTTAAAAAACCTACTTTAACTTGTCAAACCGTAACTTTAACTTGTCAAAACGTAACTTTAACTTGTTAAAAACATATATTCACTAGTAAAAAACTTACTTTAATTTGTCAAAAATGTGGTTTAATTTGTAACAAATGTACTTTAACTTGTAAAAACATATTTCAACTAGTAAAAAACGTACTTTAACTTGTAAAAAACCTACTTTAACTTGTCAAAACGTAACTTTCATTTGTCAAAACGGAATTTTAACTTGTTAAAAACGTAATTTAACGTGTCAAAACGTAACTTTAAGTTGTATAAAACGTACTTTAACTTGTCAAAATGTAATTTTAATGTGTCAAAACGTAACTTTAAGTTGTTAAAACGTAACTTTAACTTGTAAAAAACGTACTTCAACTTGTAAAAAACGTACTTCAACTTGTAAAACACTTTCTGTAACTTCTAAAAAACGTAATTCAACTTGTAAAAAACGTACTATAACTTGTAAAAACGTACTTCAACTTGTAAAACACTTGCTTTAACTTGTAAAAAATGTACTTCAACTTGTAAAAAACATTATGTAACTTGTAAAAAATGTGTTTTAACGTGTCAAAATGTAACTTTAACTTGTCGAAATGTAACTTTAATTTCTTAAAAATGTACTTTAACTTGTCAAAACGTAACTTTAACTTGTCAAAACGTAACTTTAACTTGTTAAAAACATACATTAACTTGTCAAAAATGTACTTTAACTTGTCAAAAATGTGACTTAACTTGTAACAAATGTAGTTTAACTTGTAAAAACGTACTTCAACTTGTAAAAAACGTACTTTAACTTGTCAAAAATGTGGTTTAACTTGTAACAAATGTACTTTAACTTGTAAAAACGTACTTCAACTTGTAAATACGTACTTTAACATGTCAAAACGTAACTTTAACTTCAAAAAAACGAACTTTAACTTGTCAAACCGTAAATTTAACTTGTCAAAACAAAACTTTAACTTGTTAAGAACATATATTCACTAGTAAAAATGTTACTTTAATTTGTCAAAAATGTGGTTTAACTTGTAACAAAAGTACTTTAACTTGTAAAAACGTACTTCAACTTGTAAAAAACGTACCTTAACTTGTCAAAAACCTACTTTAACTTGTCAAAACATAACTTTAATTTGTCAAAACGTAAGTTTATCTTGGTAAAAACGTAATTTAACTTGTCAAAAGATAACTTTAACTTGTAAAAAACGTACTTTAACTTGACAAAATGTAATTTTAATGTGTCAAACCTAAACTTTAATTTGTTAAAACGTAACTTTAATTTGTAAAAAACGTACTTCAACTTGTAAAAAACGTACTTCAACTTGTAAAACACATGCATTAACTTGTACAAAACGTACTTCCACTTGTAAAAACGTATTTTAACGTTTCAAATGTAACTTTAACTTGTCAAAACGTAACTTTAACTTGTTAAAAGCGTACTTTAACTGCTAAAAACCGTACTTTAACTTGTAAAAAATTTACTTTAACTGGTCAAAACGTAACTTTAACTTGTAAAAAACTTACTTTAACTTCTCAAAACGTAATTTTAACTTGTCAAAACGTAAGTTTAACTTGTTAAAAACATACATTAACTTGTAAACAACGTACTCTAACTTGTAAAAAACCTACTTTAAGTTGTCAAAACGTAACTTTAACTTGTCAAAACATAATTTTAATTTGTCAAAACGTAATTTTAATTTGTCAAATCGTAAGTTTAATTTGTCAAAACGTAAGTTTAACTTGTTAAAAACGTAATTTAACTTTTCAAAACGTAACGTTAACTTGTCAAAACGTAATTTTAATTTGTCAAAACGTAATTTTAATTTGTCAAAACGTAAGTTTAATTTGTCAAAACGTAAGTTTAACTTGTTAAATACGTAATTTTAACTTGTCAAAACATAACGTTAACTTGTCAAAACGTAATTAAACTTGTAAAAAACCTAATCTTTAACTTGTCAAAACGTAACTTTAACTTGTCAAAACATAATTTTAATTTGTCAAAACGTAATTTTAATTTGTCAAAACGTAAGTTTAATTTGTCAAAACGTAATTTTAACTTTCTAAAAACGTAATTTCACTTGTCAAAACGTAACGTTAACTTGTCAAAACGTAACTTTAACTTCTAGAAAACGTACTTCAACTTGTAAAAAACGTACTTCAACTTGTAAAACAGTTGCTTTAACTTTTAAAAAACGTACTTTAACTTGTAAAAAACCTATTTTAACGTGTCAAAACATAATTTTAATTTGTCAAAACGTAACTTTAACTTGTTAAAACGTAACTTTAATTTGTCAAAACGTAAGTTTAACTTGTTAAAAACGTAATTTAACTTGTCAAAACGTAACGTTAACTTATAAAAATGTATTTTAACTTGTCAAAATTTAATTTTAATGTGTCAAGACGTAACTTTAAGTTTTTAAAACGTAACTTTAACTTGTAAAAAACGTACTTCAACTTGTAAAAAACGTATTTCAACTTGTAAAACACTTGTTTTAACTTGTAAAAAACGTACTTTAACTTGTAAAAAACGTACTTTAATTTTTCAAAACGTAACTTTTAACTTGTAAAAAACCTACTTTAACTTGTCAAAACGTAACTTTTAACATATTAAAAAACTACTTTAACTTGTCAAAACGTAACTTTAACTTGTCAAAACGTAAGTTTAACTTGTTAAAAACATACATTAACATGTAAAAAACGTACTTTAACTTGTCAAAAATGTGGTTTACCTTGTAACAAATGTACTTTCACTTGTAAAAACATACTTCAACTTGTAAAAAAACGTACTTAACTTGTAAAAAACCTACTTTAACTTGTCAAAACGTAAGTTTAATTTGTCAAAACGTAAGTGTAACTTGTTAAAAACATAATTTAACTTGTCAAAACGTATCTTTAACTTGTAAAAATTGTACTTTAAC
Source organism: Urtica urens (assembly GCA_958296335.1). NCBI lineage: Eukaryota > Viridiplantae > Streptophyta > Magnoliopsida > Rosales > Urticaceae > Urtica > Urtica urens. The sequence continues at coordinate 257,449 of CATQIS010000010.1, forward strand.
TTGTCAAAATGTAATTTTAATGAGTCAAAATGTAACTTTAAGTTGTTAAAACGTAACTTTAACTTATAAAACACGTATTTCAACTTGTAAAACAGGTATTTTAACATGTAAAAAACGTACTTCAACTTGTAAAAAACGTACTTTAACTTGTAAAAAATGTACTTTAACTTGAAAAAAAAGTATTTTAACTTGTCAAAACGTAACTTTAATTTGTCAAAACGTAAGTTTAGATTGTTAAAAGCGTAATTTAACTTGTCAAAACGTAACTTTAATTTATAAAAAATGTACTTTAACTTGTAAAAATGTAATTTTAATATGTCAAAACGTAACTTTAACTTGTAAAAAACGTACGTCAACTTGTAAAAAATGTACTTCAACTTGTAAAACACTTGCTTTAACTTGTAAAAAACGTACTTTAACTTGTAAAAAACGTATTTTAACGTGTCAAAATGTAACTTTAGCTTGTCAAAACGTAACTTTAACTTGTAAAAAACATCCTTTAACTTGTAAAAAACCAACTTTAACTTGTCAAAACGTAACTTTAACTTGTCAAAACGTAAGTTTAACTTGTTAAAAACATACATTTACTTGTAAAAACGTAAGTTTAAATTGTTTAAAACATACATTCACTTGTAAAAAACGTACTTTAACTTGTCAAAAATGTGGTTTAACTTGTAACAAATGTACTTTAACTTGTAAAAATGTACTTCAACTTGTAAAAAAACGTACTTTAACTTGTAAAAAACCTACTTTAACTTGTCAAAACGTAACTTTGACTACTTTAACTTGTCAAAAAATAATTTTAATTTGTCAAAACGTAAGTTTAACTTGTTAAAAACACATATTAACTTGTAAAAAACGTACTTTAACTTGTCAAAAATATGGTTTAACTTGTAACAAATTTATTTTAACTTGTAAAAACGTACTTCAACCTATAAAAAACGTACTTTAACTTGTAAAAAACCTATTTAAGTTGTAAAAACGTAACTTTAATTTGTCAAAATGTAAGTTTAATTTGTTAAAAACATAATTTAACTTGTCAAAACGTAACTTTAAATTGTAAAAAACGTACTTTACCTTGTCAAAATGTAATTTTAATGTGTCAAAACGTAACTTTAAGTTGTTTAAACGTAACTTTAACTTGTAAAAAACGTAATTCAACTTGTAAAAAAAGTACTTCAACTTGTAAAACACTTGCTTTAACTTGTAAAATGGTACTTCAACTTGTAAAAATCGTACTTTAACTTGTAAAAAACGTACTTTAACTTGTAAAAAACGTACTTTAACTTGTCAAAACGTAACTTTAACTTGTCAAAATGTAAGTTTAACTTGTTAAAAACATACAGTAACATGTAAAAAACGTACTTTAACTTGTCAAAAATGTGGTTTACCTTGTAACAAATGTACTTTAACTTGTAAAAACATACTTCAACTTGTAAAAAGCGTACTTTAACTTGTAAAAAACCTACTTTAACTTGTCAAAACGTAACTTTAATTTGTCAAAACGTAAGTGTAACTTGTTAAAAACATAATTTAACTTGTCAAAACGTAACTTTAACTTGTAAAAATTGTACTTTAACTTGTCAAAATGTAATTTTAATGTGTCAAAACGTAACTTTAAGTTGTTAAAACATACCTTTAACTTGTAAAACACGTATTTCAACTTGTAAAACAGTTATTTTAACTTGTAAAAAACGTACTTCAACTTGTAAAAAACGTACTTTAACTTGTAAAAAAACGTACTTTAACTTGTAAAAAACGTACTTTAACTTGTCAAAACGTAACTTTAATTTGTCAAAACGTAAGTTTAACTTGTTAAAAGCATAATTTAACTTGTCAAAACGTAACTTTAATTTATAAAAGACGTACTTTAACTTGTAAAAATGTAATTTTAATGTGTCAAAACGTAACTTTAACTTGTAAAAAACATACTTCAACTTGTAAAAAACGTACTTCAACTTGTAAAACACTTGCTTTAACTTGTAAAAAACGTACTTTAACTTGTAAAAAACGTATTTTAACGTGTCAAAATGTAACTTTAACTTGTCAAAACGTAACTTTAACTTGTAAAAAACATACTTTAACTTATAAAAAAACAACTTTAACTTGTAAAAACGTAACTTTAACTTGTCAAAACGTAAGTTTAACTTGTTAAAAACATACATTAACTTGTAAAAAACGTACTTTAACTTGTCAAAAATGTGGTTTAACTTGTAACAAATGTACTTTAACTTGTAAAAACGTACTTCAACTTGTAAAAAACGAACTTTAACTTGTAAAAAACCTATTTTAACTTGTCAAACCGAAACTTTAATTTGTCAAAACGTAAGTTTAACTTGTTAAAAACTTAATTTAACTTGTCAAAACGTAACTTTAACTTGTAAAAAACGTACTTTACCTTGTCAAAATGTAATTTTAATGTGTCAAAACGTAACTTTAAGTTGTTAAAACGTAACTTTAACTGGTAAAAAACGTACTTCAACTTGTAAAAAACGTACTTCAACTTGTAAAACACATGCTTTAACTTTTAAAATCGTACTTCAACTTGTAAAAATTGTACTTTAACTTGTAAAAAACGTACTTTAACTTGTAAAAAACGTACTTTAACTTCTCAAAACGTAACTTTTAACATATTAAAAAACTACTTTAACTTGTCAAAACGTAACTTTAACTTGTCAAAACGTAAGTTTAACTTGTTAAAAATATACATTAACTTGTAAAAAAACGTACTTTAACTTGTGAAAAATGTGGTTTACCTTGTAATAAATGTACTTTAACTTGTAAAAAACGTACTTCAACTTGTAAAAAACGTAGTTTAACTAGTAAAAAACCTACTTTAACTTGTCAAAACGTAACTTTAATTTGTCAAGACGTAAGTTTAACTTGTTAAAAACATAATTTAACTTGTCAAAACGTAACTTTAACTTATAAAAAATGTACTTTAACTTGTCAAAATGTTATTTTAATGTGTCAAAACGTAACTTTAAGTTGTTAAAACGTAACTTTAACTTGTAAAACACGTATTTCAACTTGTAAAAAAGTTATTTTAACTTGTAAAAAACGTACTTCAACTTGTAAAAAACGTACTTTAACTTGTCAAAACGTAACTTTTAACATGTAAAAAAACTACTTTAACTTGTCAAAACGTAACTTTAACTTGTCAAAACGTAAGTTTAACTTGTTAAAAACATACATTAACTTGTAAAAAACGTACTTTAACTTGTCAAAAATGTGGTTTACCTTGTAACAAATATAATTTAACTTGTAAAAACATACTTCAACTTGTAAAAAACGTACTTTAACTTGTAAAAAACCTACTTTAACTTGTCAAAACGTAACTTTAATTTGTCAAAACGTGAGTTTAACTTGTTAAAAACATAATTGAACTTGTCAAAACGTAACTTTAACTTATAAAAATGTACTTTAAGTTGTCAAAATGTAATTTTAATGTGTCAAAACGTAACTTCAAGTGGTTAAAACGTAACTTTAACTTGTAAAACACGTATTTCAACTTGTAAAACAGTTATTTTAACCTGTAAAAAACATACTTCAACTTGTAAAAAACGTACTTTAACTTGTAAAAAACGTACTTTAACTTGTAAAAAACGTACTTTAACTTGTCAAAACGTAACTTTAATTTGTCAAAACGTAAGTTTAACTTGTTAAAAGCGTAATTTAACTTGTCAAAATGTAACTTTAATTTATAAAAAACGTACTTTAACTTGTAAAAATGTACTTTTAATGTGTCAAAACGTAAATTTAACTTGTAAAAAACGTACTTCAACTTGTTAAAAACGTTTTAACTTGTCAAAACGTAACTTTAATTTGTCAAAACGTAGGTTTAACTTGGTATAAGCGTAATTTAACTTGTCAAAACGTAACTTTAATTTATAAAAAACGTACTTTAACTTGTAAAAATGTAATTTTAATATGTCAAAACGTTAATTTAAATTGTAAAAAGCGTACTTCAACTTGTAAAAAACGTACTTCAACTTGTAAAACACTTTCTTTAAATTGTAAAAAACGTACTTTAACTTGTAAAAAAAGTATTTTAACGTGTCAAAATGTAACTTTAACTTGTCAAAACGTAGCTTTAACTTGTAAAAAACGTACTTTAACTTGTAAAAAACCAACTTTAACTTGTCAAAACTTAACTTTAACTTGTCAAAACGTAAGTTTAACTTGTTTAAAACATACAATAACTTGTAAAAAACGTACATTAACTTGTCAAAAATGTTGTTTAACTTGTAACAAATGTACTTTAACTTGTAAAAACGTACTTCAACTTGTAAAAAACGATTTTTAACTTGTAAGAAACCTACTTTAACTTGTTAAAACGTAACTTTAATTTGTCAAAACGTAAGTTTAACTTGTTAACAACTTAATTTAACTTGTCAAAATGTAATTTTAATGTATCAAAACGTAACTTTAAGTTGTTTAAACGTAACTTTAACTTGTAAAAAATGTACTTTTACTTGTAAAAAACGTATTTCAACTTGTAAAATAGTTACTTTAAGTTGTAAAAAACGTACTTCAACTTGTAAAAAACTTAATTTAACTTGTAAAAAAAGTACTTTAACTTGTCAAAAACGTAACTTTAACTTGTAAAAAACCTACTTTAACTTGTCAAAACGTAACTTTAATTTGTCAAAACGTAAGTTTAATTTGTTAAAAACATAATTTAACTTGTCAAAACGTAACTTTAACTTGTAAAAAACGTACTTTAACTTGTCAAAACGTAACTTTTAACATGTAAAAAAACTACTTTAACTTGTCAAAACGTAACTTTAACTTGTCGAAACGTAAGTTTAACTTGTTAAAAACATACATTAACTTGTAAAAAACGTACTTTAACTTGTCAAAAATGTGGTTTACCTTGTAACAAATATAATTTAACTTGTAAAAACATACTTCAACTTGTAAAAAACGTACTTTAACTTGTAAAAAACCTACTTTAACTTGTCAAAACGTAACTTTAATTTGTCAAAACGTGAGTTTAACTTGTTAAAAACATAATTTAACTTGTCAAAACGTAACTTTAACTTATAAAAATGTACTTTAACTTGTCAAAATGTAATTTTAATGTGTCAAAACGTAACTTCAAGTGGTTAAAACGTAACTTTAACTTGTAAAACACGTATTTCAACTTGTAAAACAGTTATTTTAACTTGTAAAAAACGTACTTCAACTTGTAAAAAACGTACTTTAACTTGTAAAAAACGTACTTTAACTTGTCAAAACGTAACTTTAATTTGTCAAAACGTAAGTTTACCTTGTTAAAAGCGTAATTTAACTTGTCAAAATGTAACTTTAATTTATAAAAAACGTACTTTAACTTGTAAAAATGTACTTTTAATGTGTCAAAACGTAAATTTAACTTGTAAAAACGTACTTCAACTTGTCAAAAACGTACTTTGACTTGTAAAAAAAGTATTTCAACTTGTCAAAAAGTAACTTTGACTTGTAAAAAACGTACCTTATGATGTAAAAAACGTACTTTAACTTGTCAAAACGTAACTTAACTTGTTAAAAACGTACTTTAACTTGTAAAAAACGTACTTTACCTTGTCAAAATGTAATTTTAATGTGTCAAAACGTAACTTTAAGTTGTTAAAACATAACTTTAACTGGTAAAAAACGTACTTCAACTTGTAAAAAACGTACTTCAACTTGTAAAACACATGCTTTAACTTTTAAAATCGTACTTCAACTTGTAAAAATCGTACTTTAACTTGTAAAAAACGTACTTTAACTTGTAAAAAACGTACTTTAACTTGTCAAAACGTAACTTTTAACATATTAAAAAACTACTTTAACTTGTCAAAACGTAACTTTAACTTGTCAAAACGTAAGTTTAACTTGTTAAAAATATACATTAACTTGTAAAAAACGTACTTTAACTTGTCAAAAATGTGGTTTACCTTGTAATAAATGTACTTTAACTTGTAAAAAACGTACTTCAACTTGTAAAAAACGTAGTTTAACTAGTAAAAAACCTACTTTAACTTGTCAAAACGTAACTTTAATTTGTCAAGACGTAAGTTTAACTTGTTAAAAACATAATTTAACTTGTCAAAACGTAACTTTAACTTATAAAAAATGTACTTTAACTTGTCAAAATGTTATTTTAATGTGTCAAAACGTAACTTTAAGTTGTTAAAACGTAACTTTAACTTGTAAAACACGTATTTCAACTTGTAAAAAAGTTATTTTAACTTGTAAAAAACGTACTTCAACTTGTAAAAAACGTACTTAACTTGTCAAAACGTAACTTTTAACATGTAAAAAAACTACTTTAACTTGTCAAAACGTAACTTTAACTTGTCAAAACGTAAGTTTAACTTGTTAAAAAACATACATTAACTTGTAAAAAACGTACTTTAACCTTGTCAAAAATGTGGTTTACCTTGTAACAAATATAATTTAACTTGTAAAAACATACTTCAACTTGTAAAAAACGTACTTTAACTTGTAAAAAACCTACTTTAACTTGTCAAAACGTAACTTTAATTTGTCAAAACGTGAGTTTAACTTGTTAAAAACATAATTGAACTTGTCAAAACGTAACTTTAACTTATAAAAATGTACTTTAAGTTGTCAAAATGTAATTTTAATGTGTCAAAACGTAACTTCAAGTGGTTAAAACGTAACTTTAACTTGTAAAACACGTATTTCAACTTGTAAAACAGTTATTTTAACCTGTAAAAAACGTACTTCAACTTGTAAAAAACGTACTTTAACTTGTAAAAAACGTACTTTAACTTGTAAAAAACGTACTTTAACTTGTCAAAACGTAACTTTAATTTGTCAAAACGTAAGTTTAACTTGTTAAAAGCGTAATTTAACTTGTCAAAATGTAACTTTAATTTATAAAAAACGTACTTTAACTTGTAAAAATGTACTTTTAATGTGTCAAAACGTAAATTTAACTTGTAAAAAACGTACTTCAACTTGTTAAAAACGTTTTAACTTGTCAAAACGTAACTTTAATTTGTCAAAACGTAAGTTTAACTTGGTATAAGCGTAATTTAACTTGTCAAAACGTAACTTTAATTTATAAAAAACGTACTTTAACTTGTAAAAATGTAATTTTAATATGTCAAAACGTTAATTTAAATTGTAAAAAGCGTACTTCAACTTGTAAAAAACGTACTTCAACTTGTAAAACACTTTCTTTAAATTGTAAAAAACGTACTTTAACTTGTAAAAAATGTATTTTAACGTGTCAAAATGTAACTTTAACTTGTCAAAACGTAGCTTTAACTTGTAAAAAACGTACTTTAACTTGTAAAAAACCAACTTTAACTTGTCAAAACTTAACTTTAACTTGTCAAAACGTAAGTTTAACTTGTTTAAAACATACAATAACTTGTAAAAAACGTACATTAACTTGTCAAAAATGTGGTTTAACTTGTAACAAATGTACTTTAACTTGTAAAAACGTACATTAACTTGTCAAAAATGTGGTTTAACTTGTAACAAATGTACTTTAACTTGTAAAAACGTACTTCAACTTGTAAAACGAATGCTTTAACTTGTAAGAAACCTACTTTAACTTGTTAAAAACGTTTAATTTGTCAAAACGTAACTTTAACTTGTTAACAACTTAATTTAACTTGTCAAAATGTAATTTTAATGTATCAAAACGTAACTTTAAGTTGTTTAAACGTAACTTTAACTTGTAAAAAATGTACTTTTACTTGTAAAAAACGTATTTCAACTTGTAAAATAGTTACTTTAAGTTGTAAAAAACGTACTTCAACTTGTAAAAAACTTAATTTAACTTATAAAAAAAGTACTTTAACTTGTCAAAAACGTAACTTTAACTTGTAAAAAACCTACTTTAACTTGTCAAAACGTAACTTTAATTTGTCAAAACGTAAGTTTAATTTGTTAAAAACATAATTTAACTTGTCAAAACGTAACTTTAACTTGTAAAAAACGTACTTTAACTTGTCAAAACGTAACTTTTAACATGTAAAAAAACTACTTTAACTTGTCAAAACGTAACTTTAACTTGTCGAAACGTAAGTTTAACTTGTTAAAAACATACATTAACTTGTAAAAAACGTACTTTAACTTGTCAAAAATGTGGTTTACCTTGTAACAAATATAATTTAACTTGTAAAAACATACTTCAACTTGTAAAAAACGTACTTTAACTTGTAAAAAACCTACTTTAACTTGTCAAAACGTAACTTTAATTTGTCAAAACGTGAGTTGAACTTGTTAAAAACATAATTTAACTTGTCAAAACGTAACTTTAACTTATAAAAATGTACTTTAACTTGTCAAAATGTAATTTTAATGTGTCAAAACGTAACTTCAAGTGGTTAAAACGTAACTTTAACTTGTAAAACACGTATTTTAACTTGTAAAACAGTTATTTTAACTTGTAAAAAAACGTACTTCAACTTGTAAAAAACGTACTTTAACTTGTAAAAAACGTACTTTAACTTGTCAAAACGTAACTTTAATGTGTCAAAACGTAAATTTAACTTGTAAAAAACGTACTTCAACTTGTTAAAAACGTATTTTAACTTGTCAAAACGTAACTTTAATTTGTCAAAACGTAAGTTTAACTTGGTATAAGCGTAATTTAACTTGTCAAAACGTAACTTTAATTTATAAAAAACGTACTTTAACTTGTAAAAATGTAATTTTAATATGTCAAAACGTAACGTTAAATTGTAAAAAGCGTACTTCAACTTGTAAAAACGTACTTCAACTTGTAAAACACTTTCTTTAAATTGTAAAAAACGTACTTTAACTTGTAAAAAATGTATTTTAACGTGTCAAAATGTAACTTTAACTTGTCAAAACGTAACTTTAACTTGTCAAAACGTAAGTTTAACTTGTTAAAAATATACATTAACTTGTAAAAAACGTACTTTAACTTGTCAAAAATGTGGTTTACCTTGTAATAAATGTACTTTAACTTGTAAAAAACGTACTTCAACTTGTAAAACACGTAGTTTAACTAGTAAAAAACCTACTTTAACTTGTCAAAACGTAACTTTAATTTGAAAAACGTAAGTTTAACTTGTTAAAAACATAATTTAACTTGTCAAAACGTAACTTTAACTTATAAAAAATGTACTTTAACTTGTCAAAATGTTATTTTAATGTGTCAAAACGTAACTTTAAGTTGTTAAAACGTAACTTTAACTTGTAAAACACGTATTTCAACTTGTAAAAAAGTTATTTTAAATTGTAAAAAACGTACTTCAACTTGTAAAAAACGTACTTTAACTTGTCAAAACGTAACTTTTAACATGTAAAAAAACTACTTTAACTTGTTAAAACGTAACTTTAACTTGTCAAAACGTAAGTTTAACTTGTTAAAAACATACATTAACTTGTAAAAAACGTACTTTAACTTGTCAAAAATGTGGTTTACCTTGTAACAAATATAATTTAACTTGTAAAAACATACTTCAACTTGTAAAAAACGTACTTTAACTTGTAAAAAACCTACTTTAACTTGTCAAAACGTAACTTTAATTTGTCAAAACGTGAGTTTAACTTGTTAAAAACATAATTGAACTTGTCAAAACGTAACTTTAACTTATAAAAATGTACTTTAACTTGTCAAAATGTAATTTTAATGTGTCAAAACGTAACTTCAAGTGGTTAAAACGTAACTTTAACTTGTAAAACACGTATTTCAACTTGTAAAACAGTTATTTTAACCTGTAAAAAACGTACTTCAACTTGTAAAAAACGTACTTTAACTTGTAAAAAACGTACTTTAACTTGTAAAAAACGTACTTTAACTTGTCAAAACGTAACTTTAATTTGTCAAAACGTAAGTTTAACTTGTTAAAAGCGTAATTTAACTTGTCAAAATGTAACTTTAATTTATAAAAAACGTACTTTAACTTGTAAAAATGTACTTTTAATGTGTCAAAACGTAAATTTAACTTGTAAAAAACGTACTTCAACTTGTTAAAAACGTTTTAACTTGTCAAAACGTAACTTTAATTTGTCAAAACGTAAGTTTAACTTGGTATAAGCGTAATTTAACTTGTCAAAACGTAACTTTAATTTATAAAAAACGTACTTTAACTTGTAAAAATGTAATTTTAATATTTCAAAACGTAACTTTAAATTGTAAAAAGCGTACTTCAACTTGTAAAAAACGTACATCAACTTGTAAAACACTTTCTTTAAATTGTAAAAAACGTACTTTAACTTGTAAAAAATGTATTTTAACGTGTCAAAATGTAACTTTAACTTGTCAAAACGTAGCTTTAACTTGTAAAAAACGTACTTTAACTTGTAAAAAACCAACTTTAACTTGTCAAAACTTAACTTTAACTTGTCAAAACGTAAGTTTAACTTGTTTAAAACATACATTAACTTGTAAAAAACGTACTTTAACTTGTCAAAAATGTGGTTTAACTTGTAACAAATGTACTTTAACTTGTAAAAACGTACTTCAACTTGTAAAAAACGATTTTTAACTTGTAGAAAACCTACTTTAACTTGTTAAAACGTAACTTTAATTTGTCAAAACGTAAGTTTAACTTGTTAACAATTTAATTTAACTTGTCAAAATGTAATTTTAATGTATCAAAACGTAACTTTAACTTGTAAAAAATGTACTTTTACTTGTAAAAATCGTATTTCAACTTGTAAAATAGTTACTTTAAGTTGTAAAAAACGTACTTCAACTTGTAAAAAACTTAATTTAACTTGTAAAAAAAGTACTTTAACTTGTCAAAAACGTAACTTTAACTTGTAAAAAACCTACTTTAACTTGTCAAAACGTAACTTTAATTTGTCAAAACGTAAGTTTAATTTGTTAAAAACATAATTTAACTTGTCAAAACGTAACTTTAACTTGTAAAAAACGTACTTTACTTTGTCAAAATGTAATTTTAATGTGTCAAAACGTAACTTTAAGTTGTTAAAACGTAACTTTAACTGGTAAAAAACGTACTTCAACTTGTAACAAACGTATTTCAACTTGTAAAACACTTGCTTTAACTTTTAAAATCGTACTTCAACTTGTAGAAATCGTACTTTAACTTGTAAAAAACTTACTTTAACTTGTAAAAATCGTACTTTAACTTGTCAAAACGTAACTTTTAACATGTAAAAAAACTACTTTAACTTGTCAAAACGTAACTTTAACTTGTCAAAAGCGACATATGTTTGGAGCCGCGGCCCCAAGTCCCACAACGGATTCAAACATCCGTTGTGGGAGCTGCGCCGCGGCACTGAGTTTCCAAGCCGCGGCACTAGGTGTCCCACAATAAGCGCCGCGGCGATCCTTTATGGCGCCGCGGCGCCGCGGCCCACAACGGATGTTAGGATCCGTTGTGGGACTCCGGTGCCGCGGCACCGATTGTTAGGGCCGCGGCGATATAGGGCCGCGGCGACCCTTTACGGCGCCGCGGCCCCAAGTCCCACAGTGGATCCAACCAACCGTTGTGGGACTTGGGGCCGCGGCGCCGTAAAGGGTCGCCGCGGCGATAAGTTTTCAAAAATAAAAAATTTTACAACCGATAATTGATTGGTTGTTGAATTTCCCACAACCCATAGACATTCGGTGTGAGAAATATGAACATTCCACACCGGAAGTTTAAGGGTTGTGGGAAATTCCACAACTCAGGATCCCACAACCGTTATTAAGGGTTGTGGGAAAATTCCACACCCCTTATTAAGGGTTGTGGGAACAAGTTTTTCTACTACTGTTAATCTTGTCAAACGTATCTTTAACTTATCAAAACGTAAGTTTAACTTGTTAAAAACGTACTTTAACTTTAAAAAACGTTATTTTACTTGTCACAATGAAACTTTATCTTGTAAAAAACGTACTTTAACTTGTAAATAACATAATTAAACTTATCAAAAACGTACTTTAACTTGTAAAAAACCTAATTTATCTTGTCAAACGTAACTTTAACTTGTCAAAACGTAAGTTTAACTTGTTAAAAACGTACTTTAACTTTTAAAAAACGTTATTTTACTTGTAACAACGAAACTTTATCTTGTAAAAAACGTACTTTAACTTGTAAAAAACATAATTAAACTTATCAAAACGTAACTTTAACTTGTAAAAAATGTACTTTAACTTGTCAAAATGTAATTTTAATGTGTCAAAACGTAACTTTTAGTTCTTAAAACGTAACTTTAACGTGTAAAAAATGTACTTTAACTTGTAAAAAACGTTCTTCAACTTGTAAAACACTTACTTTAACTTGTAAAAAATGTACGTCAACTTGTAAAAAACGTACATTAATTTGTAAAAAACGTATTTGAACTTGTAAAAAACCTAATTTAACTTGTCAAAATGTAACTTTAATTTGTCAAAATGAAACTTTACTTTGTTAAGAAAGTACTTTAACTTGTAAAAAACATACTTCAACTTGTAAAAAACGTACTTTAACTTGTAAAAAACGTACTTTAACTTGTCCAAAAGTAACTTTAACTTGTAAAAAACCTACTTTAACTTGTCAAAACGTAACTTTAACTAGTGAAAACGTAAGTTTAACTTGTTAAAAACATACATTAACTTGTAAGAAACGTAATGTAACTTTGCAAAAATGTTGTTTAAGTGGGAACAAATGTACTTTACCATGTAAAAAACATACTTCAACTTGTAAAAAACCTACTTTAATTTGTCAATACGTAACTTTAACAGGTCAAAACGTAAGTTTAACTTGTTAAAAACGTAATTTAACATGTCAAAACGTACTTTAACATGTCAAAATGTAATTTTAAAGTGTCAAAACGTAACTTTAACTTGTAAAAAATGTACTTTAACTTGTAAAAAACATACTTTAACTTGTCAAAACGTAACTTTAACTTGTCAAAACGTAACTTTAACTTGTGAAAAACGTACTTTAACTTATCAAAAACGTACTTTAACTTGTAAAAACACTACTTTAACTTGTCAAAACGTAACTTTAACTAGTAAAAAACCTACATTAAATTGTCAAAACGTAACTTTAACTTGTCAAAACATGAATTTAACTTGTTAAAAACATACATTAACTTGTAAAAAATGTAATATAACTTATCAAAAATGTGGTTTAACTTGTAACAGATTTACTTTAACTTGTGAAAAAACATACTTCAACTGGTAAAAACGTACTTTAACTTGTAAAAAACCTACTTTAACTTGTCAATACGTAACTTTAACAGGTCTAAACGTAAGTTTAACTTGTTAAAAACGTAATTTAACTTGTCAAAACGTACTTTAACTTGTCTAAATGTAATTTTAATGTGTCAAAACGTAACTTTAACTTGTAAAAAAAGTACTTTAACTTGTAAAAACATACTTCAATTTATAAAACACGTACTTTAACTTGTAAAAAACGTACTTTAACTTGTAAAAAACGTATTTTAAGGTGCCAAAATATAACTTTAACTTGTCAAAATATAACTTTAACTTGTTAAGAACGTACTTTAACTTGTTAAAATCGTACTTTAATTTGTAAAAAACCTACTTTAACTTGTCAAAACATAATTTTAACTTGTCAAAACGTAAGTTTAACTTGTTAAAAACGTACTTTAAATTTTAAAAACGTAATTTTACTTGTCACAACGAAACATTATCTTATAAAAAACGTACTTTAACTTGTGAAAAATATAATTAAACTTATCAAAACATAACTTTGACTTGTAAAAAACGTACTTTAACTTTTCAAAATGTAATTTTAATGTGTCAAAACGTAACTTCAAGTTGTTAAAACGTAACTTTAACTGGTAAAAAATGTACTTATAATTTTTAAAAATCGTACTTCAACTTGTAAAACTCTTACTATAACATGTAAAAAATGTACTTCAAATTTTAAAAAACGTACTTTAACTTGTAAAAAACGTATTTTAACGTGTCAAAATCTAACTTTAACTTGTCAAAACGTAATTTAACTTGTTAAAAGCGTACTTTAACTTGTAAAAAACATAATTTAACTTGTCAAAATGTAACTTTAACTTGTCAAAACGTAACTTTAACTTCTTAAAAACGTACTTGAACTTGTAATAAACGTACTTTAACTTGTAAAAAACGTACTTAACCTTGTAAAAAACGTACTTTAACTTGTAAAAAACGTATTTTAACGTGTCAAAATGTATCTTTAACTTGTCAAAACGTAAGTTTAACTTGTTAAAAACGTACTTTAACTTTTGAAAATTGTAATTTTACTTGTCACAACAAAAATTTATCTTGTAAAAAATGTACTTTAACTTGTAAAAAACATAATTAAACTTGTCAAAACGTAACTTTAACTTGTAAAAATGTAACTTTAATGTGTGAAAACGTAACTTTCAGTTGTTAAAACGTAATTTATTTGTAAAAAATGTACTTTAACTTGTAAAAAACATACTTCAACTTGTAAAACACGTACTTTAAATTGTAAAAAACGTACTTCGACTTGTTAAAAATGTATTTTAACTTGTAAAAAACGTAATTTAACTTGTCAAAATGTAACTTTAACATGTCAAAACGTAACCTTTACTTGTTAAAAACTTACTTTAACTTGTAAAAAACATACTTTAACTTGTAAAAAACATATTTTAATTTTTCAAAACATAACTTTAACGTGTTAAAAACGTACTTTAACTTGTAAAAAACGTACTTTAACGTGTAAAAAACGTACTTTAACTTGTCAAAACGTAACTTTAACTTGTAAAAAACATACATTAACTTGTAAAAAATATACTTTAACTTGTCAAAAATGTTGTTTAACTTGAAACAAATGTACTTTAACTTGTAAAAAACGAACTTCGACTTGTAAAACAATTACTTTAACTTGTAAAAAACGTACTTCAACTTGTAAAAAACGTACATTAACTTGTAAAAAACGTATTTTAACGTGTCAAAATGTAACTTTAACTTGTTAAAACGTAACGTTAACTTGTTCAAAACGTACTTTAACTTGTAAAAAACGTAATTGAACTTGTCAAAATGTAACTTTAACTTGTCAAAATGTAACTTTAACTTGATAAAAACGTACTTTAACTTGTAAAAAACGTACTTTAACTTGAAAAAACGTACTTTAACTTGTCAAAACGTAACTTTAACTTGTAAAAAACATACATTAACTTATAAAAAATATACTTTAACTTGTCAAAAATGTTATTTAACTTGAAACAAATGTACTTTAACTTGTAAAAAACGAACTTCAACTTCTAAAACAAATACTTTAACTTGTAAAAAACGTACTTCAATTTGTAAAAAACGTAGTTTAACTTGTAAAAAACATATTTTAACGTGTCAAAATGTAACTTTAACTTGTCAAAACGTAACTTTAACTTGTCAAAACGTACTTTAAATTGTTAAAAATGTACTTTAACTTGTAAAAAACGTACTTTAACTTGTCAAAACGTAACTTTAACTTGTTAAAAACGTACTTCAACTTGTTAAAAACGAACTTTAACTTGTCAAAACGTAACTTTAACTTGTAAAAAACATACATTAACTTGTAAAAAATATACTTTAACTTGTCAAAAATGTTGTTTAACTTGAAACAAATGTACTTTAACTTGTAAAAAACGAACTTCGACTTGTAAAACAAATACTTTAACTTGTATAAAACGTACTTCAACTTGTAAAAAACGTACATTAACTTGTAAAAAACATATTTTAACGTGTCAAAATGTAACTTTAACTTGTTAAAACGTAACTTTAACTTGATCAAAACGTACTTTAACTTGTAAAAAACGTAATTGAATTTGTAAAAATGTAACTTTAACATTGTCAAAATGTAACTTTAACTTTTTAAAAACGTACTTTAACTTGTAAAAAACGTACTTTAACTTGAAAAAAACATACTTTAACTTGTCAAAGCGCAACTTTAACTTGTAAAAAACATACATTAAGTTATAAAAAAATATACTTTAACTTGTCAAAAATGTTGTTTAACTTGAAACAAATGTACTTTAACTTGTAAAAACCGAAATTCAACTTCTAAAACAAATACTTTAACTTGTAAAAAACATACTTCAACTTCTAAAAAACGTACTTTAACTTGTAAAAAACATATTTTAACGTGTCAAAATGTAACTTTAACTTGTCAAAACGTTACTTTAACTTGTAAAAACGTACTTTAACTTATTAAAAATGTACTTTAACATGTTAAAAACGTACTTTAACTTGTCAAAACGTAACTTTAACTTGTTAAAAACGTACTACAACTTGTTAAAAACGTACTTTAACTTTTAAAAAACGTATTTTAACTTGTCAAAATGTAACTTTAACTTGTCAAAACGTACTTTAAATTGTTAAAAATGTACTTTAACTTGTAAAAAACGTACTTTAACTTGTCAAAACGTAACTTTAACTTGTTAAAAACGTACTTCAACTTGTTAAAAACGAACTTTAACTTGTCAAAACGTAACTTTAACTTGTAAAAAACATACATTAACTTGTAAAAAATATACTTTAACTTGTCAAAAATGTTGTTTAACTTGAAACAAATCTACTTTAACTTGTAAAAAACGAACTTCGACTTGTAAAACAAATACTTTAACTTGTATAAAACGTACTTCAACTTGTAAAAAACGTACATTAACTTGTAAAAAACATATTTTAACGTGTCAAAATGTAACTTTAACTTGTTAAAACGTAACTTTAACTTGATCAAAACGTACTTTAACTTGTAAAAAACGTAATTGAATTTGTAAAAATGTAACTTTAACATTGTCAAAATGTAACTTTAACTTTTTAAAAACGTACTTTAACTTGTAAAAAACGTACTTTAACTTGAAAAAAACATACTTTAACTTGTCAAAGCGCAACTTTAACTTGTAAAAAACATACATTAAGTTATAAAAAAATATACTTTAACTTGTCAAAAATGTTGTTTAACTTGAAACAAATGTACTTTAACTTGTAAAAACCGAAATTCAACTTCTAAAACAAATACTTTAACTTGTAAAAAACATACTTCAACTTCTAAAAAACGTACTTTAACTTGTAAAAAACATATTTTAACGTGTCAAAATGTAACTTTAACTTGTCAAAACGTTACTTTAACTTGTAAAAACGTACTTTAACTTATTAAAAATGTACTTTAACATGTTAAAAACGTACTTTAACTTGTCAAAACGTAACTTTAACTTGTTAAAAACGTACTTCAACTTGTTAAAAACGTACTTTAACTTTTAAAAAACGTATTTTAACTTGTCAAAATGTAACTTTAACTTGTTAAAACGGAACTTTAACTTGTTAAAAACGTACTTTAACTTGTAAAAAACATACTTTAACTTGTCAAAAAGTAACTTGAACTTGTCAAAACGTATGTTTAACTTGTTAAAATCATTCTTTAACTTTTAAAAAACGTAATTTTACTTGCCACAACGAAACTTTATATTGTAAAAAACGTACTCTAACTTGTAAAAAACATAATTAAACTTATTAAAACGTAACTTTAACTTGTAAAAAACGTATTTTAACTTGTCAAAATGTAATTTTAATGTGTCAAAACGTCACTTTAAGTCGTTAAAACGTAACATTAACTGGTTAGAAATGTACTTTAACTTGTAAAAAACGTACTTCAACTTGTAAAACACTTACTTTAACTAGTAAATAATGTACTTTAACTTCTAAAAAACGTACTTCAATAGGTAAAACCGTTACTTTAATTTGTAAAAAACGTACTTTAACTTGTAACAAACGTACTTTAACTTGTAAAAAACTTATTTTAACGTATCAAAATGTAACTTTAACTTGTCAAAACGTAACTTTAACTTGTTAAAAACGTACTTTAACTTGTAAAAAACGTATTTTAACTTGTCAAAATGTAACTTTAACTTGTCAAAACATAACTTTAACTTGTTAAAAACGTTATTTAACCTGTTAAAAATATAATTTAACTTGTCAATATGTAACTTTAACTTGTGAAAACGTAACTTTAACTTGTTAAAAATGTACTTTAACTTGTAAAAAACGTACTTTAACTTGTAAAAAACGCACATCCACTTGTAAAAAATGTACTTTAACTTTTAAAAATGTAATTTTAATGTGTCAAAACGTAACTTTAAGTTGTTAAAACGTAATTTTAACTAACAAATGTACTTTAATTTGTAAAAAACATACATTAACTTGAAAAAAACATACGTTAACTTGTTAAAAATGTGGTTTAACTTATAACAAATGTACTTTAACTTGTAAAAAATGTTCTTCAACTTGTAAAAACCGTACTTTAACTTGTAAAAAACATACTTTAACCTGTCAAAAAGTACCTTTAACTTGTCAAAACGTAAGTTTAACTTGTTAAAAACATACTTAAACTTTTAAAAAACATAATTAAACTTATCAAAACGAGACTTTAACTTGTAAAAAACATACTTTAACTTGTTTAAATGTAAATTTGATGTGTCAAAACGTAGCTTGAAGTTGTTAAAACGTAACTTTAACTGGTAAAAATTGTACTTTAACTTGTAAAAAACGTACTTCAACTTGTAAAAGACTTACTTTAACTTGTAAAACACGTACTTCGACTTGTAAAAAACGTATTTTAACGTGTCCAAATGTAACTTGAACTTGTCAAAATGTAACTTTAACTTGTTAAAAAAGTACTTTAACTTGAAAAAAAAGTAATTTAACTTGTTAAAAATTTATTTTAACTTGTAAAAAACGTACTTTAACTTGTAAAAAACGCACTTCAACTTGTAAAAAACGTACTTTAACTTGTTAAAATGTAATTTTAATGTGTCAAAACGTAACTTTAAGTTGTTAAAACCTAACTTTAACTGGTAAAAAATGTACTTCAACTTGTAAAACACTTACTTTAACTTGTAAAAAACGTACTTCAACTTGTCAAAACGTACTTTGACTTGTAAAAAACGTATTTCAACTTGTCAAAAAGTAACTTTGACTTGTAAAAAACGTACCTTATGATGTAAAAAACGTACTTTAACTTGTCAAAACGTAACTTAACTTGTTAAAAACGTACTTTAACTTGTAAAAAACGTAATTTAACTTGTCAAAATGTAACTTTAACTTGTCAAAACGTAACTTTAACTTGTTAAAAACGTACTTTAACTAGTTAAAAACGTACTTCAAATTGTAAAAAACGTAGTTTAACTTGTAAAAACGTATTTTAACTTGTCATATGTAACTTTAACTTGTCAAAATGGAACTTTAACTTGCTAAAAACGTACTTTAACTTGTAAAAAACGTACTTGAACTTGTCAAAACGTAACTTTAACTTGTCAAAACGTAACTTTAACTTGTTAAAAGCATACTTTAACTTTTAAAAAACGTAATTTTACTTGTCAAACATGTTGTTTAACTTGAAACAAATGTACTTTAACTTGTAAAAAACGAACTTCAACTTGTAAAACAAATACTTTAACTTGTTAAAAACGTACTTCAACTTGTAAAAAACGTACTTTAACTTGTAAAAAAAGTATTTTAATGTGTCAAAATGTAACTTTAACTTGTCAAAACGTAACTTTAACTTGTTCAAAACGTACTTTAACTTGTAAAAAACGTAATTGATCTTGTCAAAATGTAACTTTAACTTGTCAAAATGTAACTTTAACTTGTTAAAAACGTATTTTAACTTGTAAAAAACGTACTTTAACTTGTAAAAAACGTACTTTAACTTGTCAAAACGTAACTTTAACTTGTAAAAAACAGACATTAACTTGTAAAAAATATAATTTAACTTGTTAAAAATGTTGTTGAACTTGAAACAAATGTACTTTAACTTGTAAAAAACGTACTTCAACTTGTAAAAAACGTACTTTAACTTGTAAAAAACGTATTTTAACGTGTCAAAATGTAACTTTAACTTGTCAAAAACGTAACTTTAACTTGTAAAAACGTACTTTAACTTGTAAAAAACGTACTTTAACTTGTAAAAAACGTACTTTAACTTGTCAAAACGTAACTTTAACTTGTTAAAAACGTACTTCAAATTCTTAAAAACGTACTTTAACTTTTAAAAAACGTATCTTAACTTGTCAAAATGTAACTTTAACTTGTTAAAACGGAACTTTAACTTGTTAAAAACGTACTTTAACTTGTATAAAACGTACTTTCACTTCTAAGAAACGTACTTTAACTTATCAAAACGTAACTTTAACTTGTAAAAACCATACATTAACCTGTAAGAAACATAGTTTAACTTGTTAAAAATGTAGTTTAACTTGTAACAAATGTAGTTTAACTTGTAAAAACGTACTTCAAGTTGTAATAAACGTACTTTAACTTGTAAAAAACATACTTTAACTTGTCAAAAAGTAATTTTAACTCGTCAAAACGTAAGTTTAACTTGTTAGAATCATTTTTAACTTTAAAAAAACGTAATTTTACTTGCCACAACGAAAATTTATATTGTAAAAAACGTACTTTAACTTGTAAAAAACATAATTAAACTTATTAAGACGTTACTTTAACTTGTAAAAAACGTACTTTAACTTGTCAAAATGTAATTTTAATGTGTCAAAACGTCACTTTAAGTCGTTAAAACGTAACTTTAACTGGTTAAAAATGTACTTTAACTTGTAAAAAACGTACTTCAATTTGTAAAACACTTACTTTAACTTGTAAAAAACTTACTTTAACTTGTAAAAAACGTACTTTAACTAGTAAATAATGTACTTTAACTTCTAAAAAACGTACTTCAATTGGTAAAACACTTACTTTTACTTGTAAAAAACGTACTTTAACTTGTAAAAAAACGTACTTTAACTTGTAAAAAACGTACTTTAACTTGTAAAACACGTATTTTAACGTGTCAAAATGTAACTTTAACTTGTCAAAACGTAACTTTAACTTGTTAAAAACGTACTTTAATTTGTAAAAAACGTATTTTAACTTGTCAAAATGTAACTTTAAGTTGTCAAAACGTAACTTTAACTTGTTAAAAACGTACTTTAACTTGTTAAAAATGTAATTTAACTTGTCAATATGTAACTTTAACTTGTCAAAACGTAACTTTAACTTGATAAAAATATACTTTAACTTGTAAAAAACGTACTTTAACTTGTAAAAAACACACCTTCAACTTGTAAAAAATGTACTTTAACTTTTCAAATGTAAGTTTACTGTGTCAAAACGTAACTTTAAGTTGTTAAAACGTAACTTTAACTAAAAAATGTACTTTAACTTGTAAAAAACATACATTAACTTGTAAAAAACATACTTTAACTTGTTAAAAAATTGGTTTAACTTATAACAAATGTACTTTAACTTGTAAAAAATGTGCTTCAACTTGTAAAAACCGTACTTTAACTTGTAAAAAACATACTTTAACTTGTCAAAAAGTACCTTTAACTTGTCAAAACGTAAGTTTAACTTGTTAAAAACATACTTAAACTTTTAAAAAACATAATTAAACTTATCAAAACGTGACTTTAACTTGTAAAAAACGTACTTTAACTTGTCTAAATGTAATTTTAATGTGTCAAAACGTAGCTTTAAGTTGTTAAAACGTAACTTTAACTGGTAAAAATTGTACTTTAACTTGTAAAAAACGTACTTCAACTTGTAAAAGACTTACTTTAACTTGTAAAACACGTACTTCGACTTGTAAAAAACGTATTTTAACGTGTCCAAATGTAACTTGAACTTGTCAAAATGCAACTTTAACTTGTTAAAAACGTACTTTAACTTGAAAAAAACGTAATTTAACTTGTCAAAACGTAACTTTAACTTGTTAAAAATTTATTTTAACTTGTAAAAAACGTACTTTAACTTGTCAAAATGTAATTTTAATGTGTCAAAACGTAACTTTAAGTTGTTAAAACGTAACTTTAACTGGTAAAAAATGTACTTCAACTTGTAAAACACTTACTTTAACTTGTAAAAAACGTACTTCAACTTGTCAAAAACGTACTTTGACTTGTAAAAAACGTATTTCAACTTGTCAAAAACATACTTTAACTTGTCAAAAAGTAACTTTAACTTCTTAAAAACATACTTTAACTTTTAAAAAACGTAATTTTACTTGTCACAACGAAACTTTATATTGTAAAAAAACGTACTTTAACTTTTAAAAAACATTATTAAACTTATCAAAACAAAACTTTAACTTGTAAAAAACGTAATTTAACTTGTCAAAATGTAATTTTAAGGTGTCAAAACGTAAATTTAACTTGTTAAAAATGTACTTTAACTAGTTAAAAACGTACT
This sequence comes from Urtica urens, assembly GCA_958296335.1. Taxonomy (NCBI): domain Eukaryota; kingdom Viridiplantae; phylum Streptophyta; class Magnoliopsida; order Rosales; family Urticaceae; genus Urtica; species Urtica urens. Next base: position 279,548 of record CATQIS010000010.1, read on the forward strand.
TCAAATTGTAAAAAATGTAGTTTAACTTGTAAAAAACGTATTTTAACTTGTCATATGTAACTTTAACTTGTCAAAATGGAACTTTAACTTGCTAAAAACGTACTTTAACTTGTAAAATATGTACTTTAACTTGTCAAAACGTAACTTTAACTTGTCAAAACGTAACTTAAAATTGTTAAAAACATACATTAACTTGTAAAAAATATACTTTAACTTGTCAAAAATGTTGTTTAACTTGAAACAAATGTACTTTAACTTGTAAAAAACGAACTTCAACTTGTAAAACTAATACTTTAACTTGTAAAAAACGTACTTCAACTTGTAAAAAACGTACTTTAACTTGTAAAAAACGTATTTTAACGTGTCAAATTGTAACTTTAACTTGTCAAAACGTAACATTAACTTGTTCAAAACGTACTTTAACTTGTAAAAAACGTAATTGAACTTGTCAAAATATAACTTTAACTTGTCAAAATGTAACTTTAACTTGTTAAAAACGTACATTAACTTGAAAAAAACGTACTTTAACGTGTAAAAAACGTACTTTAACTTGTCAAAGCGTAACTTTAACTTGTAAAAAACATACATTAACTTATAAAAAATATTCTTTAACTTGTCAAAAATGTTGTTTAACTTGAAACAAATGTACTTTAACTTGTAAAAACCGAACTTCAACTTCTAAAACAAATACTTTAACTTGTAAAAAATGTACTTCAACTTCTAAAAAACGTACTTTAACTTGTAAAAAACATATTTTAACGTGTCAAAATGTAACTTTAACTTGTCAAAACGTTACTTTAACTTGTAAAAACGTACTTTAACTTATTAAAAATGTACTTTAACATGTAAAAAACGTACTTTAACTTGTCAAAACGTAACTTTAACTTGTTAAAAACGTACTTCAACTTGTTAAAAACGTACTTTAACTTTTAAAAAACGTAATTGAACTTGTCAAAATGTAACTTTAACTTGTCAAAATGTAACTTTAACTTGTTAAAAACGTACATTAACTTGGAAAAAACGTACTTTAACGTGTAAAAAACGTACTTTAACTTGGAAAAAACATACATTAAATTGTAAAAAATATACTTTAACTTGTCAAAAATATTGTTTAACTTGAAACAAATGTACTTTAACTTGTAAAAAACGAACTTCAACTCGTAAAACAAATACTTTAACTTATAAAAAACGTACTTCAACTTGTAAAAAACGTACTTTAACTTTTAAAAAACGTATTTTAACGTGTCAAAATGTAACTTTAACTTGTCAAAACGTAACTTTACATTGTAAAAACGTACTTTAACTTGTTAAAAATGTACTTTAACTTGTAAAAAACGTACTTTAACTTGTCAAAACGTAACTTTAACTTGTTAAAAACGTACTTCAACTTGTTAAAAACGAACTTTAACTTGTCAAAACGTAACTTTAACTTGTAAAAAACATACATTAACTTGTAAAAAATATACTTTAACTTGTCAAAAATGTTGTTTAACTTGAAACAAATGTACTTTAACTTGTAAAAAACGAACTTCGACTTGTAAAATAAATACTTTAACTTGTAAAAAACGTACTTCAACTTGTAAAAAACGTACATTAACTTGTAAAAAACGTATTTTAACGTGTCAAAATGTAACTTTAACTTGTTAAAACGTAACTTTAACTTGTTCAAAACGTACTTTAACTTGTAAAAACCGTAATTGGACTTGTAAAAATGTAACTTTAACTTGTCAAAATGTAACTTTAACTTTTTAAAAACGTACTTTAACGTGTAAAAAACGTACTTAAACTTGAAAAAAACGTACTTTAACTTGTCAAAGCGTAACTTTAACTTGTAAAAAACATACATTAACTTATAAAAAATATTCTTTAACTTGTCAAAAATGTTGTTTAACTTGAAACAAATGTACTTTAACTTGTAAAAACCGTACTTTAACTTCTAAAACAAATACTTTAACTTGTAAAAAACGTACTTCAACTTCTAAAAAACATACTTTAACTTGTAAAAAAACATATCTTAACGTGTCAAAATGTAACTTTAACTTGTCAAAACGTTACTTTAACTTGTAAAAACGTACTTTAACTTATTAAAAATGTACTTTAACTTGTAAAAAATGTACTTTAACTTGTCAAAACGTAACTTTAACTTGTTAAAAACGTACTTCAACTTGTTAAAAACGTACTTTAACTTTTAAAAAACGTATTTTAACTTGTCAAAATGTAACTTTAACTTGTTAAAACGGGACTTTAACTTGTTAAAAACGTACTTTAACTTGTAAAAAACATATTTTAACTTGTCAAAAAGTAACTTTAACTTGTCAAAACGTAAGTTTAACTTGTTAAAATCATTCTTTAACTTTTAAAAAACGTAATTTTACTTACCACAATGAAACTTTATATTGTAAAAAACGTACTTTAACTTGTAAAAAACATAATTAAACTTAATAAAACGTAACTTTAAGTTGTAAAAAATGTATTTTAACTTGTCAAAATGTAATTTTAATGTGTCAGAACGTCACTTTAAGTCGTTAAAACGTAACTTTAACTGGTTAAAAATGTACTTTAACTTGTAAAAAACGTACTTCAACTTGTAAAACACTTACTTTAACTTGTAAAAAACGTACTTTAACTTGTAAAAAACTACTTTAACTAGTAAATAATGTACTTTAACTTCTAAAAAACGTACTTCAATTGGTAAAACCCTTACTTTAACCTGTAAAAAACGTACTTTAACTTGTAAAAAACTTATTTTAACGTGTCAAAATGTAACTTTAAATTGTCAAAACGTAACTTTAACTTGTTAAAAACGTACTTTAACTTGTAAAAAACGTATTTTAACTTGTCAAAATGTAACTTTAACTTGTCAAAACATAACTTTAACTTGTTAAAATCGTACTTTAACTTGTAAAAAATGTAATTTAAGTTGTCAATATGTAACTTTAACTTGTCAAAATATAACTTTAACTTGTTAAAAATGTACTTTAACTTGTAAAAAACGTACTTTAACTTGTAAAAAACGCACTTCAACTTGTAAAAAATGTACTTTAACTTTTAAAAATGTAATTTTAATATGTCAAAACGTAACTTTAAGTTGTTAAAACGTAACTTTAACTAACAAATGTACTTTAATTTGTAAAAAACATACATTAACTTGTAAAAAACATACTTTAACTTATTAAAAATGAGGTTTAACTTATAACAAATGTTCTTTAACTTGTAAAAAACGTACTTCAACTTGTAAAAAACGTACTTTAACTTGTAAAAAACGTATTTTAACGTGTCAAAATGTAACTTTAACTTGTCAAAGCGTAACTTTAACTTGTAAAAACGTACTTTAACTTGTAAAAAATGTACTTTAACTTGTAAAAAACGTACTTTAACTTGTCAAAACGTAACTTTAATTTGTTAAAAACGTACTTCAACTTCTTAAAAACGTACTTTAACTTTTAAAAAACGTATTTTAACTTGTCAAAATGTAACGTTAACTTGTTAAAACGGAACTTTAACTTGTTAAAAACGTACTTTAACTTGTATAAAACGTACTTTCACTTGTAAGAAACGTAGATTAACTTGTCAAAACGTAACTTTAACTTGTAAAAACCATACATTAACCTGTAAGAAACATAGTTTAACTTGTTAAAAATGTAGTTTAACTTGTAACAAATGTAGTTTAACTTGTAAAAACGTACTTCAACTTGTAATAAACGTACTTTAACTTGTCAAAACGTAACATTAACTTGTTAAAAACGTACTTCAACTTGTTAAAAACGAACTTTAACTTGTCAAAACGTAACTTTAACTTGTAAAAAACATACATTAACTTGTAAAAAATATACTTTAACTTGTCAAAAATGTTGTTTAACTTGAAACAAATGTACTTTAACTTGTAAAAAACGAACTTCGACTTGTAAAATAAATACTTTAACTTGTAAAAAACGTACTTCAACTTGTAAAAAACGTACATTAACTTGTAAAAAACGTATTTTAACGTGTCAAAATGTAACTTTAACTTGTTAAAACGTAACTTTAACTTGTTCAAAACGTACTTTAACTTGTAAAAAACGTAATTGGACTTGTAAAAATGTAACTTTAACTTGTCAAAATGTAACTTTAACTTTTTAAAAACGTACTTTAACGTGTAAAAAACGTACTTAAACTTGAAAAAAACGTACTTTAACTTGTCAAAGCGTAACTTTAACTTGTAAAAAACATACATTAACTTATAAAAAATATTCTTTAACTTGTCAAAAATGTTGTTTAACTTGAAACAAATGTACTTTAACTTGTAAAAACCGTACTTTAACTTCTAAAACAAATACTTTAACTTGTAAAAAACGTACTTCAACTTCTAAAAAACATACTTTAACTTGTAAAAAACATATCTTAACGTGTCAAAATGTAACTTTAACTTGTCAAAACGTTACTTTAACTTGTAAAAACGTACTTTAACTTATTAAAAATGTACTTTAACTTGTAAAAAATGTACTTTAACTTGTCAAAACGTAACTTTAACTTGTTAAAAACGTACTTCAACTTGTTAAAAACGTACTTTAACTTTTAAAAAACGTATTTTAACTTGTCAAAATGTAACTTTAACTTGTTAAAACGGGACTTTAACTTGTTAAAAACGTACTTTAACTTGTAAAAAACATATTTTAACTTGTCAAAAAGTAACTTTAACTTGTCAAAACGTAAGTTTAACTTGTTAAAATCATTCTTTAACTTTTAAAAAACGTAATTTTACTTACCACAATGAAACTTTATATTGTAAAAAACGTACTTTAACTTGTAAAAAACATAATTAAACTTAGTAAAACGTAACTTTAACTTGTAAAAAACGTATTTTAACTTGTCAAAATGTAATTTTAATGTGTCAAAACGTCACTTTAAGTCGTTAAAACGTAACTTTAACTGGTTAAAAATGTACTTTAACTTGTAAAAAACGTACTTCAACTTGTAAAACACTTACTTTAACTTGTAAAAAACGTACTTTAACTTGTAAAAAACTACTTTAACTAGTAAATAATGTACTTTAACTTCTAAAAAACGTACTTCAATTGGTAAAACCCTTACTTTAACCTGTAAAAAACGTACTTTAACTTGTAAAAAACTTATTTTAACGTGTCAAAATGTAACTTTAAATTGTCAAAACGTAACTTTAACTTGTTAAAAACGTACTTTAACTTGTAAAAAACGTATTTTAACTTGTCAAAATGTAACTTTAACTTGTCAAAACATAACTTTAACTTGTTAAAAACATACTTTAACCTGTTAAAAATATAATTTAAGTTGTCAATATGTAACTTTAACTTGTCAAAATGTAACTTTAACTTGTTAAAAATGTACTTTAACTTGTAAAAAACGTACTTTAACTTGTAAAAAACGCACTTCAACTTGTAAAAAATGTACTTTAACTTTTAAAAATGTAATTTTAATGTGTCAAAACGTAACTTTAAGTTGTTAAAACGTAACTTTAACTAACAAATGTACTTTAATTTGTAAAAAACATACATTAACTTGTAAAAAACATACTTTAACTTGTTAAAAATGAGGTTTAACTTATAACAAATGTTCTTTAACTTGTAAAAAACGTACTTCAACTTGTAAAAAACGTACTTTAACTTGTAAAAAACGTATTTTAACGTGTCAAAATGTAACTTTAACTTGTCAAAACGTAACTTTAACTTGTAAAAACGTACTTTAACTTGTAAAAAATGTACTTTAACTTGTAAAAAACGTACTTTAACTTGTCAAAACGTAACTTTAACTTGTTAAAAACGTACTTCAACTTCTTAAAAACGTACTTTAACTTTTAAAAAACGTATTTTAACTTGTCAAAATGTAACGTTAACTTGTTAAAACGGAACTTTAACTTGTTAAAAACGTACTTTAACTTGTATAAAACGTACTTTCACTTGTAAGAAACGTAGATTAACTTGTCAAAACGTAACTTTAACTTGTAAAAACCATACATTAACCTGTAAGAAACATAGTTTAACTTGTTAAAAATGTAGTTTAACTTGTAACAAATGTAGTTTAACTTGTAAAAACGTACTTCAACTTGTAGAAAACGTACTTTAACTTGTAAAAAACATACTTTCACTAGTACAAATGTTGGATCCCACAACGGACTTTCCACAACCCTTATTACTAAGGGTTGTGGACTTCGAGATCCCACAACCCTTACAATTAAGGGTTGTGGGAAAAGCTTGATTTCAGGTATTCCACAACCTTTATAACTATCGGTTGTGCAAACTAGCTTATTCTACAACCATTGTTCTAAGAGTTGTTTAATTATAATTAATATAAAAGGTCCCACAACCCTTAAAAAATCCGTTGTGGGTGAAGTGCCGCGGCGACGGCAACTAGGGCCGCGGCGCGACGTCCCACAACGAATACAAAGATCCGTTGTGCGAAAAGGTCTTTTCTGGGCAGCTGCGCCGCGGCACTATCTCACGTCGCCGCGGCACCGCTTCCCACACCGGTTGTATAGATCCGGTGTGGGAGTCGGTGCCGCGGCGACGTCAGATAGTGCCGCGGCGCCGTTGCCCAGAAACGATCTGGGTAAAATTTTTTACACGGCGCCGCGGCGCCGGCGACGAAATCTGTGTATAAATTCGAATTTTTAGGGTTTTTTCACTTTACCCAAAATCCATTTCTCTCCCAAAACCTATTTCGGCCGAGTCTGTCCTGATTGCTCATCGCCCCTCCTTCCCGTGCCTTCACGTCGCCGCTCCTTCCCGTGCCTTCACGTCGCCGCTCTTTCCCGTGCCTTCACGTCGCCGCTCCTTCCCGTGCCTTCACGTCGCCGCTCCTTCCCGTGCCTTCACGTCGCCGCTCTTTCCCGTGCCTTCACCTCGCCGCTCCCTCTCGTGCCTTCACGTCGCCGCTCCCTCCCGTGCCTTCACGTCGCCGCCTTCTCCCGCGCCTTCACCTCGCCGCCGGTCTCACTTCCTCTTCCATATTTTCAAGGTAAATCCGTCCTCTTCCATGTTTAGGTTTTGATGAATTTTAATTTTTTTAGGTTTAGATAAGTTTATAGATTTGTTTTGGTTTAGATTTGTAGGTTTGTTTGGTTTAGATGTTTGTGAATTGAATCCGAATTTGTTGTTATTGTGAATAGAATCCGTCCCTCTCGTTTATGTTTAGATTTATAGATTTGTTTTGGGATTTGTAGGTTTGTTTGAGTTTATGTTTAGATATTTGTGAATTAAATCCGAATTTATTGGTTTGTTTAGATGTTTATGTTGAAATTGCGTTTATATGTTGAAATTGGTTTGTTGAAAATGTTGAAATTGTGTTTATGTTTATTTTGAAAATATTGTTGAAATTGTTAAAATTGTGTTCGTGTTTATGTTTATGTTTATATTAGGTTAAAATGCCTCCGAAATTTACTCGTGCCGCCAAGGGCAAAGCTAAGGTCGCAACTTCAAAGCGTTCCCGAAAAGTTGTGGAGTCTTCTTCATCGTCGGAAAGTGAAGAAGAAGAACATTACGAGTCGGTGATATTCACGTCTCAACAAGCCGAGGATCGCTACGAGTTGCTCGTTAAGCGCTCCGTAATCCAGGAGAGGGGATTTAGTGTCCCCCGGGATGGATTCGACATAGGCCAACAAATCCACAACTTCATCGACGCCTATGGTTGGGGAGAATTTTGCAGTCCTCCGTCGTGCGATGGCAATATCACCATCGTGAAGGAATTTTACGCGAACCTACCGGATGCAATTAATAACATCGTCACGGTTCGCGGAGTGAAGGTAAACATGAGTACCGAGGCGATCAACGCTTATCTTCAAACTCCTAACATTCCTTTCGAGACGGAGGAATACATTCAATATGTACGTCATGCGGATAAGGCAGAGATGGCGAGTTTATTGTGCCTCCCGAACCAAGGTTGGACGACGGAGAAGGGAAGAGAGGTCTTGCATCGTGATCAACTCACAAAGTACGTAATTATTTAACGATTTTTTTTATAATTTGAAATGAATTGAAATATAATTGTGCTTTGAATTTTGTTTTTGTAGGATTGCCAAAGTATGGGTTTACTTTGTGTGCGCTCGCATATTCCCGATCACGCATTTTTCCAGCCTCGACGAGGGTCGCATCCAAATATTGTACTGCATCGTGAAGGGGCTGAAGATAAACATTGGTCGATTCATCTCGAGTCGGATGAGGAGTGTTGACTACAAGGCTAAGAAGACCGGTCTACCGTATCCGTCGATCATCACTGGCCTTTGTATGAGAGCGGGCGTGAGAATTGGGAGGCAGGACACGATCAAAGGTCCAATGGGGCCAATCACGAAGTCAATCATCGATCGGTACAAGATTCGAGAGGAGGAGGCGGCGGCGGATGAGGACGAGGCAGCTGAAGAGGAGGAGGAGGAGGCACCACCGCCACGACCGCGTAGAGCGACCGTACTTGAGCTACCCGCACCTCCGGTGCGAGATCCGATGCTAGAGTATATCGCTCACACCAACCACTACCTCGTCGCCGAGAATAAAAATTTTCAACATTACCAACAACAGCAAGGGGAGTACAACGCCATGTCATACGAGGCGTTCAACGATGTCATCAGTCGGTTGGACATAAACAACCAAATAGCGTGGCGGTTCCCTCCGTACCCCCAGTACGAGTACTTACCACATTCAGCCCCCGAATGGCCGTCCGAATTCCCACGTCCTCCAGGAGCACCACCACGACGCGACAACGACAACGACAACAACAACTAGTTTATGCTTTTTTATTTATTTTAAAGACTCAGTTTGAATTATGTTTCTTTCTTTATTTAAATTATGTTTGTTTCTTTGTTTAAATTCCGAGACTTGAGATTTTAAGAATTTAATATGTTTGTTTCTTTGTTTAAATTCCGAGACTTGAGATTTTAAGAATTAATATGTTTGTTTTATTGATGTTTATTTAAAATATTGTTTGTTTGTATGAATTAAGATAATAAGGAACTAAACTATGTAGACATTAAATTGTTTCTTTGTATGAATTTGAGTAAAACAAAGTTTTTGATAGCTTTTAACGAAGTTTTATTATAAATTTAACACGGCGCCGCGGCCCTATATCCCATAGCCGCGGTACCAGGTCCCACAACGGATGTACATCCGTTGTGGGAAATGCGGTGCCGCGGCCCCTGTACGAGTCGCCGCGGCACCAACGACTTACAGAGTCACTGTAGACTCTGTAAGTCACTGGCGCCGCGGCAACAGCTACCAGGGCCGCGGCGCGGATGACGTACAGAGTCTATATAGATTCTGTAAGTCATCGGCGCCGCGGCACCAGTCTGCGTCGCCGCGGCACCTACGACTTACAGAGTCATTATAGACTCTGTAAGTCAGCGGCGCCGCGGCAACAGCTACCAGGGTATAACATGAAATATCAGATTTGAAATAAACAATCCAAAAATATTCAACTTTGTAACAAGTAAAGAGAAACTTACAAGAATTAGATGTATAGTTGTGAGTTGTGAAAGATAATGACACAGAATGGGTCGAAATATTGTTTCTAGTGTTTTTTCGACTGAAGTTTTGAGAGATTTAAGTGCAAAAAACGATTTAAAATGCATTTAAACGCACTTCAGGTCTTCGGCGCCGCGGCCCCGTAATGCATCGCCGCGGCGCCACTCCCACAACCCTTCTGGGAAGGGTTGTGGAAACCAAGGCCGCGGCACCGAAATACGTCGTCGCGGCGCCAAACACTTCCCGAGAGCACCCGGGAGTTGGAGCTCTCGGGAAGTCATAGACGCCGCGGCGACGAATATCAGTGCCGCGGCCCCGGTTTCTGGGTTCATCGGCGCCGCGGCAATAGTAGCCGTCACCGCGGCGCCTGTGACTTCCCGAGAGCACCCGAGAGTTGGAGCTTTCGGGAAGTCATAGGCGCCGCGGCGACAGCTACCAGTGCCGCGGCCCTGGTTTCTGGGTTCAGAGGGGCCGCGGCGCTGTTAGCCGTCGCCGCGGCGCCATTCCCACAACCCTTCGTGGATGGGTTGTGGGATGTTTAAATTTCGGGAAAACTTCAATTTTTTCATAACCCCGCCCAAATTTCGCCCAAAACTAAATTTAGACTTCTTCTTCTTCATTCTTCATTTTCACTCTCATTCTCTCTCAAAACTCAATATCTCTCAAAACCCAAACTCATTCTCTCTCAAGTTTCTATTCTCCGGTGACTCAAAACTTCCGGCGACTCAAAACTCCGGCCACTCACTCTCTCACTCCGTCTTTCATTCCCTCACTCCGTTACTCACTCACTCCCTCTCCCTCACTCCTCCCTCCCTCTCACTCCCTCACTCTCTCTCACCCTCTCACTCCCTCTCCCTCACTCCGCCCACCCTCACTCCGCCCACCCTCACTCTCACTCCCTCACTCTGCCCTCCCGCACTCCCGCTCCGCCCTCCCTCTCTATCCCTCCTTCATCTCTCACTCCTCACTCCGCCCTCCCTCTTCCACCCTCACTCCCTCACTCTCGCTCCGCCCTCCCTCTCCATCCCTTCTCACTCTCTCACTCCGCCCTCCATCTCTCTCCCTCCTCACTCTCTCACTCCGCCCTCCATCCCTCCTCACTCTCTCACTTCACCTCGTCCCTCAACGGTTAGTTTTTTTTACTACTATTTTTTGTTTGAAATTGGTAACTAGTTTAGATTCACATTCAAATATATTTTGTGTTTGGAATGGTTTAGGTTGCCATTTATTTTGTGTTTGGAGATAATTAGTTTAGACGCATTGATATATATTTTGTGTTTGAAATTGTATTTTGAATTGTGTTTATAGATTCAATGTCGACTACAACTACTACTACTTCTAGCGACGATATTAAAAAGAAACCTAGACGACTATTAGCATTAAATCCCGATGAGAAAGGAAAGAGAAGAAACACCCTTATGAGTCGTGTTAATAAAATTAGAAGTCTTGGTAGAAAAATCACGATAGAGTTAGATTCCAAAGGGCAACCAAAGGGTAAGGAAGGGGATGTGTTGTTGAGTTACTTTGGCGTATTAGCTAGAGAATATGTTCCACTTTCGACTCGTGATTGGAGATTAAAAGAGAACGATCAATTAAAAGAGAGGATTTGGAACGAAATATGTGAAGGATTTTCGATTCCAATAGAACATAAGCACGATTGCCTCATGAGAGTAGGTGAAGCCGCAAAACTATTTCGTCACGAGTTATATCACGATCTTCTCAAAGACAAAATCAATGAACCAAGCTCGTTAAAAAGACCAAGTTGTGTTTTAAAATTTTACACGAGTATCACCGAAGAAGATTGGGTGAAGTTTGTTGAGTATAGACGAAGCGCAACTTTCAAGCAAACGTCGGAGCAAGGGAAAACTAATTCCGCTAAAGTGGAATACAAATCTCGATGTGGCCGAGATGGATATCGAAAACTAGATCAACAAAAGGTTGAGTTTTTTCATTTATTTATTTTGTATTCGGTTTTAACATTTAATATATGATTAATATGATTACTTGTTAATTAATAGCACGACGAAACCGGGCAATGGGCAACGTTAGAAGAATTATGGATTGACTCGCGTAAGAAAGACGGGATAGACGGAAAAGAGTTCAAGAATGACAAAGATCGACTAATGGGAGAATCAATTGTAAGATTTTAAATAATGTAAGTTATATTTTAAATATTTTTATTTACAAATTATTATAATATGTAGCAAAAATTATCTCAACAAGCAATCGAAGGTACTTTTATCCCGGAAACGGGAAAAAGTATCTTGCAAGAAGCCATGGGAGCAAAGAAATATGTTTGCGGTCAATCCAAACATGTTGCCAAGCGTTTCAAGTATTTTGTTCCTCCGACTCCAAATGAAGAACTTAACAAGATGCGGCTCGAAATGCGTCTCGAGTTGATGGAGTTTAAAAATGATATCTTGAAAGCGGTTAATGGTCGTGGTGGTACAAGTGTTGGAGAAGCGAGTGTTGATCTAGTTGAAGATAATATTAATGCAAGTGGCGTTAATATTGAAGAGAAGACTAAGATTCAAGAAGTCGTCGAAGAGGTCGTCTCTTTAGGTAATCTTTATTCATGCTTTATTCATGCTTATTTATTTACTTCAAAAGTTTGCTTATTTTCGGTATTAAATCGGTGATTTTCATAGGGCATGACGATATACATAAACCTTCGAAAGTCGATCTGATTATTGTGGAAAAACTAACTAGTGTTCGGGCTAGTTGCTCATTGAATCCAACCACACCGGTGACACCGTGTTCGAATGAAAGTGTCGAATGTTTTCTCTACATTGACGATATCGTGGAAGGAAACACAATCCATGTTGCAAATGGGCGAGTATATTTGAACGAGGGCGTAATTCACTTCTCAAGTTTAGAGGAAGGAAATGCACGTGTGAGCGTTTCCGGCGTTTTGGTTAAGAAAGCCAAATTACCGATTCCCACCGAAGAAGCTCTAACAGTAGAAGATGCAATGGGAGGTTTTGTCTCGTGGCCGCGACGATTAATAGAAACTGAGACTACGGCAAAAGAGAGTCGCGGCCCTCCCAAACTCGAATCTACGAGTCAACCTACTCCCGACGATAATAGGAGAATTAATTACAAGGTAATATATTTTAACCTACTCATTATTATGTATTGATTGTTCAAATTAGTTATAAGATAATTAATTCAAAGTTTAAATGGTTACAAGGTAATAAATCCCAAGTTTAAATTGCTCGCTCAATATGCCAACAAAATGATGTTAGCACAAGGAAACGTTATTCAAGTCAACGTTTGTCCAACAATCTCTGCTATACCGATTATGTTGGGATTTGATGATATTTCCGAATTTTTACAATTTTCGGAAATTGGGGCGTCAAGCATATCTCTTTACATGGAGTAAGTGTTTCTTTCATGATTTTTTTTAATATTGATGATTGAATATTGAGTGTTTTAACTATTTGAATAATTTGGAATGTAGTTGTATACGCGCATCGATGTCAAAGTTGAAAAAAACATTTGTCTTTGTAAACGCCGCGTTAGCTTCTCACATGTCTACAAATGACGAAGATTACCATTTGTCGACACGAGTCAAAGAGGTTGGCAGCGCGGTGCGAGGATGCACAAGTGGGCAACTAGTTTTCATGCCCTACAATCGAAACTTTCATTGGATGCTTGTTGTCCTTGACTTATGGAAGGATTGTGCTATGTTTTTTGACCCGTTGAATAAACAAATTCCACAAGACTTGGTTTCGTTGATAAAAAGGTAAGTTTTTTTACTTATATATTGAATATTTGTTATAAAAGATACTCATACTATTTGTTTTGTAGGGTGTTTTCAAATTTCAAACTTGAAACCAAAGGCGCTATTGGGCACGGACAATCAACATACATAAGGTCAATGGCCGCGCCAAGACAAAGCGGTAACACGGAATGTGGATATTTTGTTTTATGTTATATGCGAGAAATAGTTGTAGGAGGTATAAGTAGATTAGAAAACAAAAACACGTATACACCTTTGGATATAGAGAGAGTAAGAGAAGAGTGGATTAACTATGTACAAACATTTATTAAATGTGATGATTAGTTACATTTTGTGATATTAAATGTATATTTTTTAGATGATTTTGAATGATTATGATGATTTTGGATGTATTGTATGTTTTTAGATTGATTGTGCATGTATTATGCAGGTAATTATATGATATTTTGGGTTTAATCCAATAATAATGAAGAGATGCACTCTTCGGACAATGGCGCCGCGGCGACATATGTTTGGAGCCGCGGCCCCAAGTCCCACAACGGATTCAAACATCCGTTGTGGGAGCTGCGCCGCGGCACTGAATGTCTAAGCCGCGGCACCAGGTGTCCCATAATAGGCGCCGCGGCGATCTTTTATGGCGCCGCGGCGCCGTGGCCCACAACGGATCTTGGGATCCGTTGTGGGACTCCGGTGCCGCGGCATGGACTGGTGGGGCCGCGGCGATACAGGGCCGCGGCGACCCTTTACGGCGCCGCGGCCCTAGGTCCCACAACGGATCCAACCAACCGTTGTGGGACTTGGGGCCGCGGCGCCGTAAAGAGTCGCCGCGGCGATAAGTTTTCAAAAATTAAAAATTTTTACAACCGATAATTGATTGGTTGTTGAATTTCCCACAACCCATAGACATTCGGTGTGGGAAATATGAACATTCCACACCGGATGTTTAAGGGTTGTGGGAAATTCCACAACTCAGGCTCCCACAACCGTTATTAAGGGTTGTGGGAAAATTCCACACCCCTTATTAACGTACTTTAACTTGTGAAAAACATAATTAAACTTATTAAAACGTTACTTTAACTTGTAAAAAACGTACTTTAACTTGTCAAAATGTAATTTTAATGTGGCAAAACGTCACTTTAAGTCGTTAAAACGTAACTTTAACTGGTTAAAAATGTACTTTAACTTGTAAAAAACGTACTTCAATTTGTAAAACACTTACTTTAACTTGTAAAAAACGTACTTTAACTTGTAAAAAACGTACTTTAACTAGTAAATAATGTACTTTAACTTCTAAAAAACGTTCTTCAATTGGTAAAACACTTACTTTTACTTGTAAAAAACGTACTTTAACTTGTAAAAAACGTACTTTAACTTGTAAAAAACGTACTTTAACTTGTCAAAACGTAACTTTAACTTGTTTAAAACGTAGTTTAACTTGTAAAAAACGTAGTTTAACTTGTCAAAATGTAACTTTAACTTGTCAAACCGTAACTTTAACTTGTTAAAACCGTACTTTAACTTGTTAAAAATGTAATTTAACTTGTCAATATGTAACTTTAACTTGTCAAAACGTAACTTTAACTTGATAAAAATGTACTTTAACTTGTAAAAAACGTACTTTAACTTGTAAAAAACACACTTCAACTTGTAAAAAATGTACTTTAACTTTTCAAATGTAATTTTAGTGTGTCAAAACGTAACTTTAAGTTGTTAAAACGTAACTTTAACTAAAAAATGTACTTTAACTTGTAAAAAACATACATTAACTTGTAAAAAACATACTTTAACTTGTTAAAAAAGTGGTTTAACTTATAGCAAATGTACTTTAACTTGTAAAAAATGTACTTCAACTTGTAAAAACCTTACTTTAACTTGTAAAAAACATACTTTAACTTGTCAAAAAGTACCTTTAACTTGTTAAAACGTAAGTTTAACTTGTTAAAACATACTTAAACTTTTAAAAAACATAATTAAACTTATCAAAACGTGACTTTAACTTGTAAAAAACGTACTTTAACTTGTCTAAATGTAATTTTAATGTCTCAAAACGTAACTTTAAGTTGTTAAAACGTAACTTTAACTGGTAAAAATTGTACTTTAACTTGTAAAAAACGTACTTCATCTTGTAAAAGAATTACATTAACTTGTAAAACACGTACTTTGACTTGTAAAAAACGTATTTTAACGTGTCCAAATGTAACTTGAACTTGTCAAAATGTAACTTTAACTTGTTAAAAACGTACTTTAACTTGAAAAAAACGTAATTTAACTTGTCAAAACGTAACTTTAACTTGTTAAAAATTTATTTTAACTTGAAAAAAAACGTACTTTAACGTGTAAAAAACGTACTTTAACTTGTAAAAAACATACATTAACTTGTAAAAAATATACTTTAACTTGTCAAAAATGTTGTTTAACTTGAAACAAATGTACTTTAACTTGTAAAAACCGAACTTCAACTCGTAAAACAAATACTTTAACTTGTAAAAAACGTACTTCAACTTGTAAAAAACGTACTTTAACTTGTAAAAAACGTATTTTAACGTGTCAAATTGTAACTTTAACTTGTCAAAACGTAACATTAACTTGTTCAAAACGTACTTTAACTTGTAAAAAACGTAATTGAACTTGTCAAAATATAACTTTAACTTGTCAAAATGTAACTTTAACTTGTTAAAAACGTACATTAACTTGAAAAAAACGTACTTTAACGTGTAAAAAACGTACTTTAACTTGTCAAAGCGTAACTTTAACTTGTAAAAAACATACATTAACTTATAAAAAATATTCTTTAACTTGTCAAAAATGTTGTTTAACTTGAAACAAATGTACTTTAACTTGTAAAAACCGTACTTTAACTTCTAAAACAAATACTTTAACTTGTAAAAAACGTACTTCAACTTCTAAAAAACATACTTTAACTTGTAAAAAACATATCTTAACGTGTCAAAATGTAACTTTAACTTGTCAAAACGTTACTTTAACTTGTAAAAACGTACTTTAACTTATTAAAAATGTACTTTAACATGTAAAAAATGTACTTTAACTTGTCAAAACGTAACTTTAACTTGTTAAAAACGTACTTAAACTTGTTAAAAACGTACTTTAACTTTTAAAAAACGTATTTTAACTTGTCAAAATGTAACTTTAACTTGTTAAAACGGGACTTTAACTTGTTAAAAACGTACTTTAACTTGTAAAAAACATATTTTAACTTGTCAAAAAGTAACTTTAACTTGTCAAAACGTAAGTTTAACTTGTTAAAATCATTCTTTAACTTTTAAAAAATGTAATTTTACTTACCACAACGAAACTTTATATTGTAAAAAACGTACTTTAACTTGTAAAAAACATAATTAAACTTATTAAAATGTAACTTTAACTTGTAAAAAACGTATTTTAACTTGTCAAAATGTAATTTTAATGTGTCAAAACGCCACTTTAAGTCGTTAAAACGTAACTTTAACTGGTTAAAAATGTACTTTAACTTGTAAAAAACGTACTTCAACTTGTAAAACACTTACTTTAACTTGTAAAAAACGTACTTTAACTTGTAAAAAACTACTTTAACTAGTAAATAATGTACTTTAACTTCTAAAAAACGTACTTCAATTGGTAAAACCCTTACTTTAACCTGTAAAAAACGTACTTTAACTTGTAAAAAACTTATTTTAACGTGTCAAAATGTAACTTTAACTTGTCAAAACGTAACTTTAACTTGTTAAAAACGTACTTTAACTTGTAAAAAACGTATTTTAACTTGTCAAAATGTAACTTTAACTTGTCAAAACATAACTTTAACTTGTTA
Source organism: Urtica urens (assembly GCA_958296335.1). Lineage (NCBI taxonomy): Eukaryota > Viridiplantae > Streptophyta > Magnoliopsida > Rosales > Urticaceae > Urtica > Urtica urens. Next base: position 296,559 of record CATQIS010000010.1, read on the forward strand.
AAAACATACTTTAACCTGTTAAAAATATAATTTAAGTTGTCAATATGTAACTTTAACTTGTCAAAATGTAACTTTAACTTGTTAAAAATGTACTTTAACTTGTAAAAAACGTACTTTAACTTGTAAAAAACGCACTTCAACTTGTAAAAAATGTACTTTAACTTTTAAAAATGTAATTTTAATGTGTCAAAACGTAACTTTAAGTTGTTAAAACGTAACTTTAACTAACAAATGTACTTTAATTTGTAAAAAACATACATTAACTTGTAAAAAACATACTTTAACTTGTAAAAAATGAGGTTTAACTTATAACAAATGTTCTTTAACTTGTAAAAAACGTACTTCAACTTGTAAAAAACGTACTTTAACTTGTAAAAAACGTATTTTAACGTGTCAAAATGTAACTTTAACTTGTCAAAGCGTAACTTTAACTTGTAAAAACGTACTTTAACTTGTAAAAAATGTACTTTAACTTGTAAAAAACGTACTTTAACTTGTCAAAACGTAACTTTAATTTGTTAAAAACGTACTTCAACTTCTTAAAAACGTACTTTAACTTTTAAAAAACGTATTTTAACTTGTCAAAATGTAACGTTAACTTGTTAAAACGGAACTTTAACTTGTTAAAAACGTACTTTAACTTGTATAAAACGTACTTTCACTTGTAAGAAACGTAGATTAACTTGTCAAAACGTAACTTTAACTTGTAAATACCATACATTAACCTGTAAGAAACATAGTTTAACTTGTTAAAAATGTAGTTTAACTTGTAACAAATGTAGTTTAACTTGTAAAAACGTACTTCAACTTGTAATAAACGTACTTTAACTTGTAAAAAACATACTTTAACTTGTCAGAAAGTAACTTTAACTTGTCAAAACGTAAGTTTAGCTTGCTAGAATCATTTTTAACTTTAAAAAAACGTAATTTTACTTGCCACAACGAAAATTTATATTGTAAAAAACGTACTTTAACTTGTGAAAAACATAATTAAACTTATTAAAACGTTACTTTAACTTGTAAAAAACGTACTTTAACTTGTCAAAATGTAATTTTAATGTGGCAAAACGTCACTTTAAGTCGTTAAAACGTAACTTTAACTGGTTAAAAATGTACTTTAACTTGTAAAAAACGTACTTCAATTTGTAAAACACTTACTTTAACTTGTAAAAAACGTACTTTAACTTGTAAAAAATGTACTTTAACTAGTAAATAATGTACTTTAACTTCTAAAAAAACGTTCTTCAATTGGTAAAACACTTACTTTTACTTGTAAAAAACGTACTTTAACTTGTAAAAAACGTACTTTAACTTGTAAAAAACGTACTTTAACGTGTCAAAATGTAACTTTAACTTGTCAAAACGTAACTTTAACTTGTTAAAAACGTAGTTTAACTTGTAAAAAACGTATTTTAACTTGTCAAAATGTAACTTTAACTTGTCAAACCGTAACTTTAACTTGTTAAAACCGTACTTTAACTTGTTAAAAATGTAATTTAACTTGTCAATATGTAACTTTAACTTGTCAAAACGTAACTTTAACTTGATAAAAATGTACTTTAACTTGTAAAAAACGTACTTTAACTTGTAAAAAACACACTTCAACTTGTAAAAAATGTACTTTAACTTTTCAAATGTAATTTTAGTGTGTCAAAACGTAACTTTAAGTTGTTAAAACGTAACTTTAACTAAAAAATGTACTTTAACTTGTAAAAAACATACATTAACTTGTAAAAAACATACTTTAACTTGTTAAAAAAGTGGTTTAACTTATAACAAATGTACTTTAACTTGTAAAAAATGTACTTCAACTTGTAAAAACCGTACTTTAACTTGTAAAACACATACTTTAACTTGTCAAAAAGTACCTTTAACTTGTTAAAACGTAAGTTTAACTTGTTAAAAACATACTTAAACTTTTAAAAAACATAATTAAACTTATCAAAACGTGACTTTAACTTGTAAAAAACGTACTTTAACTTGTCTAAATGTAATTTTAATGTGTCAAAACGTAACTTTAAGTTGTTAAAACGTAACTTTAACTGGTAAAAATTGTACTTTAACTTGTAAAAAACGTACTTCATCTTGTAAAAGACTTACTTTAACTTGTAAAAGACGTACTTTGACTTGTAAAAAATGTATTTTAACGTGTCCAAATGTAACTTGAACTTGTCAAAATGTAACTTTAACTTGTTAAAAACGTACTTTAACTTGAAAAAAACGTAATTTAACTTGTCAAAACGTAACTTTAACTTGTTAAAAATTTATTTTAACTTGTAAAAAACGTACTTTAACTTGTAAAAAACGCAATTCAACTTGTAAAAAACGTACTTTCACTTGTCAAAATGTAATTTTAATGTGTCAAAACGTAACTTTAACTGGTAAAAAATGTACTTCAACTTGTAAAACACTTACTTTAACTTGTAAAAAACGTACTTCAACTTGTCAAAAACGTACTTTGACTTGTAAAAAAAGTATTTCAACTTGTCAAAACGTAACTTTGACTTGTAAAAAACGTACCTTATGATGTAAAAAACGTACTTTAACTTGTCAAAACGTAACTTAACTTGTTAAAAACGTACTTTAACTTGTAAAAAACGTAATTTAACTTGTCAAAATGTAACTTTAACTTGTCAAAACGTAACTTTAACTTGTTAAAAACGTACTTTAACTAGTTAAAAACGTACTTCAAATTGTAAAAAACGTAGTTTAAGTTGTAAAAAACGTATTTTAACTTGTCATATGTAACTTTAACTTGTCAAAATGGAACTTTAACTTGCTAAAAACGTACTTTAACTTGTAAAAAAACGTACTTTAACTTGTCAAAACGTAACTTTAACTTGTCAAAACGTAACTTTAACTTGTTAAAAGCATACTTTAACTTTTAAAAAACGTAATTTTACTTGTCAAAAATGTTGTTTAACTTGAAACAAATGTACTTTAACTTGTAAAAAATGAACTTCAACTTGTAAAACAAATAATTTAACTTGTAAAAAACGTACTTCAACTTGTAAAAAATGTACTTTAACTTGTAAAAAACGTATTTTAATGTGTCAAAATGTAACTTTAACTTGTCAAAACGTAACATAAACTTGTTCAAAACGTACTTTAACTTGTAAAAAACGTAATTGATCTTGTCAAAATGTAACTTTAACTTGTCAAAATGTAAGTTTAACTTGTTAAAAACGTACTTTAACTTGTAAAAAACGTACTTTAACTTGTAAAAAACGTACTTTAACTTGTAAAAAACGTACTTTAACTTGTCAAAACGTAACTTTAACATGTAAAAAACAAACATTAACTTGTAAAAAAATATAATTTAACTTGTTAAAAATGTTGTTGAACTTCAAACAAATGTACTTTAACTTGTAAAAAACGTACTTCAACTTGTAAAAAACGTACTTTAACTTGTAAAAAACGTATTTTAACGTGTCAAAATGTAACTTTAACTTGTCAAAACGTAACTTTAACTGTAAAAACGTACTTTAACTTGTAAAAAATGTACTTTAACTTGTAAAAAACGTACTTTAACTTGTCAAAACGTAACTTTAACTTGTTAAAAACGTACTTCAACTTCTTAAAAACGTACTTTAACTTTTAAAAAACGTATTTTAACTTGTCAAAATGTAACATTAACTTGTTAAAACGGAACTTTAACTTGTTAAAAACGTACTTTAACTTGTAAAAAACGTACTTTCACTCGTAAGAAACGTACTTTAACTTGTCAAAACGTAACTTTAACTTGTAAAAAACGTACTTTAACTTGTAAAAAACGTAACTTAACTTGTCAAAATGTAACTTTAACTTGTCAAAACGTAACTTTAACTTGTAAGAAACATACTTTAACTAGTTTGAAAACGTACTTCAAATTGTAAAAAACGTAGTTTAACTTGTAAAAAACGTATTTTAACTTGTCATATGTAACTTTAACTTGTCAAAATGGAACTTTAACTTGCTAAAAACGTACTTTAACTTGTAAAAAACGTACTTTAACTTGTCAAAACGTAACTTTAACTTGTCAAAACGTAACTTTAACTTGTTAAAAGCATACTTTAACTTTTAAAAAACGTAATTTTACTTGTCAAAAATGTTGTTTAACTTGAAACATATGTACTTTAACTTGTAAAAAACGAACTTCAACTTGTAAAAAACGTACTTCAACTTGTAAAAAACGTACTTTAACTTGTAAAAAACGTATTTTAATGTGTCAAAATGTAACTTTAACTTGTCAAAACGTAACTTTAGCTTGTTCAAAACGTACTTTAACTTGTAAAAAACGTACTTTAACTTGTCAAAACGTAACTTTAACTTGTAAAAAACATACATTAACTTGTAAAAAATATAATTTAACTTGTTAAAAATGTTGTTGAACTTGAAACAACTGTACTTTAACTTGTAAAAATCGTACTTCAACTTATAAAAAACGTACTTTAACTTGTAAAAAACGTATTTTAACATGTCAAAATGTAACTTTAACGTGTCAAAACGTAACTTTAACTTGTAAAAACATACTTTAACTTGTAAAAATTGTACTTTAACTTGTAAAAAACGTACTTAAAACTTTTCAAAACGTAACTTTAACTTGTTAAAAACGTACTTCAACTTCTTAAAAACGTACTTTAACTTTTAAAAAACGTATTTTAACTTGTCAAAATGTAACGTTAACTTGTTAAAACGGAACTTTAACTTGTTAAAAACGTACTTTAACTTGTATAAAACGTACTTTCACTTGTAAGAAACGTACTTTAACTTGTCCAAACGTAACTTTAACTTGTAAAAACCATACATTAACCTGTAAGAAACATAGTTTAACTTGTTAAAAATGTAGTTTAACTTGTAACAAATGTAGTTTAACTTGTAAAAACGTATTTCAACTTGTAATAAACGTACTTTAACTTGTAAAAAGCATACTTTAACTTGTAAAAACGTAAGTTTAACTTGTTAGAATCATTTTTAACTTTAATAAAACGTAATTTTACTTCCCACAACGAAAATTTATATTGTCAAAAACGTACTTTAACTTGTAAAAAACATAATTAAACTTATTAAAACGTTACTTTAACTTGTAAAAAACGTACTTTAACTTGTCAAAATGTAATTTTAAAGTGTCAAAACGTCACTTTAAGTCGTTAAAACGTAACTTTAACTGGTTAAAAATGTACTTTAACTTGTAAAAAACGTACTTCAATTTGTAAAACACTTACTTTAACTTGTAAAAAACGTACTTTAACTTGTAAAAAACGTTTTTTAACTAGTAAATAATGTACTTTAACTTCTAAAAAACGTACTTCAATTGGTAAAACACTTACTTTTACATGTAAAAAAAGTACTTTAACTTGTAAAAAACGTACTTTAACTTGTAAAAAACGTATTTTAATGTGTCAAAATGTAATTTTAACTTGTCAAAACGTAACTTTAACTTGTTAAAAACGTACTTTAACTTGTAAAAATAGTATTTTAACTTGTCAAAATGTAACTTTAACTTGTCAAAACGTAACTTTAACTTGTTAAAAAGGTACTTTAACTCTTTAAAAATGTAATTTAACTTGTCAATATGTAACTTTAACTTGTCAAAACGTAACTTTAACTTGATAAAAATGTACTTTAACTTGTATAAAACGTACTTTAACTTGTAAAAAACGCACTTCAACTTGTAAAAAATGTACTTTAACTTTTCAAAATGTAATTTTAGTGTGTCAAAACGTAACTTTAAGTTGTTAAAACGTAACTTTAACTATAAAATGTACTTTAACTTGTAAAAAACATACATTAACTTGTAAAAAACATACTTTAACTTGTTAAAAAAGTGGTTTAACTTATAACAAATGTACTTTAACTTGTAAAAAATGTACTTCAACTTGTAAAAACCGTACTTTAACTTGTAAAACACATACTTTAACTTGTCAAAAAGTAACTATAACTTGTCAAAACGTAAGTTTAACTTATTAAAAACATACTTTAACTTTTAAAAAACATAATTAAACTCATCAAAACGTGACTTTAACTTGTAAAAAACGTACTATAACTTGTCTAAATGTGATTTTAATGTGTCAAAACGTAACTTTAAGTTGTTAAAACGTAACTTTAACTGGTAAAAAAATGTACTTTAACTTGTAAAAAACGTACTTCAACTTGTAAAAGACTTACTTTAACTTGTAAAACACGTACTTCAACTTGTAAAAAAACGTATTTTAACTTGTAAAAAACGTATTTTAACGTGTCCAAATGTAACTTTAACGTGTGAAAATGTAACTTTAACTTGTTAAAAACGTACTTTAACCTGTAAAAAACGTAATTTAACTTGTCAATATGTAACTTTAACTTGTCAAAACGTAACTTTAACTTGTTAAAATTTATTTTAACTTGTAAAAAACGTACTTTAACTTGTAAAAAAACGCATTTCAACTTGTAAAAAACGTACTTTAACTTATCAAAATGTAATTTTAATGTGTCAAAACGTAACTTTAAGTTGTTAAAACGTAACTTTAACTGGTAAAAAATGTACTTCAACTTGTAAAACACTTACTTTAACGTGTAAAAAACGTACTTCAACTTGTCAAAAACGTACTTTGACTTGTAAAAAACGTATTTCAACTTGTCAAAAAGTAACTTTGACTTGTAAAAAACGTACCTTATGATGTAAAAAACGTACTTTAACTTGTCAAAACGTAACTTAACTTCTTAAAAACGTACTTTAACTTGTAAAAAACGTATTTTAACTTGTCAAAATGTAACTTTAACTTGTCAAAACGTAACATTAAATTGTTAAAAACGTACTTTAACTAGTTAAAAACGTACTTCAAATTGTAAAAAACGTAGTTTAACTTGTAAAAAACGTATTTTCACTTGTCATACGTAACTTTAACTTTTCAAAATGGAACTTTAACTTGCTAAAAACGTACTTTAACTTGTAAAAAACGTACTTTAACTTGTCAAAACGTAACTTTAACTTGTCAAAACGTAACTTTAACTTGTAAAAAACATACATTATCTTGTAAAAAATATACTTTAACTTGTCAAAAATGTTGTTTAACTTAAATCAAATGTACATTAACTTGTAAAAAACGTACTTTAACTTGTAAAAAATGTATTTTAACGTGTCAAAATGTAACTTTAACTTGTCAAAACGTAACTTTAACTTGTTCAAAACGTACTTTAACTTGTAAAAAACGTATTTGAACTAGTCAAAATGTAACTTTAACTTGTCAAAATGTAACTTTAACTTGTTAAAAACGTACTTTAACTTGTAAAAAACGTACTTTAACTTGTCAAAACGTAACTTTAACTTGTAAAAAACATACATTAACTTATCAAAATGTAACTTTAACTTGTCAAAACGTAACTTTAACTTGTTAAAAACGTACTTTAACTAGTTAAAAACGTACTTCAAATTGTAAAAAACGTAGTTTAATTTGTAAAAAACGTATTTTAACTTGTCATACGTAACTTTAACTTTTCAAAATGGAACTTTAACTTGCTAAAAAAGTACTTTAACTTGTAAAAAACGTGCTTTAACTTGTCAAAACGTAACTTTAACTTGTCAAAACGTAACTTTAACTTGTTAAAAGCATACTTTAACTTTTAAAAAAAGTAATTTTACTTGTCAAAAATGTTATTTAACTTGAAACAAATGTACTTTAACTTGTAAAAAACGAACTTCAACTTGTAAAACAAATACTTTAACTTGTAAAAAACGTACTTCAACTTGTAAAAAATGTACTTTAACTTGTAAAAAACGTATGTTAATATGTCAAAATGTAACTTTAACTTGTCAAAACGTAACTTTAAGTTGTTCAAAACGTACTTTAACTTGTAAAAAACGTAATTGATCTTGTCAAAATGTAACTTTAACTTGTCAAAAATGTAAGTTTAACTTGTTAAAAACGTACTTTAACTTGTAAAAAACGTACTTTAACTTGTAAAAAACGTACTTTAACTTGTCAAAACGTAACTTTAACTTGTAAAAAACAGACATTAACTTGTAAAAAAATATAATTTAACTTGTTAAAAATGTTGTTGAACTTGAAACAAATGTACTTTAACTTGTAAAAAACGTACTTCAACTTGTAAAAAAACGTACTTTAACTTGTAAAAAACGTATTTTAACGTGTCAAAATGTAACTTTAACTTGTCAAAACGTAACTTTAACTGTAAAAACGTACTTTAACTTGTAAAAAATGTACTTTAACTTGTAAAAAACGTACTTTATCTAGTCAAAACGTAACTTTAACATGTTAAAAACGTACTTCAACTTCTTAAAAACGTACTTTAACTTTTAAAAAACGTATTTTAACTTATCAAAATGTAATGTTAACTTGTTAAAACGGAACTTTAACTTGTTAAAAACGTACTTTAACTTGTAAAAAACGTACTTTCACTTGTAAGAAACGTACTTTAACTTGTCAAAACGTAACTTTAACTTGTAAAAAACGTACTTTAACTTGTAAAAAACGTAATTTAACTTGTCAAAATGTAACTAACTTGTCAAAACGTAACTTTGACTTGTGAAAAACGTACTTTAACTAGTTAAAAACGTACTTCAAATTGTAAAAAACATTGTTTAACTTGTAAAAAACGTATTTTAACTTGTCATATGTAACTTTAACTAGTCAAAATGGAACTTTAACTTGCTAAAAACGTACTTTAACTTGTAAAAATCGTACTTTAACTTGTCAAAACGTAACTTTAACTTGTCAAAACGTAACTTTAACTTGTTAAAAGCATACTTTAACTTTTAAAAAACGTAATTTTACTTGTCAAAAATGTTGTTTAACTTGAAACAAATGTACTTTAACTTGTAAAAAACGAACTTCAACTTGTAAAAAACGTACTTCAACTTGTAAAAAACGTACTTTAACTTGTAAAAAAACGTATTTTAATGTGTCAAAATGTAACTTTAACTTGTCAAAACGTAACTTTAGCTTGTTTAAAACGTACTTTAACTTGTAAAAAACGTAATTGATCTTGTCAAAATGTAACTTTAACTTGTCAAAATGTAAGTTTAACTTGTTAAAAACATACTTTAACTTGTAAAAAAACGTACTTTAACTTGTAAAAAACGTACTTTAACTTATCAAAACGTAACTTTAACTTGTAAAAAACAGACATTAACTTGTAAAAAATATAATTTAACTTGTTAAAAATGTTGTTGAACTTGAAACAAATGTACTTTAACTTGTAAAAATCGTACTTCAACTTGTAAAAAACGTAATTTAACTTGTAAAAAACGTATTTTAACGTGTCAAAATGTAACTTTAACGTGTCAAAACGTAACTTTAACTTGTAAAAACGTACTTTAACTTGTAAAAATTGTACTTTAACTTGTAAAAAACGTACTTTAACTTGTCAAAACGTAACTTTAACTTGTTAAAAACGTACTTCAACTTCTTAAAAACGTACTTTAACTTTTAAAAAACGTATTTTAACTTGTCAAAATGTAACGTTAACTTGTTAAAACGGAACTTTAACTTGTTAGAAACGTACTTTAACCTGTATAAAACGTACTTTCACTTGTAAGAAACGTACTTTAACTTGTCAAACGTAACTTTAACTTGTAAAAACCATACATTAACCTGTAAGAAACATAGTTTAACTTGTTAAAAATGTAGTTTAACTTGTAACAAATGTAGTTTAACTTGTAAAAACGTACTTCAACTTGTAATAAACGTACTTTAACTTGTAAAAAACATACTTTAACTTGTAAAAACGTAAGTTTAACTTGTTAGAATCATTTTTAACTTTAATAAAACGTAATTTTACTTCCCACAACGAAAATTTATATTGTAAAAAACGTACTTTAACTTGTAAAAAACATAATTAAACTTATTAAAACGTTACTTTAACTTGTAAAAAACGTACTTTAAGTTGTCAAAATGTAATTTTAATGTGTCAAAACGTCACTTTAAGTCGTTAAAACGTAACTTTAACTGGTTAAAAATGTACTTTAACTTGTAAAAAACGTACTTCAATTTGTAAAACACTTACTTTAACTTGTAAAAAACGTACTTTAACTTGTAAAAAACGTACTTTCACTTGTAAGAAACGTACTTTAACTTGTCAAAACGTAACTTTAACTTGTAAAAAACGTACTTTAACTTGTAAAAAATGTAATTTAACTTGTAAAAAATGTAACTTTAACTTGTCAAAACGTAACTTTAACTTGTAAAAAACGTACTTTAACTAGTTAAAAACGTACTTCAAATTGTAAAAAACGTAGTTTAACTTGTAAAAAACGTATTTTAACTTGTCATATGTAACTTTAACTTGTCAAAATGGAACTTTAACTTGCTAAAAACGTACTTTAACTTGTAAAAAACGTACTTTAACTTGTCAAAACGTAACTTTAACTTGTCAAAACGTAACTTTAACTTGTTAAAAGCATACTTTAACTTTTAAAAAACGTAATTTTACTTGTTAAAACTGTTGTTTAACTTGAAACAAATGTACTTTAACTTGTAAAAAACGAACTTCAACTTGTAAAAAAACGTACTTCAACTTGTAAAAAACGTACTTTAACTTGTAAAAAACGTATTTTAATGTGTCAAAACGTAACTTTAACTTGTTCAAAACGTACTTTAACTTGTAAAAAACGTAATTGATCTTGTCAAAATGTAACTTTAACTTGTCAAAATGTAACTTTAACTTGTTAAAAACGTATTTTAACTTGTAAAAAAACGTACTTTAACTTGTAAAAAACGTACTTTAACTTGTCAAAACGTAACTTTAACTTGTAAAAAACAGAGATTAACTTGTAAAAAATATAATTTAACTTGTTAAAAATGTTGTTGAACTTGAAACAAATCGTACTTCAACTTGTAAAAAACGTACTTTAACTTGTAAAAAACGTATTTTAACGTGTCAAAATGTAACTTTAACGTGTCAAAACGTAACTTTAACTTGTCAAAACGTAACTTAACTTGTCAAAACGTAACTTTAACTTGTTAAAAACGTACTTCAACTTCTTAAAAACGTACTTTAACTTTTAAAAAACGTATTTTAACTTGTCAAAATGTAACGTTAACTTGTTAAAACGGAACTTTAACTTGTTAAAAACGTACTTTAACTTGTATAAAACATACTTTCACTTGTAAGAAACGTACTTTAACTTGTCAAAACGTAACTTTAACTTGTAAAAACCATACATTAAGCTGTAAGAAACATAGTTTAACTTGTTAAAAATGTAGTTTAACTTGTAACAAATGTAGTTTAACTTGTAAAAACGTACTTCAACTTGTAATAAACGTACTTTAACTTGTAAAAAACATACTTTAACTTGTAAAAACATAAGTTTAACTTGTTAGAATCATTTTTATCTTTAATAAAACGTAATTTTACTTCCCACAACGAAAATTTATATTGTAAAAAAACGTACTTTAACTTGTAAAAAACATAATTAAACTTATTAAAACGTTACTTTAACTTGTAAAAAACGTACTTTAAGTTGTCAAAATGTAATTTTAATGTGTCAAAACGTCACTTTAAGTCGTTAAAACGTAACTTTAACTGGTTAAAAATGTACTTTAACTTGTAAAAAACGTACTTCAATTTGTAAAACACTTACTTTAACTTGTAAAAAACGTACTTTAACTTGTAAAAAACGTTTTTTAACTAGTAAATAATGTACTTTAACTTCTAAAAAACGTACTTCAATTGGTAAAACACTTACTTTTACATGTAAAAAAAGTACTTTAACTTGTAAAAAACGTACTTTAACTTGTAAAAAACGTATTTTAATGTGTCAAAATGTAACTTTAACTTGTCAAAACGTAACTTTAACTTGTTAAAAACGTACTTTAACTTGTAAAAAACGTATTTTAACCTGTCAAAATGTAACTTTAACTTGTCAAAACGTAACTTTAACTTGTTAAAAACGTACTTTAACTCTTTAAAAATGTAATTTAACTTGTCAATATGTAACTTTAACTTGTCAAAACGTAACTTTAACTTGATAAAAATGTACTTTAACTTGTAAAAAACGTACTTTAACTTGTAAAAAACGCACTTCAACTTGTAAAAATTGTACTTTAACTTTTCAAAATGTAATTTTAGTGTGTCAAAACGTAACTTTAAGTTGTTAAAACGTAACTTTAACTAAAAAATGTACTTTAACTTGTAAAAAACATACATTAACTTGTAAAAAACATACTTTAACTTGTTAAAAAAGTGGTTTAACTAATAACAAATGTACTTTAACTTGTAAAAAATGTAATTCAACTTGTAAAAACCGTACTTTAACTTGTAAAACACATACTTTAACTTGTCAAAAAGTAACTATAACTTGTCAAAACGTAAGTTTAACTTATTAAACACATACTTTAACTTTTAAAAAACATAATTAAACTCATCAAAACATGACTTTAACTTGTAAAAAACGTACTATAACTTGTCTAAATGTGATTTTAATGTGTCAAACGTAACTTTAAGTTGTTAAAACGTAACTTTAACTGGTAAAAAATGTACTTTGACTTGTAAAAAACGTACTTCAACTTGTAAAAGACTTACTTTAACTTGTAAAACACGTACTTCAACTTGTAAAAAACGTATTTTAACTTGTAAAAAACGTATTTTAACGTGTCCAAATGTAACTTTAACGTGTCAAAATGTAACTTTAACTTGTTAAAAACGTACTTTAACTTGTAAAAAACGTACTTTAACTTGACAAAACGTAACTTTAACTTGTAAAAAACATACATTAACTTGTAAAAAATATACTTTAACTTGTCAAAAATGTTGTTTAACTTGAAAAAAATGTACTTTAACTTGTAAAAAATGAACTTCAACTTGTAAAACAAATACTTTAACTTGTAAAAAACGTACTTCAACTTGTAAAAAACGTACTTTAACTTGTAAAAAACGTATTTTAACGTGTGAAAATGTAACTTTAAATTGTCAAAACGTAACTTTAACTTGTTCAAAACGTTCTTTAACTTGTAAAAAACGTATTGTAACTTGTCAAAATGTAACTTTAACTTGTCAAAACGTAACTTTAACTTGTTAAAAACGTACTTTAACTTGTTAAAAATGTAATTTAACTTGTCAATATGTAACTTTAACTTGTCAAAACATAACTTTAACTTGTTAAGAATGTATTTTAACTTGTAAAAAACGTACTTTAACTTGTAAAAAACGCACTTCAACTTGTAAAAAATGTACTTTAAGTTTTCAAAATGTAATTTTAATGTGTCAAAACGTAACTTTAAGTTGTTAAAACGTAACTTTAACTAAAAAATGTACTTTAACTTGTAAATAACATACATTAACTTGTAAAAAACATACTTTAACTTGTTAAAAAAGTGGTTTAACTTATAACAAATGTACTTTAACTTGTAAAAAATGTACTTCAACTTGTAAAAACCGTACTTTAACTTGTAAAACACATACTCTAACTTGTCAAAAAGTAACTTTAACTTGTCAAAACGTAAGTTTAACTTGTTAAAAACATACTTTAACTTTTAAAAAACATAATTAAACTCATCAAAACGTGACTTTAACTTGTAAAAAACGTACTTTAACTTGTCTAAATGTGATTTTAATGTGTCAAAACGTAACTTTAAGTTGTTAAAACGTAATTTTAACTGGTAAAAAAATGTACTTCAACTTGTAAAACACTTACTTTAACTTGTAAAAAACGTACTTCAACTTGTAAAAAACGTAATTTAACTTGTCAAAATGTAATTTTAATGTGTCAAAACGTAACTTTAAGTTGTTAAAACGTAACTTTAACTGGTAAAAAATGTACTTAAACTTGTAAAACACTTACTTTAACTTGTAAAAAACGTACTTCAACTTGTCAAAAACGAACTTTGACTTGTAAAAAACGTATTTCAACTTGTCAAAAAGTAACTTTGACTTGTAAAAAACGTACCTTATGATGTAAAAAACGTACTTTAACTTGTCAAAATGTAACTTTAACTTGTTAAATACGTACTTTAACTTGTAAAAAACGTACTTTAACTTGTCAAAACGTAACTTTAACTTGTAAAAAACATACATTAACTTGTAAAAAATATACTTTAACTTGTCAAAAATGTTGTTTAACTTGAAAAAAATGTACTTTTACTTGTAAAAAACGAACGTCAACTTGTAAAACAAATACTTTAACTTGTAAAAAACGTACTTCAACTTGTAAAAAACGTACTTTAACTTGTAAAAAACGTATTTTAACGTGTCAAAATGTAAGTTTAACTTGTCAAAACGTAACGAAAAACTTGTTCAAAACGTACTTTAACTTGTAAAAAACGTACTTTACCTTCTCAAAATGTAACTTTAACTTGTTAAAAAAGTACTTTAACTTGTAAAAAACGTACTTTAACTTGTAAAAAACGTACTTTAACTTGTAAAAAACGTACTTTAACTTGTCAAAACGTAACTTTAACTTGTCAAAACGTACTTTAACTTATAAAAAACATAATTAAACTTGTCAAAACGTAACTTTAACTTGTAAAAAATGTACTTTAACTTGTCAAAACGTAACTTTAACTTGTCAAAACGTAAGTTTAACTTGAAAAAACATACATCAACTTGTAAAAAATATACTTTAAATTTCCAAAAATGTTATTTAACTTGTAACAAATGTACTTTAACTTGTAAAAAACGAGCTTCAACTTGTAGAACATTTACTTTAACTTGTAAAAAACGTACTTCAACTTGTAAAAAACGTACTTTAACTTGTAAAAAATGTATTTTAACGTGTCAAAATGTAACTTTAACTTGTCAAAACTTAACTTTAACTTGTTCAAAACGTACTTTAACTTGTCAAAAACGTAATTGAACTTGTCACAATGTAACTTTAACTTGTCAAAATGTAACTTTATCTTGTTAAAAACGTACTTTAACTTGTAAAAAACGTACTTTAACTTGTAAAAAACTTACTTTTACTTGTCAAAACGTAAGTTTAACTTGTTAAAAACCTACTTTAACTTGTCAAAACGTAACTTTAACATGTCAAAACGTAAGTTTAACTTGTTAAAAACATACATTAACTTGTAAAAAACGTACTTTAACTTGTCAAAAATGTGGTTTAACTTGTAACAAATGTACTTTAACTTGTAAAAAACGTACTTCAACTTGTAAAAAACGTACTTTAACTAGTTAAAAACTTACTTTAACTTGTCAAAACGTAACTTTGACTTGTCAAAACGTAAGTTTAACTTGTTAACAGGTAAGTTTAACTTGTTAAAATGTAAGTTTAACTTGCTAAAAACGTACTATAACTTTTAAAAATTATAATTTTAATTGTCACAACGAAACTTTATCTTGTAAAAAACATAATTAAACTTGTCAAAACGTAATTTTAACTTGTAAAAAATGTACTTTAACTTGTAAAAAACATACTTCAACTTGTAAAACACGTACTTTAACATGTAAAAAACGTCCTTAAACTTGTAAAAAAACGTACTTTAACCTGTAAAAAACGTATTTTAACATGTCAAAATGTAACTTTAACTTGTCAAAACGTAACTTTAACTTGTTAAAAACGTACTTTAACTTGGAAAAAACGTACTTTAACTTGTCAAAACGTAAGTTTAACTTGTTAAAACGTAAGTTTACGTTTTGACACATTAAAATTACATTTTTACAAGTTAAACTACGTTTTTTACAAGTTAAAATTACGTTTTGACGAGTTAAATTACGTTTTTAGCAAGTTAAACTTACGTTTTGACACGTTAAAGTTACGCTTTGACAAGTTAAAGTAGGTTTTTTACAAGTTAAAGTACGTTTTTTACAAGTTGAAGTACGTTTTTTGCAAGTTAAATTACATTTGTTCTAAGTTAAACCAAATTGTTGACAAGTTAAATACGTTTTTTTACAAGTTAATGTATGTTTTTAACAAGTTAAACTTACGTTTTGACAAGTGAAAGTTACGTTTTGACAAGTTAAAGTAGGTTTTTTACAAGTTAAAGTTACGTTTTTAACAAGTTAAAGTACGTTTTTTGAAATTTAAAGTACATTTGTTCCAAGTTTAACCACATTTTTGACAAGTTAAATTACGTTTTTTACAAGTCAATGTATGTTTTTTACAAGTTAAAATTACGTTTTGACAAGTTAAAGTTACGTTTTGACAAGTTAAACTTCGTTTTTTTCAATTTAAAGTACGTTTTTACAAGTTAAAGTACATTTGTTACAAGTTAAACCACATTTTTGACAAGTTAAATTACGTTTTTTACAAGTGAATGTATATTTTTAACAAGTTAAAGTTACGTTTTGACAAGTTAAAGTACGTTTTGTACAAGTTAAAGTACGTTTTTTACATGTTAAAGTACGTTTTTAACAAATTAAAGTTACGTTTTGACAAGTTAAAATTCTTTTTTACAAGTTAAAGTACGTTTTTAACAAGTTAAAGTACGTTTTTAACAAGTAAAACTTACGTCTTGACAAGTTAAAGTTACATTTTGACACGTTAAAATACGTTTTTTACAAGTTAAAGTACTCTTTTTACAATTTAAAGCAAATGTTTTACAAGTTGAAGTACGTTTTTTACAAGTTGAGGTACGTTTTTTACAAGTTAAAGTTACGTTTTAACAACTTAAAGTTACGTTTTGACACATTAAAATTACATTTTGACAAGTTAAAGTACGTTTTTTATAAGTTAAAATTACGTTTTGACAAGTTAAATTACGTTCTGAACAAGTTAAACTTACGTTTTGACAAATTAAAGTTACGTTTTGACAAGTTAAAGTAGGTTTTTGACAAGTTAAAGTACGTTTTTAAAAAACGTACTTTAACAAGTAAAACTTACATTTGTACGTACTTACGTTAAAGTACATTTTTTACAAGTTAATGTATGTTTTTAAAAAGTTAAACTTACGTTTTGACAAGTTAAAGTTACGTTTTAACAAGTTAAAGTAGGTTTTTAAAAGTTAAAGTACGGTTTTTACAAGTTAAAACTACGTTTTGATAAGTTAAAGTTACATTTTGAAAAGTTAAAATACTTTTTTTACAAGTTAAAGTACGATTTTTACAATTTAAAGCAAGTGTTTTACAAGTTGAAGTACGTTTGTTACAAGTTTAGTACGTGTTTTACAAGTTAAAGTTACGTTTTAACAACTTAAAGTTACGTTTTGAAACATTAAGATTACATTTTGACAAGTTAAAGTACGTTTTTTATAAGTTAAAGTTACGTTTTGATATGTTAAATTACGTTTTTAAAAAGTTAAACTTACGTTTTGACAAATTAAAGTTATGTTTTGACAAGTTAAATTACGTTTTTTACATGTTAAAGAATTTTTTTACAAGTTAAAGTACAATTTTTACAAATTAATTTACGTTTTTTACATGTTAAAGTACGGTTTTTATCACGAAAGTTACATTTTGACACGTTAAAGCACGTTTTTTAGAAGTTAAAATACATTTATTAGAAGTTAAAGTAAGTGTTTTACAAGTTAAAGTACGTTTTTTACAAGTTAAAGTATATTTTCTAAAGTAAAAGTTACGTTTTGGCAAGTTAAAGTTACATTTTGACACGTTAAAATACGTTTTTTACAAGTTGAAATGCGTTTTTTACAAGAAAAAGCTAGTGTTTTACAAGTTTAAGTACGTTTTTTACAAGTTGAAGTTACGTTTTTTACAAGATAAAGTTACGTTTTAACAACTTAAAGTTACGTTTTGACACATTAAAATTACATTTTGACAAGTTAAAGTACGTTTTATATAAGTTAAAGTTACATTTTGACAAGTTAAAGTACGTTTTTTTGCAAGATAAAGTTACGTTTTAACAACTTAAAGTTACATTTTGACACATTAAAATTATATTTTGACAAGTTAAAGTACGTCTTATATAAGTTAAAGTTACATTTTGACAAGTTAAAGTACGTTTTATATAAGTTAAACTTACGTTTTGACAAATAAAAGTAAAGTCTTGACAAGTTAAAGTAGGGTTTTTACATGTTAAAGTACATTTTTTACAAGTTGAAGTACGTTTTTACAAGTTAAAGTACATTTGTTACAAGTTAAACCACATTTTTGACAAGTTAAAGTACGTTTTTTACAAGTTAATGTATGTTTTTAAAAAGTTAAACTTACGTTTTGACAATTTAATGTTACATTTTGACAAGTTAAAGTAGGTTTTTTACAAGTTAAAGCACGTTTTTTACAAGTTAAAGCAAGTGTTTTACAAGTTGAAGTACGTTTTTTACAAGTTGAAGTACGTTTTTTACAAGTTAAAGTTACGTTTTAACAACTTAAAGTTACGTTTTGACACATTAAAATTACATGTTGACGAGTTAAAGTACGTTTTTTATAAGTTAAAGTTACGTTTTGACAAGTTAAATTACGTTTTTAACAAGTTAAACTTTCGTTTTGACAAATTAAAGTTATGTTTTGACAAGTTAAATTGAAGTACGTTTTTTACAAGTTAAAATACATTTCTTACCAGTTAAACTTACACTTAAAGTTACGTTTTGACACATTAAAATTACATTTTGACAAGTTAAACTACGTTTTTTACAAGTTAAAATTACGTTTTGACGAGTTAAATTACGTTTTTAGCAAGTTAAACTTACGTTTTGACACGTTAAAGTTACGCTTTGACAAGTTAAAGTAGGTTTTTTACAAGTTAAAGTACGTTTTTTACAAGTTGAAGTACGTTTTTTACAAGTTAAATTACATTTGTTCTAAGTTAAACCAAATTGTTGACAAGTTAAATACGTTTTTTTACAAGTTAATGTATGTTTTTAACAAGTTAAACTTACGTTTTGACAAGTTAAAGTTACGTTTTGACAAGTTAAAGTAGGTTTTTTTACAAGTTAAAGTTACGTTTTTAACAAGTTAAAGTAAGGTTTTTGAAATGTAAAGTACATTTGTTCCAAGTTTAACCACATTTTTGACAAGTTAAATTACGTTTTTTACATGTTAATGTATGTTTTTTACAAGTTAAAATTACGTTTTGACAAGTTAAAGTTACGTTTTGACAAGTTAAACTTCGTTTTTTTCAATTTAAAGTACGTTTTTACAAGTTAAAGTACATTTGTTACAAGTTAAACCACATTTTTGACAAGTTAAATTACGTTTTTTACAAGTGAATGTATATTTTTAACAAGTTAAAGTTACGTTTTGACAAGTTAAAGTACGTTTTGTACAAGTTAAAGTACGTTTTTTTACAAGTTAAAGTACGTTTTTAACAAATTAAAGTTACGTTTTGACAAGTTAAAATACTTTTTTACAAGTTAAAGTACGTTTTTAACAAGTTAAAGTACGTTTTTAACCAGTAAAACTTACGTTTTGACAAGTTAAAGTTACATTTTGACACTATAAAATACGTTTTTTACAAGTTAAAGTACTCTTTTTACAATTTAAAGCAAATGTTTTACAAGTTGAAGTACGTTTTTTACAAGTTGAGGTACGTTTTTTACAAGTTAAAGTTACGTTTTTACAACTTAAAGTTACGTTTTGACACATTAAAATTACATTTTGACAAGTTAAAGTACGTTTTTTATAAGTTAAAGTTACGTTTTGACAAGTTAAATTACGTTTTGAACAAGTTAAACTTACGTTTTGACAAATTAAAGTTACGTTTTGACAAGTTAAAGTAGGTTTTTTACAAGTTAAAGTACGTTTTTAAAAAACGTACTTTAACAAGTAAAACTTACATTTGTACGTACTTACGTTAAAGTACATTTTTTACAAGTTAATGTATGTTTTTAAAAAGTTAAACTTACGTTTTGACAAGTTAAAGTTACGTTTTAACAAATTAAAGTTTGTTTTTAAAAAGTTAAAGTACGTTTTTTACAAGTTAAAACTACGTTTTGACAAGTTAAAGTTACATTTTGAAAAGTTAAAATACTTATTTTACAAGTTAAAGTACGATATTTACAATTTAAAGCAAGTGTTTTACAAGTTGAAGTACGTTTATTACAAGTTTAGTACGTGTTTTACAAGTTAAAGTTACGTTTTAACAACTTAAAGTTACGTTTTGAAACATTAAAATCATATTTTGACAAGTTAAAGTACGTTTTTTATAAGTTAAAGTTACGTTTTGATATGTTAAATTAAGTTTTTAAGAAGTTAAACTTACGTTTTGACAAATTAAAGTTATGTTTTGACAAGTTAAATTACGTTTTTTACATGTTAAATAATTTTTTTACAAGTTAAAGTACAATTTTTACAAATTAAATTACGTTTTTTACATGTTAAAGTACGGTTTCTATCACGAAAGTTACATTTAGACACGTTAAACCACGTTTTTTAGAAGTTAAAATACATTTATTAGAAGTTAAAGTACGTTTTTTACAAGTTAAAGTATATTTTCTAAAGTAAAAGTTACGTTTTGGCAAGTTAAAGTTACATTTTGACACGTTAAATACGTTTTTTACAAGTTGAAGTGCGTTTTTACAAGAAAAAGCTAGTGTTTTACAAGTTTAAGTACGTTTTTTACAAGTTGAAGTTACGTTTTTTACAAGATAAAGTTACGTTTTAACATCTTAAAGTTACGTTTTGACACATTAAAATTACATTTTGACAAGTTAAAGTACGTTTTATATAAGTTAAAGTTACATTTTGACAAGTTAAAGTACGTTTTTTTTGCAAGATAAAGTTACGTTTTAACAACTTAAAGTTACGTTTTGACACATTAAAATTACATTTTGACAAGTTAAAGTACGTTTTATATAAGTTAAAGTTACATTTTGACAAGTTAAAGTACGTTTTATATAAGTTAAACTTACGTTTTGACAAATAAAAGTAAAGTTTTGACAAGTTAAAGTAGGGTTTTTACAAGTTAAAGTACATTTTTTACAAGTTGAAGTACGTTTTTACAAGTTAAAGTACATTTGTTACAAGTTAAACCACATTTTTGACAAGTTAAAGTACGTTTTTTACAAGTTAATGTATGTTTTTAAAAAGTTAAACTTACGTTTTGACAAGTTAATGTTACATTTTGACAAGTTAATGTTACATTTTGACAAGTTAAAGTAGGTTTTTTACAAGTTAAAGCACGTTTTTTACAAGTTAAAGCAAGTGTTTTACAAGTTGAAGTACGTTTTTTACAAGTTAAAGTTACGTTTTAACAACTTAAAGTTACGTTTTGACACATTAAAATTACATGTTGACGAGTTAAAGTACGTTTTTTATAAGTTAAAGTTATGTTTTGACAAGTTAAATTACGTTTTTAACAAGTTAAACTTTCGTTTTAACAAATTAAAGTTATGTTTTGACAAGTTAAATTGAAGTACGTTTTTTACAAGTTAAAATACATATCTTACAAGTTAAACTTACGTTTTAACAACTTAAAGTTACGTTTTGACACATTAAAATTACATTTTGACAAGTTAAACTACGTTTTTTAAAAGTTAAAATTACGTTTTGACGAGTTAAATTACGTTTTTAGCAAGTTAAACTTACGTTTTGACACGTTAAAGTTACGCTTTGACAAGTTAAAGTAGGTTTTTTACAAGTTAAAGTACGTTTTTTACAAGTTAAATTACATTTGTTCTAAGTTAAACCACATTGTTGACAAGTTAAATACGTTTTTTTAAAAGTTAATGTATGTTTTTAACAAGTTAAACTTACGTTTTGACAAGTTAAAGTTACGTTTTGACAAGTTAAAGTAGGTTTTTTACAAGTTAAAGTTACGTTTTTAACAAGTTAAAGTACGTTTTTTACAATTTAAAGTACATTTGTTACAAGTTTAACCACATTTTTGACAAGTTAAATTACGCTTTTTACAAGTTAATGTATGTTTTTTACAAGTTAAAATTACGTTTTGACAAGTTAAAGTTACGTTTTGACAAGTTAAACTTCGTTTTTTTCAATTTAAAGTACGTTGTTACAAGTTAAAGTTCATTTGTTACAAGTTAAACCACATTTTTGACAAGTTAAATTACGTTTTTTACAAGTGAAAGTATATTTTTAACAAGTTAAAGTTACGTTTTGACAAGTTAAAGTACGTTTTTTACAAGTTAAAGTACGTTTTTTACAAGTTAAAGTACGTTTTTAACAAATTAAAGTTACGTTTTGACAAGTTAAAATACTTTTTTACAAGTTAAAGTACGTTTTTAACAAGTTAAAGTACGTTTTTAACAAGTAAAACTTACGTTTTGACAAGTTAAAGTTACATTTTGACACGTTAAAATACGTTTTTTACAAGTTAAAGTACTCTTTTTACAATTTAATGCAAATGTTTTACAAGTTGAAGTACGTTTTTTACAAGTTGAGGTACGTTTTTTACAAGTTAAAGTTACGTTTTAACAACTTAAAGTTACGTTTTGACACATTAAAATTACATTTTGACAAGTTAAAGTACGTTTGTTATAAGTTAAAGTTACGTTTTGACAAGTTAAATTACGTTCTGAACAAGTTAAAGTTACGTTTTGACAAATTAAAGTTACGTTTTGACAAGTTAAAGTAGGTTTTTTACAAGTTAAAGTACGTTTTTTACATGTTGAAGCACGTTTTTTCAAGTTAAAGTACATTTGTTACAAGTTAAACCACATTTTTGACAATTTAAAGTACGTTTTTTACAAGTTAATGTATGTTTTTAAAAAGTTAAACTTACGTTTTGACAAGTTAAAGTTACGTTTTGACAAGTTAAAGTTACGTTTTGACAAGTTAAAGTTCGATATTTACAAGTTCAAGTACGTTTTTCACTAGTTAAAGCAAGTGTTTTACAAGTTAAAGTACGTTTTTTACAAGTTGAAGTACATTTTTTACAAGTTAAAGTTACATTTTAACTACTTAAAGTTACGTTTTGACATATTAAAATTACATTATGACAAGTTAAAGTAGGTTTTTTATAAGTTAAAGTTACTTTTTGGCAAGTTAAATTACGTTTTTAACAAGTTAAACTTACGTTTTTTACAAGTTAAAGTTACATTTTAACAACTTAAAGTTACGTTTTGACATATTAAAATTACATTATGACAAGTTAATGTAGGTTTTTTATAAGTTAAAGTTACTTTTTGGCAAATTAAATTATGTTTTTAACAAGTTAAACTTACGTTTTGACAAGTTAAAGTTACGTTTTGACAAGTTAAAGTAGGTTTTTTACAAGTTAAAGTTACGTTCTGACAAGTTAAAGTATGTTTTTTACAAGTTAAAGTACATTTCTTACAAGTTAAAGTTACGTCTTTAACAAGTTAAAGTTACGTTTTGACAAGTTAAAGTTACATTTTGATAAGTTAATTTACATTTTTTTACAAGTTGAAGTACGTTTTTAACAAGCTAGAGTTACATTTTGACAAGTTAAAGTTACATTTTGACAAGTTAAAGTACGTTTTATATAAGTTAAACTTACGTTTTGACAAATAAAAGTAAAGTTTTGACAAGTTAAAGTAGGGTTTTTACAAGTTAAAGTACATTTTTTACAAGTTGCAGTACGTTTTTACAAGTTAAAGTACATTTGTTACAAGTTAAACCACATTTTTGACAAGTTAAAGTACGTTTTTTACAAGTTAATGTATGTTTTTAAAAAGTTAAACTTACGTTTTGACAAGTTAATGTTACATTTTGACAAGTTAATGTTACGTTTTGACAAGTTAAAGTAGGTTTTTTACAAGTTAAAGCACGTTTTTTACAAGTTAAAGCAAGTGTTTTACAAGTTGAAGTACGTTTTTTACAAGTTGAAGTACGTTTTTTACAAGTTAAAGTTACGTTTTAACAACTTAAAGTTACGTTTTGACACATTAAAATTACATGTTGACGAGTTAAAGTACGTTTTTTATAAGTTAAAGTTACGTTTTGACAAGTTAAATTACGTTTTTAACAAGTTAAACCTTCGTTTTGACAAATTAAAGTTATGTTTTGACAAGTTAAATTGAAGTACGTTTTTTACAAGTTAAAATACATATCTTACAAGTTAAACTTACGTTTTAACAACTTAAAGTTACGTTTTGACACATTAAAATTACATTTTGACAAGTTAAACTACGTTTTTTACAAGTTAAAATTACGTTTTGACGAGTTAAATTACGTTTTTAGCAAGTTAAACTGACGTTTTGACACGTTAAAGTTACGCTTTGACAAGTTAAAGTAGGTTTTTTACAAGTTAAAGTACGTTTTTTACAAGTTGAAGTACGTTTTTTACAAGTTGAAGTACGTTTCTACAAGTTAAAGTACATTTGTTACAAGTTAAACCATTTTTTTGACAACTTAAATTACGTTTTTTACAAGTTAATGTATGTTTTTAACAAGTGACAAGTTAAAGTTACGTTTTGACAAGTTAAAGTAGGTTTTTTACAAGTTAATGTAGGTTTTTTACAAGTTAAAATTACGTTTTGACAAGTTAAAGCTACGTTTTGACAAGTTAAACTACGTTTTTTACAATTTAAAGTACGTTTTTACAAGTTAAAGTACATTTGTTACAAGTTAAACCACATTTTTCACAAGTTAAAGTACGTTTTTTACAAGTGAATGTATGTTTTTAACAAGTTAAAGTTACGTTTTGACAAGTTAAAGTTACATTTTTTTACAAGTTAAAGTTACGTTTTTGACAAGTTAAAGTACGTTTTTTTACAAGTTAAAGTACGTTTTTTACAAGTTAATGTACGTTTTTTACAAGTTGAAGTACGTTTCTACAAGTTAAAGTACATTTGTTACAAGTTAAACCATTTTTTTGACAACTTAA
This sequence comes from Urtica urens, assembly GCA_958296335.1. Classification (NCBI taxonomy): domain Eukaryota; kingdom Viridiplantae; phylum Streptophyta; class Magnoliopsida; order Rosales; family Urticaceae; genus Urtica; species Urtica urens. The sequence goes on from CATQIS010000010.1 coordinate 321,115, forward strand.
ATTACGTTTTTTACAAGTTAATGTATGTTTTTAACAAGTGACAAGTTAAAGTTACGTTTTGACAAGTTAAAGTAGGTTTTTTACAAGTTAATGTAGGTTTTTTACAAGTTAAAATTACGTTTTGACAAGTTAAAGCTACGTTTTGACAAGTTAAACTACGTTTTTTACAATTTAAAGTACGTTTTTACAAGTTAAAGTACATTTGTTACAAGTTAAACCACATTTTTCACAAGTTAAAGTAGGTTTTTTACAAGTGAATGTATGTTTTTAACAAGTTAAAGTTACGTTTTGACAAGTTAAAGTACGTTTTTTACAGGTTAAAGTACGTTTTTTACAAGTTAAAGTACGATTTTTACAAGTTCAAGTACGTTTTTCACTAGTTCAAATACGTTTTTAACAAGTTAAAGTTACGTTTTGAATAGTTAAAGTACGTTATTTACAAATTAAACTACTTTTTTAACAAGTTAAAGTACGTTTGTTACAAGTTAAAGTACTCTTGTTACAAGTTAAACCACATTTTTGACAAGTTAAAATACTTTTTTTACAAGTTAATGTATGTTTTTTACAAGTTAAAGTTACGTTTTGACAAGTTAAAGTAACGTTTTGACACATTAAAATTACATTATGACAAGTTAAAGTAGGTTTTTTATAAGTTAAAGTTACTTTTTAGATAGTTAAATTATGTTTTTAACAAGTTAAACTTACGTTTTGACAAGTTAAAGTTACGTTTTGACAAGTTAAAGTAGGTTTTTTACAAGTTAAAGTTACGTTCTGACAAGTTAAAGTATGTTTTTTACAAGTTAAAGTACATTTTTTACAAGTTAAAGTTACTTTTTTCACAAGTTAAAGTTACGGTTTGACAAGTTAAAATTACATTTTGATAAGTTAAATTACGTTTTTTTACAAGTTGAAGTACGTTTTTAACAAGCTAAAGTTACATTTTGACAAGTTAAAGTTACATTTTGACACGTTAAAATACATTCTTTACAAGTTAGAGTACGTTTTTTACAAGTTAAAGTACATTTGTTACAAGTTAAACAATTTTTTTGACAAGTTAAATTACGTTTTTTACAAGTTAATGTATGTTTTTAACAAGTGACAAGTTAAAGTTACGTTTTGACAAGTTAAAGTAGGTATTTTATAAGTTAATGTATGTTTTTTACAAGTTAAAGTTACGTTTTGACAAGTTAATTAAACTTACGTTTTGACAAGTTAAAGTACGTTTTGTACAAGTTAAAGTACGTTTTTTACAAGTTAAAGTACATTTTTTACAAGTTAAAATACGTTTTTAACAAGTTAAAGTTACGTTTTGAATAGTTAAAGTACGTTATTTACGAGCTAAAGTAAGTTTTTAACAAGTTAAAGTACGTTTTTTTAAAGTTAAAGTACTTTTGTTACAAGTTAAACCACTTTTTTGACAAGTTAAATTACGTTTTTTACAAGTTAATGTATGTTTTTAACAAGTGACAAGTTAAAGTTATGTTTTGACAAGTTAAAGTACGTTTTTTACAAGTTATTGTATGTTTTTTACAAGTTAAAGTTACGTTTTGACAAGTTAATTAAAGTTACGTTTTGACAAGTTAAAGTACGTTTTTTACAAGTTAATGTATGTTTTTTATAAGTTAAAGTTACGTTTTGACAAGTTAAAGTTACGTTTTGACAAGTTAAACTACATTTTTTACAATTTTAAGTACGTTTTTACAAGTTAAAGTACATTTGTTACAAGTTAAACCACATTTTTGACAAGTTAAAGTACATTTTTTACAAGTGAATGTATATTTTTAACAAGTTAAAGTTACGTTTGTTCCAAATTAAAGTTACGTTTTGACAAGTTAAAGTAGGTTTTTTACAAGTTAAATTAAGTTTTTTACAGTTTGAAGTACGTTTTTCCAAGTTAAAGTACATTTGTTACAAGTTAAACCACATTTTTGACAACTTAAATTACGTTTTTTACAAGTGAATGTATGTTTTTAACAATTTAAACTTATGTTTGGACAAGTTAAAGTTACGTTTTGACAAGTTAAAGTAGGTTTTTTATAAGTTAAAGTTACGTATTGACAAGTTAAGGTACGTTTTTTTCAAGTTAAAGTACGTTTTTTACAAGTTAAAGTACGTTTTTTTACAAGTTAAAGTAAGTTTTTAAAAAATTAAAGTTACGTTTTGACAAGTTAAAATACGCTTTTTACAAGTTAAAGTACGTTTTTTACAACTTAAAGTACATTTTTAACAAGTAAAACTTACGTTTTGACAAGTTAAAGTTACATTTTCACATGTTAAAATACGTTTTTTACAAGTTAAAGTACGCTTTTTACAAGTTAAAGCAAGTGTATTACAAGTTGAAGTACGTTTTTTACAAGTTCAGGTACATTTTTTACAAGTTAAAGTTACGTTTTAAAACATTAAAGTTACGTTTTGACACATTAAAATTACATTTTGACAAGTTAAATTACGTTTTTAACAAGTTAAACTTACGTTTTGATAGATTAAAGTTACGTTTTGACAAGTTAACGTAGGTTTTTTACAAGTTAAAGCATGTTTTTTACAAGTTCAAGTACGTTTTTACAAGTCAAAGTACATTTGTTACAAGTTAAACCAGTTTTTGGACAAGTTAAAGTACGTTTTTTACAAGTGAATGTATGTTTTTAACAACTTAAACTTATGTTTTGACAAGTTAAAGTTACGTTTTGACAAGTTAAAGTTACATTTCGACATGTTAAAATACGTTTTTTATAAGTTAAAGCTACGTTTTGACAAGTTAAAGTTACGTTTTGACAAGTTAATGTAGGTTTTTTACAAGTTAAAGTTACGTTTTGACAAGTTAAAGTACGTTTTTTACAAGTTAAAGTACGTTTTTTTACAAGTTGAAGTACGTTTTTACTGGTTAATGTACATTTGTTTCAAGTTAAACCACATTTTTGACAAGTTAAAGTAAGTTTTTTTCAAGTTAATTGGTGTTTTTAACAATTTAAACTTACGTTTTGACAGGTTAAAGTTACGTTTTAACAAGTTAAAATATGTTTTTTTACAAATTAAAGTACGTTTTTTACAAGTTCAAGTAGGTTTTTACAAGTTAAAATACATTTGTAACAAGTTAAACAACATTTTTGACAAGTTAAAGTCCGTTTTTTACAAGTTAATGTATGTTTTTAACAAGTTAACTTACGTTTAGAAAAGTTAAAGTTACGTTTTGACAAGTTAAAGTAGTTTTTTACAAGTTAAAGTACGTTTTTTACAAGTTAAAGTTACGTTTTAACAACTTAAACTTACATTTTGACACGTTAAAATACGTTTTTTACAAGTTAAAGTACGTTTTTTAAAAGTTAAAGTACGTTTTTTACAAGATGAAGTACATTTTAACAATTTAAAGTACATCTGTTACAAGTTAAACCATATATTTGACAAGTTAAAGTACGTGTTTTTGAAGTTAATATGTGTTTCTAACAATTTAAAGTTACGTTTTGATAAGTTAAAGTTACATTTTGACACGTTAAAATACGTTTTTTACAAGTTAGAGTAAGTGTTTTACAAGTTAAAGTACGTTTTCTACAAGTTAAAGTACATTTTCTACAAGTTAAAGTTACGTTATAACAACTTAAATTTATGTTTTGTCACATTAAAATGAAATTTTGACAATTTAAAGTACGTTTTATACAATTTAAAGTTACGTTTTGATAAGTTTAGTTATGTTTTGACAAGGTAAAGTTACATTTTGACAAGTTAAAATAGGTTTTTTACAAATTAAAGTACGTTTTTAACAAGTGAATGTATGTTTTTAACAATTTAAACTTATGTTTTGACAAGTTTAAGTTACGTTTTCATTAATTAAATTAGTTTTTTTACAAGTTAAAGTTACGTTTTGACAAGTTAAAGTACGTTTTTTATAAGTTAAAGTACGTTTTTTACAAGTTAAAGTACGCATTCTTACAAGTTGAAGTACGTTTTTACAAGTTAATGTACATTTGTTACAAGTTAAACAACATTTTTGACAAGTTAAAGTAACTTTTTTCAAGTTAATATGTGTTTTTCACAATTAAAACTTACGTTTTGACAAGTTAAAGTTACGTTTTGACAAGTTAAAGTAAGTTTTTTTACAAATTAAAGTACGTTTTTACAAGTTAAAGTACGTTTTTACAAGTTAAAGTACATTTTTTACAAGTTAAACAACATTTTTGACAAGTTAAAGTACGTTTTTTACAAGTTAATGTATGTTTTTAAGAAGTTAAACTTACGTTTTGAAAAGTTAAGGTTACGTTTTGACAATTTAAAGTAGTTTTTTACAAGTTAAAGTACGTTTTTTACAAGATAAAGTTACGTTTTAACAACTTAAAGTTACATTTTGACACGTTAAAATACGTTTTTTACATGTTAAAGTACGTTTTTTAAAATTTAAAGTACGTTTTTTACAAGATGAAGTACATTTTTACAATTTAAAGTACATTTCTTACAAGTTAAACCACATATTTGACAAGTTAAAGTACGTTTTTTTCAAGTTAATGTGTGTTTTTAACAAATTAAAGTTATGTTTTGACAAGTTAAAGTTACATTTTGACATGTTAAAATACGTTTTTTACAAGTTAAAGTAAGTGTTTTACAAGTTGAAGTACGTTTTTTACAAGTTAAAGTACATTTTCTACAAGTTAAAGTTAGGTTATAACAACTTAAATTCACGTTTTGACACATTAAAATGAAATTTTGACAACTTAAAGTATGTCTTATACAATTTAAAGTTACGTTTTGATAAGTTTAATTATGTTTTGACAAGTTAAAGTTACGTTTTGACAAGTTAAAATAGGTTTTTTACAAATTAAAGTACGTTTTTAACAAGTGAATGTATGTTTTTAACAATTTAAACTTATGTTTTGACAAGTTTAAGTAATGTTTTCATTAATTAAAGTAGGTTTTTTACAAGTTAAAGTTACGTTTTGACAAGTTAAAGTACGTTTTTTATTAGTTAAAGTACGTTTTTTACAAGTTAAAGTACACATTTTTACAAGTTGATGTACGTTTTTACAAGTTAATGTACATTTGTTACAAGTTAAACCACATTTTTGACAAGTTAATGTGTGTTTTTAACAATTTAAAATTACGTTTTGACAAGTTAAAGTTACGTTTTGACAAGTTAAAGTAAGTTTTTTTACAAATTAAAGTACGTTTTTTACAAGTTAAAGTACGTTTTTACATGTTAAAGTACGTTTGTTACAAGTTAAACAACATTTTTGACAAGTTAAAGTACGTTTTTTACAAATTAATGTATGTTTTTAACAAGTTAAACTTACGTTTTGAAAAGTTAAAGTTACATTTTGACAAGTTAAAGTAGTTTTTTACAAGTTAACGTACTTTTTTTACAAGATAAAGTTACGTTTTGACACATTGAAATTACATTATGACAAGTTAAAGTACGTTTTTTATAAGTTAAAGTTACGTTTTGACAAGTTCAACTACGTTTTTAACAAGTTAAAGTTACGTTTTGACAAATTAAAGTTACGTTTTGACAAGTTAAAGTAGGTCTTTTACAAGTTAAATTACGTTATTTTTAAGTTGAAGTATGTTTTTACAAGTTAAAGTACATTTGTTACAAGTTAAACCACATTTTTGACAAGTTAAAGTACGTTTTTTACAAGTGAATGTATGTTTTTAACAATTTAATATTACGTTTTGACAAGTTAAAGTAGGATTTTTACATGTTAAAGTTACGTTTTGACAAGTAAAAGTACGTTTTTTACAAATTAAAGTACGTTTTTTACAACTTGAAGTACATTTTTACAAGTTAAAGTACATTTTTTACAAGTTAAAACACATTTTTGACAAGTTAAAGTACGTTTTTTCAAAGTTAATGTGTGTTTTTAACAAGTTAAACTTACGTTTTGACAAATTAAAGTTACGTTTTGACAAGTTAAAGTAGGTTTTTTACAAGTTAAATTACGTTTTTTACAGGTTGAAGTACGTTTTTCCAAGTTAAAGTACATTTGTTACAAGTTAAACCACATTTTTGACAACTTAAAGTACGTTTTTTACAAGTGAATGTATGTTTTTAACAATTTAAACTTATGTTTGGACAAGTTAAAGTTACGTTTTGACAAGTTAAAGTAGGTTTTTTATAAGTTAAAGTTACGTATTGACAAGTTAAGGTACGTTTTTTTCAAGTTAAAGTACGTTTTTTACAAGTTAAAGTACGTTTTTTACACGATGAAGTATGTTTTTACAGGTTAAAGTACATTTGTTATAAGTTAAACCACATATTTGACAAGTTAATCTACGTTTTTTACAAGTGAATGTATGTTTTTAACAATTTAAACTTATGTTTTGAAAAGTTTAAGTTACGTTTTGATAAGTTAAAGCACGTTTTTTACAAGTTGAAGTACGTTTTTACAAGTTAAAGGACATTTGTTACAAGTTAAACCACATTTTTGACAAGTTAAAGTACGTTTTTTACAAGTGAATGTATGTTTTTAACATTTTAAACTTCTGTTTTGACAAGTTAAAGTTATTTTTTGACAAGTTAAAGTAGGTTTTTTACAAGTTAAAGTACATTTTTTTTACAAGTTCAAGTACGTTTTTTACATGTTAAAGTACGTTTTTTACAAGTTGAATTACGTTTTTATAAGTTAAAGTACATTTGTTACAAGTTAAACCAAATTTTTGACAAGTTAAAGTACGTTTTTTTCAAGTTAATTTTTGTTTTTAACAATTTAAACTTACGTTTTGACCATTTAAAGTTACGTTTTGACAAGTTTAAAGTAGGTTTTTTACAAATTAAAGTACGTTTTTTACAAGTTAAAGTACGTTTTTATAAGTTAAAGTACACTTGTTACAAGTTAAACCATATTTTTGACAAGTTAAAGTACGTTTTTTACAAGTTAATGTATGTGTTTAACAATTTAAACTAATGTTTTGACAACTTAAAGTAGGTTTTTTACAAGTTAAAGTTACGTTTTGACAAGATATATTACGTTTTATACAAGTTAATGTAAGTTTTTTACAAGTTAAACTTACGTTTTGAAATGTTAAAGTTACGTTTTGACAAGTTAAAATACGTTTTTTACAAGTTAATGTATGTTTTTAACAAGTTAGACTTACGTTTTGACAAGTTAAAGTTACGTTTAGACAACTTAAAGTAGGGTTTTTACAAGTTAAAGTACGTTTTTTACAAGTTAAAGCAAGTGTTTTACAAGTTTAAGTACGTTTTTTACAAGTTGAAGTACATTTTTTACAAGTTAAAGTTACCTTTTAACAACTTAAAGTTACGTTTTGACACATTAAAGTTACATTTTGACAAGTTAAAGTACGTTTTTTTAAAAGTTTAAGTTACGTTTTTACAAATTATATTACGTTTTTAACAATTTAAACATACGTTTTGAAAAGTTAAAGTTACGATTTGACAGGTTAAAGTAGTTTTTTTTACAAGTTAAAGCATGTTTTTTACAAGTTTAAGTACGTTTTTACAAGTTAAAGTACATTTGGTACAAGTTAAACCACATTTTTGACAAGTTAAATTACTTTTTTTACAATTGAATGTATGTTTTTAACAATTTAAACTTACGTTTTGACAAGTTAAATTTACGTTTTGATAAGTTAAAGTAGGTTTTTTACAAATTAAAGTACGTTTTTTACAAGTTAAAGTACGTTTTTACAAGTTAAAGTACATTTCTTACAAGTTAAACCACATATTTGACAAGTTAAAGTACGTTTTTTTCAAGTTAATGTGTGTTTTTAACAAATTAAAGTTATGTTTTGACAAGTTAAAGTTACATTTTGATATGTTAAAATACGTTTTTTACAAGTTAAAGTAAGTGTTTTACAAGTTGAAGTACGTTTTTTACAAGTTAAAGTACATTTTCTACAAGTTAAAGTTAGGTTATAACAACTTAAATTTACGTTTTGACACATTAAAATGAAATTTTGACAACTTAAAGTATGTCTTATACAATTTAAAGTTACGTTTTGATAAGTTTAATTATGTTTTGACAAGTTAAAGTTACGTTTTGACAAGTTAAAATAGGTTTTTTACAAATTAAAGTACGTTTTTAACAAGTGAATGTATGTTTTTAACAATTTAAACTTATGTTTTGACAAGTTTAAGTAATGTTTTCATTAATTAAAGTAGGTTTTTTACAAGTTAAAGTTACGTTTTGACAAGTTAAAGTACGTTTTTTATAAGTTAAAGTACGTTTTTTACAAGTTAAAGTACACATTTTTACAAGTTGATGTACGTTTTTACAAGTTAATGTACATTTGTTACAAGTTAAACCACATTTTTGACAAGTTAATGTGTGTTTTTAACAATTTAAAATTACGTTTTGACAAGTTAAAGTTACGTTTTGACAAGTTAAAGTAAGTTTTTTTACAAATTAAAGTACGTTTTTTACAAGTTAATGTACGTTTTTACATGTTAAAGTACGTTTGTTACAAGTTAAACAACATTTTTGACAAGTTAAAGTACGTTTTTTACAAATTAATGTATGTTTTTAACAAGTTAAACTTACGTTTTGAAAAGTTAAAGTTACATTTTGACAAGTTAAAGTAGTTTTTTACAAGTTAACGTACTTTTTTTACAAGATAAAGTTACGTTTTGACACATTGAAATTACATTATGACAAGTTAAAGTACGTTTTTTATAAGTTAAAGTTACGTTTTGACAAGTTCAACTACGTTTTTAACAAGTTAAAGTTACGTTTTGACAAATTAAAGTTACGTTTTGACAAGTTAAAGTAGGTCTTTTACAAGTTAAATTACGTTATTTTTAAGTTGAAGTATGTTTTTACAAGTTAAAGTACATTTGTTACAAGTTAAACCACATTTTTGACAAGTTAAAGTACGTTTTTTACAAGCGAATGTATGTTTTTAACAATTTAATATTACGTTTTGACAAGTTAAAGTAGGATTTTTACATGTTAAAGTTACGTTTTGACAAGTAAAAGTACGTTTTTTACAAATTAAAGTACGTTTTTTACAACTTGAAGTACATTTTTACAAGTTAAAGTACATTTTTTACAAGTTAAAACACATTTTTGACAAGTTAAAGTACGTTTTTTCAAAGTTAATGTGTGTTTTTAACAAGTTAAACTTACGTTTTGACAAATTAAAGTTACGTTTTGACAAGTTAAAGTAGGTTTTTTACAAGTTAAATTACGTTTTTTACAGGTTGAAGTACGTTTTTCCAAGTTAAAGTACATTTGTTACAAGTTAAACCACATTTTTGACAACTTAAAGTACGTTTTTTACAAGTGAATGTATGTTTTTAACAATTTAAACTTATGTTTGGACAAGTTAAAGTTACGTTTTGACAAGTTAAAGTAGGTTTTTTATAAGTTAAAGTTACGTATTGACAAGTTAAGGTACGTTTTTTTCAAGTTAAAGTACGATTTTACAAGTTAAAGTACGTTTTTTACACGATGAAGTATGTTTTTACAGGTTAAAGTACATTTGTTATAAGTTAAACCACATATTTGACAAGTTAAACTACGTTTTTTACAAGTGAATGTATGTTTTTAACAATTTAAACTTATGTTTTGAAAAGTTTAAGTTACGTTTTGATAAGTTAAAGCACGTTTTTTACAAGTTGAAGTACGTTTTTACAAGTTAAAGGACATTTGTTACAAGTTAAACCACATTTTTGACAAGTTAAAGTACGTTTTTTACAAGTGAATGTATGTTTTTAACATTTTAAACTTCTGTTTTGACAAGTTAAAGTTATTTTTTGACAAGTTAAAGTAGGTTTTTTACAAGTTAAAGTACATTTTTTTTACAAGTTCAAGTACGTTTTTTACATGTTAAAGTACGTTTTTTACAAGTTGAATTACGTTTTTATAAGTTAAAGTACATTTGTTACAAGTTAAACCAAATTTTTGACAAGTTAAAGTACGTTTTTTTCAAGTTAATTTTTGTTTTTAACAATTTAAACTTACGTTTTGACCATTTAAAGTTACGTTTTGACAAGTTAAAGTAGGTTTTTTACAAATTAAAGTACGTTTTTTACAAGTTAAAGTACGTTTTTATAAGTTAAAGTACACTTGTTACAAGTTAAACCATATTTTTGACAAGTTAAAGTACGTTTTTTACAAGTTAATGTATGTGTTTAACAATTTAAACTAATGTTTTGACAACTTAAAGTAGGTTTTTTACAAGTTAAAGTTACGTTTTGACAAGATATATTACGTTTTATACAAGTTAATGTAAGTTTTTTACAAGTTAAACTTACGTTTTGAAATGTTAAAGTTACGTTTTGACAAGTTAAAATACGTTTTTTACAAGTTAATGTATGTTTTTAACAAGTTAGACTTACGTTTTGACAAGTTAAAGTTACGTTTAGACAACTTAAAGTAGGGTTTTTACAAGTTAAAGTACGTTTTTTACAAGTTAAAGCAAGTGTTTTACAAGTTTAAGTACGTTTTTTACAAGTTGAAGTATATTTTTTACAAGTTAAAGTTACCTTTTAACAACTTAAAGTTACGTTTTGACACATTAAAGTTACATTTTGACAAGTTAAAGTACGTTTTTTTAAAAGTTTAAGTTACGTTTTTACAAATTATATTACGTTTTTAACAATTTAAACTTACGTTTTGAAAAGTTAAAGTTACGATTTGACAGGTTAAAGTAGTTTTTTTTACAAGTTAAAGCATGTTTTTTACAAGTTTAAGTACGTTTTTACAAGTTAAAGTACATTTGGTACAAGTTAAACCACATTTTTGACAAGTTAAATTACTTTTTTTACAATTGAATGTATGTTTTTAACAATTTAAACTTACGTTTTGACAAGTTAAATTTACGTTTTGATAAGTTAAAGTAGGTTTTTTACAAATTAAAGTACGTTTTTTACAAGTTAAAGTACGTTTTTACAAGTTAAAGTACATTTGTTAAAAGTTAAACCACATTTTTGACAAGTTAATGTATGTTTTTAACAATTTAAACTAACATTTTGACAAGTTAAAGTTACGTTTTGACAAGTTAAAGTAGGTTTTTTACAAGTTAAAGTTACGTATTTGACAAGTTAAATTACGTTTTTTACAATTTAAAGTAGGTTTTTTACAAGTTAAAGTTACGTATTTGACAAGTTAAATTACGTTTTTTACAATTTAAAGTACGTTTTTTACAAATTCAAGTAAGTTTTTACAAGTTAAAGTATATTTGTTACAAGTTAAACCACATTTTTGACAAGGTAATGTATGTTTTTAACAATTTAAACTAACATTTTGTCAAGTTAAAGTTACGTTTTGACAAGTTAAAGTAGGATTTTTACAAGTTAAAGTTACGTATTTGACAAGTTAAATTACGTTTTTTACAATTAAAAGTACGTTTTTAACAAGTTAAAGTACATTTTTTACAAGTTGAAGTACGTTTTTACAAGTTAAACCACATTTTTGACAAGTTAAAGTACGTTTTTTTCAAGTTAATGTGTGTTTCTAATAATTTAAACTTACATTTTGACAAGTTAAAGTTACGTTTTGAAAAGTTAAAGTTGGTTTTTTACAAATAAAAGTACGTTTTTTACAAGTTAAAGTACGTTTTTACAAGTTAAAGTACATTTGTTACAAGTTAAACCACATTTTTGACAAGTTAAAGTACGTTTTTTACAAGTTAATGTATGTTTTTAACAAGTTAAACTTATGTTTTGACAAGTTAAAGGTACGTTTTAACAACTTAAAGTTACGTTTTGACACATTAAAATTACATTTTGACAAGTTAAAGTACATTTTTTATACGTCAAAGTTACAGTTTGACAAATTAAATTACGTTTTGAACAAGTTAAACTTTCGTTTTGACAAATAAAAGTTACGTTTTGACAAGTTAAAGTAGGTTTGTTACAAGTTAAAGCACGTTTTTTACAAGTTGAAGTACGTTTTTACAAGTTAAAGTACATTTGTTACAAGCTAAACCACATTTTTGACAAGTTAAAGTACGTTTTTTACAAGTGAATGTATGTTTTTAACAAGTTAAACTTATGTTTTGACGAGTTAAAGGTACGTTTTAACAATTTAAAGTTAAGTTTTGACACATTAAAATTACATTTTGACAAAATAAAATGCGTTTTTTACAAGTTAAAGCAAGTGTTTTACAAGTTGAAGTACGTTTTTTACAAGTTGAAGTACGTTTTTTACAAGTTAAAGTTAGGTTTTAACAACTTTAAGTTACGTTTTTACACATTAAAATTACATTTTGACAAGTTAAACTACGTTTTTTATAAGTCAAAGTTACGTTTTGACAAATTAGTTTACTTTTTGAACAAGTTAAACTTTCGTTTTGACAAATTAAAGTTACGTTTTGACAAGTTAAAGTAAGTTTTTTACAAGTTAAAGTACGTTTTTTACAAGTTGAAGTACGTTTTTACAAGTTAATTTACATTTGTTACAAGTTAAACCACCTTTTTGACAAGTTAAAGTACGTTTTTTACAAGTGAATGTATGTTTTTAACAAGTTAAACTTATATTTTGACAAGTTAAAGTTATGTTTTGAAAAGTTAAAGTAGGTTTTTTACAAGTTAAAGTTACGTTTTGACAAGTTAAAGTACGTTTTTTACAAGTTAAAGTACGTTTTTTACAAGTTAAAGTACGTTTTTTACAAGTTGAAGTACGTTTTTACAAGTTAAAGTACATTTGTTACAAGTTAAACCACATTTTTGACAAGTTAAAGTACGTTTTTTTCAAGTTAATGTGTGTTTTTAACAATTTAAACTTACGTTTTGACAAGTTAAAGTTACGTTTCGAAAAGTTAAAGTATGTTTGTTACAAGTTAAAGTACGTTTTTTACAAGTTAAAGTACGTTTTTACATGTTAAAGTACATTTGTTACAAGTTAAACCACATTTTTGACAAGTTAAAGTAAGTTTTTTACAAGTTATTGTATGTTTTTAACAAGTTAAACTTATGTTTTGACAAGTTAAAGGTACGTTTTAACAACTTAAAGTTACGTTTTGACACATTAAAATTACATTTTGACAAGTTAAAGTACGTTTTATATAAGTTAAAGTTACATTTTGACAAGTTAAAGTACATTTTTTTGCAAGATAAAGTTACGTTTTAACAACTTAAAGTTACGTTTTGACACATTAAAATTACATTTTGACAAGTTAAAGTACTTTTTATTATAAGATAAAGTTACATTTTGACAAGTTAAAGTACGTTTTATATAAGTTAAACTTACGTTTTGACAAATAAAAGTAAAGTTTTGACAAGTTAAAGTAGGGTTTTTAAAAGTTAAAGTACATTTTTTACAAGTTGAAGTACGTTTTTACAAGTTAAAGTACATTTGTTACAAGCTAAACCATATTTTTGATAAGTTAAAGTACGTTTTTTACAAGTTAATGTATGTGTTTAACAAATTAAACTAATGTTTTGACAAGTTAAAGTTACGTTTTGACAAGTTAAAGTAGGTTTTTTACAAGTTAAAGTTACGTTTTGACAAGATAAATTACGTTTTATACAAGTTAATATACGTTTTTTACAAGTTAAACTTACGTTTTGAAATGTTAAAGTTACGTTTTGACAAGTTAAAATACGTTTTTTACAAGTTAATGTATGTTTTTAACAAGTTAAACTTACGTTTTGACAAGTGAAAGTTACGTTTAGACAACTTAAAGTATGGTTTTTACAAGTTAAGTACGTTTTTACAAGTTAAACTTATGTTTTGACAAGTTAAAGGTACATTTTAACAACTTAAAGTTACGTTTTGACACATTAAAATTACATTTTGACAAAATAAAATGCGTTTTTTACAAGTTAAAGCAAGTGTTTTACAAGTTGAAGTACGTTTTTTACAAGTTGAAGTACGTTTTTTACAAGTTAAAGTTAGGTTTTAACAACTTTAAGTTCCGTTTTGACACATTAAAATTACATTTTATTAAGTTAAACTACGTTTTTTATAAGTTAAAGTTACGTTTTGACAAATTAAATTAAGTTTTGAACAAGTTAAACTTTCGTTTTGACAAATTAAAGTTACGTTTTGACAAGTTAAAGTAAGTTTTTTACAAGTTAAAGCACGTTTTTTACAAGTTGAAGTACGTTTTTACAAGTTAATTTACATTTGTTACAAGTTAAACCACCTTTTTGACAAGTTAAATTACATTTTTTACAAGTGAATGTATGTTTTTAACAAGTTAAACTTATGTTTTGACAAGTTAAAGTTATGTTTTGACAAGTTAAAGTAGGTTTTTTACAAGTTAAAGTTACGTTTTGACAAGTTAAAGTACGTTTTTTACAAGTTAAAGTACGTTTTTTACAAGTAAAAGTACGTTTTTTACAAGTTGAAGTACGTTTTTACAAGTTAAAATACATTTGTTACAAGTTAAACCACATTTTTGACAAGTTAAAGTACGTTTTTTTCAAGTTAATGTGTGTTTTTAACAATTTAAACTTAAGTTTTGACAAGTTAAAGTTACGTTTCGAAAAGTTAAAGTACGTTTGTTACAAGTTAAAGTACGTTTTTTACAAGTTAAAGTACGTTTTTACAAGTTAAAGTACATTTGTTACAAGTTAAACCACATTTTTGACAAGTTAAAGTACGTTTTTTACAAGTTAATGTATGTTTTTAACAAGTTAAACTTATGTTTTGAAAAGTTAAAGTTACGTTTTGACAAGTTAAAGTAGTTTTTTACAAGTTAAAGTACGTTTTTTACAAGTTAAAGTTACGTTTTAACAACTTAAAGTTATGTTTTGACACATTAAAATTACATTTTGACATGTTAAAGTACGATTATTATAAGTTAAAGTTACGTTTTGACAAGTTAAATTACGTTTTTAACAAGTTAAACTTACGTTTTGACAAATTAAAGTTACGTTTTGACAAATTAAAGTAGGTTTTTTTACAAGTTAAAGCACGTTTTTTACTAGTTGAAGTACGTTTTTACAAGTTAAAGTACATTAGTTACAAGTTAAACCACATTTTTGACAAGTTAAAGTACATTTTTTACAAGTGAATGTATGTTTTTAACTATTTAAACTTCAATTTTGACAAGTTAAAGTTACGTCTTGACAAGTTAAAGTAGGTTTTTTACAATTTAAATTATGCATTGACAAGTTAAAGTACATTTTTTTACAAGTTAAAGTATGTTTTTTAGAAGTTAAAGTACGTTTTTTACAAGTTGAATTACGTTTTTATAAGTTAAAGTACATTTGTTACAAGTTAAACAAAAATTTTGACAAGTTAAAGTACGTTTTTTTCAAGTTAATGTGTGTTTTTAACAATTTAAACTTACGTTTTGACAAGTTAAAGTTACGTTTTCACAAGTTAAAGTAGGTTTTTTACAAATTAAAATACGTTTTTTACAAGTTAAAGTACGTTTTTACAAGTTAAAGTACGTTTTTTACAAGTAGAAGTACGTTTTTTACAAGTTAATGTATGTTTTTAACAATTTAAACTAATGTTTTGACAAGTTAAAGTTACGTTTTGACATGTTAAAGAAGGGTTTTTACAAGTTAAAGTTACGTTTTGACAAGATAAATTACGTTTTATACAAGTTAATGTACGTTTTTTACAAGCTAAACTTACGTTTTGATATGTTAAAGTTACGTTTTGACAAGTAAAATACGTTTTTTACAAGTTAATGCATGTTTTTAACAAGTTAAACTTACGTTTTGACAAGTTAAAGTTACGTTTTGACAAGTTAAAGTAGGTTTTTTACAAGTTAAACTACGTTTTTTATAAGTTAAAGCAAGTGTTTTACAAGTTGAAGTACGTTTTTTACAAGTTGAAGTACGTTTTTTACAAGTTAAAGTTACGTTTTAACAACTTAAAGTTACGTTTTGACACATTAAAATTACATTTTGAAAAGTTAAAGTACGTTTTTTATCAGTTAAAGTTACGTTTTTACAAGTTAAATTATGTTTTTAACAAGTTAAACTTACGTTTTGACAAATTAAAGTTACGTTTTGACAAGTTAAAGTAAGTTTATTACAAGTTAAAGCACGTTTTTGACAAGTTGAAGTACGTTTTTACAAGTTAAAATACATTTGTTACAAGTTAAACCACATTTTTGACAAATTAAAGTACGTTTTTTACAAGTGAATGCATGTTTTTAACAATTTAAACTTCTGTTTTGACAAGTTAAAGTTACGTTTTGACAAGTTAAAGTACGTTTTTTACAAGTTAAAGTACGTTTTTTACAAGTTGAAGTACGTTTTTTACAAGTTAAAGTAACTATTTTACAAGTTGAAATACGTTATTTACAAGTAAAAGTACATATTTTACCATTTAAAGTTACGTTTTAACAACTTAAAGTTACGTTTTGACGCATTAAAATTACATTTTGACAAGTTAGAGTATGTTTTTTACAAGTTAAATTTACGTTTTGACAAGTTAAATTAGGTTTTTTACATGTTAAAGTAGGTTTTTTACAAGTTGAAGTACGTTTTTACAAGTTAAAGTACATTTGTTACAAGTTAAACCACATTTTTAACAAGTTTAACAAGTTAAAGTACGTTTTTTACAAGTTAATGTACGTTTTTAACAAGTTAAACTTACGTTTTGACAAGTTCAAGTTTCGTTTTGAAAAGTTAAAGTTGATTTTTTACAAGTTAAAGTACGTTTTATACAAGTTAAACTACGTTTTTTACAAGTTAAAGTACGTTTTTTACAAGTTGAAGTACGTTTTTTTCAAGTTAAAATAACTGTTTTACTATTTGAAATACGTGTTTTATAAGTTAAAGTACATTTTTTACCAATTAAAATTACTTTTTAACAACTTAAACTTACGTTTTGACACATTAAAATTACATTTTGACAAGTTAAAGTACGTTTTTTACAAGTTAAATTTACGTTTTGACAAGTTAAATTATGTTTTTAACAAGTTAAACTTACGTTTTGACAGATTAAAGTTACGTTTTGACAAGTTCAAGTAGGTTTTTTACAAGTTAAAGTACGTTTTTAACAAGTTGAAGTACGTTTTTACAAGTTAAAGTACATTTGTTACAAGTTAAACCACATTTTTGACAAGTTAAAGTACGTTTTTTACAAGTTAATGTATGTTTTTAACAAGTTAAACTTACGTTTTGACAAGTTAAAGTTACGTTTTGACTAGTTAAAGTTGGTTTTTTAGAAGTTAAAGTACGTTTGATACAAGTTAAAGTTACGTTTTGACAAGTTAAAGTTACATTTTGACACATTAAAATACGTTTTTACAAGTTAAAGTACGTTTTTTACAAGTTAACGCAAGTATTTTACAAGTTGAAGTACGTTTTTTACAAGTTGAAGTACGTTTTTTACAAATTAAAGTTACGTTTTTGACAAGTTAAAGTACGTTTTTTACAAGTTAAAGTACGTTTTTTATAAGTTAAAGTTACGTTTTGACAAGTTAAATTATGCTTTTAACAAGTTAAAGTTACGTTTTGACAAATTAAAGTTACGTTTTGACAAGTTAAAGTACGTTTTTTACAAGTTAAAGTACGTTTTTTACAAGTTGAAATACATATTTTACAAGTTAAAATAACTGTTTTACAAGTTGAAATACGTGTTTTACAAGTTAAAGTACATTTCTTACCAGTTAAAGTTACCTTTTAACAACTTAAAGTTACGTTTTGACACATTAAAATTACATTTTGACAAGTTAAATTACATTTTTTATAAGTTAAAGTTACGTTTTGACAAGTTAAAGTAGCTTTTTTACAAGTTAAAGTACGTTTTTAACAAGTTGAAGTACGTTTTTACAAGTTAAAGTATATTTGTTACAAGTTAATCCACATTTTTGACAAGTTAAAGTACGTTTTTTACAAGTGAATGAATGTTTTTAACAATTTAAACTTCTGTTTTGACCAGTTAAGGTTACGTTTTGACAAGTTAAAGTAGGTTTTTTACAAGTTAAAGTTACGTTTTTGACAAGTTAAAGTACGTTTTTTACAAGTTAAAGTATGGTTTTTACAAGTTAAAGTACGTTTTTTACAAGTTGAAGTACGTTTTTACAAGTTAAAGTAATTATATTACAAGTTGAAATACATTTTTTACAAGTAAATCTACATTTTTTACCAGTTAAAGTTACGTTTTAACAAGTTGAAGTTTTGATTTGACACATTAAAATTACATTTTGACAAGTTAAAGTACGTTTTTTACGAGTTAAATTTACGTTTTTACAAGTTAAAGTACGTTTTTTACAAATTAAAATAACTGTTTTACAAGTTGAAATACGTTTTTTACAAGTTAAACTTACGTTTTGACACATTAAAATTACATTTTGACAAGTTAAAGTACGTTTTTTACAAGTTAAAGTGCGTTTTTACAAGTTAAAGTACATTTGTTACAAGTTAAACCACATTTTTGACAAGTTAAAGTACGTTTTTTACAAGTTAATGTATGTTTTTAACAAGTTAAACTTACGTTTTGACAAGTTAAAGTTACATTTTGACAAGTTAAAGTTAGTTTTTTACAAGTTAAAGTACGTTTTATACAAGTTAAAGTACGTTTTTTACAAGTTAAAGTACGATTTTTACAAGTTGAAGTACGTTTTTACAAGTTAAAGTACATTTGTTACAAGTTAAACCACATTTTTGACAAGTTAAAGTACGTTTTTTACAAGTTAATGTATGTTTTTAACAAGTTAAAGTTACGTTTTGACAAGTAAAAGTTACGTTTTGACAAGTTAAAGTTGGTTTTTTACAAGTTAAAGTACGTTTTATACAAGTTGAAGAATGTTTTTTTCAAGTTAATATAACTGTTTTACAATTTTAAATACGTGTTTTACAAATTTAAGTACATTTTTTTCCAGTTAAAGTTACTTTTTAACAACTTAAAGTTACGTTTTGACACATTAAAATTACATTTTGACTAGTCAAATTACGTTGTTTATAAGTTAAAGTTACGATTTGACAAGTTAAATTATGTTTTTAACAAGTTAACCTTACGTTCTGACAAATTAAAGTTACGTTTTGACAAGTTAAAGTAGGTTTTTTACAAGTTAAAGTACGTTTTCTATAAGTTGAAGAACGTTTTTACAAGTTAAAGTACATTTGTTATAAGTTAAACCACATTTTTGACGAGTTAAAGTACGTTTTTGACAAGTTAAAGTACGTTTTTTACAAGTTAAAATACGTTTTTTACAAGTTGAAGTTCGTTTTTTACAAGTTAAAGTAACTATTTTACAAGTTGAAATACGTTTTTTACAAGTAAAACTACATTTTTTACCAGTTAAAGTTACGTTTTAACAAATTAAAGTTACGTTTTGACACATTAAAATTACATTTTGACAAGTTAAAGTACGTTTTTTACAAGTTCAATTTACGTTTTGTCAAATTAAATTATGTTTTTAACAAGTTAAACTTACGTTTTGACAGATTAAAGTTACGTTTTGACAAGTTCAAGTAGGTTTTTTACAAGTTAAAGTACGTTTTTAACAAGTTGAAGTACGTTTTTACAAGTTAAAGTACATTTGTTACAAGTTAAACCACATTTTTGACAAGTTAAACTACGTTTTTTACAAGTTAATGTATGTTTTTAACAAGTTAAACTTACGTTTTGACAAGTTAAAGTTACGTTTTGACTAGTTAAAGTTGGTTTTTTAGAAGTTAAAGTACGTTTGTTACAAGTTAAAGTTACGTTTTGACAAGTTAAAGTAACAATTTGACACATTAAAATACGTTTTTTACAAGTTAAAATACGTTTTTTACAAGTTTACGCAAGTATTTTACAAGTTGAAGTACGTTTTGTACAAGTTGAAGTACATTTTTTACAAATTAAAGTTACATTTTTGACAAGTTAAAGTACATTTTTTACAAGTTAAAGTACGTTTTTTATAAGTTAAAGTTACGTTTTGACAAGTTAAATTACGCTTTTAACAAGTTAAAGTTACGTTTTGACAAATTAAAGTTACGTTTTGACAGGTTAAAGTACGTTTTTTACAAGTTAAAGTACGTCTTTTACAAGTTGAAGTACGTTTTTTACAAGTGAAAATAATTGTTTTACAAGTTGAAATACGTGTTTTACAAGTTAAAGTACATTTGTTACCAGTTAAAGTTACCTTTTAACAACTTAAAGTTACGTTTTGACACATTAAAATTACATTTTGACAAGTTAAATTACATTTTTTATAAGTTAAAGTTACGTTTTGACAAGTTAAATTATGTTTTTAACAAGTTAAACTTACGTTTTTACAAATTAAAGTTACGTTTTGACAAGTTAAAGTAGCTTTTTTACAAGTTAAAGTACGTTTTTAACAAGTTGAAGTACGTTTTTACAAGTTAAAGTATATTTGTTACAAGTTAAACCACATTTTTGACAAGTTAAAGTACGTTTTTTACAAATGAATGCATGTTTTTAACAATTTAAACTTCTGTTTTGACCAGTTAAGGTTACGTTTTCACAAGTTAAAGTAGGTTTTTTACAAGTTAAAGTTACGTTTTTGACAAGTTAAAGTACGTTTTTTAAAAGTTAAAGTACGTTTTTTACAAGTTAAAGTACGTTTTTTACAAGTTGAAGTACGTTTTTTGCAAGTTAAAGTAACTATATTACAAGTTGAAATACATTTTTTACAAGTAAAACTACATTTTTTACTAGTTAAAGTTACGTTTTAACAACTTAAAGTTATGTTTTGACACATTAAAATTACATTTTGACAAGTTACAGTACGTTTTTTACTAGTTAAATTTACGTTTTTACAAGTTGAAATACGTTTTTTACAAGTTAAACTTACGTTTTGACACATTAAAATTACATTTTGACAAGTTAAAGTACGTTTTTTACAAGTTAAAGTACGTTTTTTACAAGTTAAAGTACGTTTTTTACAAGTTGAAATATGTTTTTTACAAGTTAAAATAACTGTTTTACAAGTTGAAATACGTGTTTTACAAGTTAAAGTTACGTTTTAACAACTTAAAGTTACGTTTTGACACATTAATATTACATTTTGACAAGTTAAATTACATCTTTTATAAGTTAAAGTTACGTTTTGACAAGTTAAATTATGTTTTTAACAAGTTAAACTTACGTTTTTACAA
This sequence comes from Urtica urens, assembly GCA_958296335.1. Classification (NCBI taxonomy): domain Eukaryota; kingdom Viridiplantae; phylum Streptophyta; class Magnoliopsida; order Rosales; family Urticaceae; genus Urtica; species Urtica urens. Next base: position 342,023 of record CATQIS010000010.1, read on the forward strand.
ATTAAAGTTACGTTTTGACAAGTTAAAGTAGGTTTTTTACAAGTTAAGGTACGTTTTTTACAAGTTGAAGTACGTTTTTACAAGTTAAAGTACATTTCTTACAAGTTAAACCACATTTTTGACAAGTTAAAGTACGTTTTTTTCAAGTGGATGCATGTTTTTAACAATTTAAACTTCTGTTTTGACAAGTTAAAGTTACGTTTTGACAAGTTAAAGTAGGTTTTTTACAAGTTAAAGTTACGTTTTTGACAAGTTAAAGTACGTTTTTTACAAGTTAAAGTACGTTTTTTTACAAGTTAAAGTACGTTTTTAACAAGTTGGCGTACGTTTTTTACAAGTTAAAGTAACTATTTTACAAGTTGAAATACGTTTTTTACAAGTAAAACTACAATTTTTACCAGTTGAAGTTACGTTTTAACAACTTAAAGTTATGTTTTGACACATTAAAATTACATTTTGATAAGTTAAAGTACGTTTTTTACAAGTTAAATTTAAGTTTTGACAAGTTAAAGTACGTTTTTTACAAGTTAAAGTAACTGTTTTACAAGTTAAAGTACATTTCTTACCAGTTAAAGTTACGTTTTAACAACTTAAATTTACGTTTTGACACATTAAAATTACATTTTGACAAGTTAAAGTACGTTTTTTACAAGTAAAAGTTACGTTTTGACAAGTTAAATTATGTTTTTAACAAGTTAAAGTTACATTTTGACAAATTAAAGTTACGTCTTGACAAGTTAAAGTAGGTTTTTTACAAGTTAAAGTTGTTTTTTACAAGTTGAAGTACGTTTTCACAAATTAAAGTACATATGTTACAAGTTAAACCACATTTTTGACAAGTTAAAGTACGCTTTTTACAAGTTAATATATGTTTTTAGCATGTTAAACTTACGTTTTGACAAGTTAAAGTTACGTTTTGACAAGTTAAAGTTGGTTTTTTACAAGTTAAAGTTCATTTCTTACAAGTTAATGTTACGTTTTGACAATATAAAGTTACATTTTGACACGTTAAAATACGTTTTTTACAAGTTAAAGTACATTTTTTACAAGTTAAAGCAAGTGTTTTACAAGTTGAAGTACATTTTTTACAAGTTGAAGTACGTTTTTTACAAGTTAAAGTTATGTTTTGAAACATTAAAATTATATTTTGACAAGTTAAAGTATGTTTTTTACAAGTTAAAGTACATTTTTACAAGTTAAAGTACGTTTTTTACAAGTTAAAGTACGTTTTTAACAAATTAAAGTTACGTTTTGACAAGTTAAAGTTACATTTTCACCCGTTAAAATACATCTTTTACAAGTTACATAATGTTTTTTAATAGTTGAAGTACGTTTTTTACAAGTTAAAGCAAGTGGTTTACAAGTTGAATTACGTTTTTTAGAAGTTAAAGCAAGTGTTTTACAAGTTGAAGTACGTTTTTTACAAGTTGAAGTACGTTTTTTACAAGTTAAAGTTACGTTTTACAAGTTAAAGTTACGTTTTGACACATTAAAATTACATTTTGACTAGTTAAAGTACTTTTTTTCCAATTTAAAGTTACGTTTTGACAAGTTAAATTACGTTTTTAACAAGTTAAACTTACGTTTTGACAAATTAAAGTTACGTTTTGCAAGTTAAAGTAGGTTTTTTACAAGTTAAAGTACGTTTTTTACAAGTTGAAGTACGTTTTTACAAGTTAATGTACATTTGTTACAAGTTAAACCACATTTTTGACAAGTTAAAGTACGTTTTTTACTATTTAATATATGTTTTTAACAAGTTAAACTTACGTTTTAACAAGTTAAAGTTACGTTTCGACAAGTTAAAGTATGTTTTTTAAAAGTTAAAGTTACATTTTGACAAGTTAAAGTAAGTTTTTACAAGTTGAAGTACGGTTTTACAAGATAAAGTACATTTGTTACAAGTTAAACAACATTTTTGAAAAGTTAAAGTACGTTTTTTACAAGTGAATGTATGTTTTTAACAATTTAAACTTATGTGTTAACAAGTTAAACTTACGTTTTGACAAGTTAAAGTAGGTTTTTTACAAGTTAAAGTTACGTTTTTACAAGTTAAAGTACGTTTTTTACAAGTTAAAGTACAATTTTTACAAGTTGAAGTACGTTTTTACAAGTTTAAGTAAATTTGATACAAGTTAAACCACATTTTTGACAAGTTAAAGTACGTTTTTTACATGTTAATGTATGTTTTTAACAAGTTAAACTTACGTTTTGAGAAGTTAAAGTTACGTTTTGACAAGTTAATGTAGGTTTTTTACAAGTTAAAGTTACATTTTGACAAGTTAAAGTTACGTTTTGACAAGTTAAAGTACGTTTTTTACAAGTTAAAGTACGTTTTTTACAAGTTAAAATATGTTTTTAACAAGTTAAAGTTACGTTTAGATAAGTTAAAGTTACATTTTGACACGTTAAAATACGTTTTTTACAAGTTAAAGTTACGTTTTTTACAAGTTGAAGTACGTTTTTACAAGTTAAAGTAAGTGTTTTAAAAGTTGAAATACGTTTTTTACAAGTTAAAGTTACGTTTTAACAACTTCAAGTTACGTTTGACACATTAAAATTACATTTTTACAAGTTAAAGTACGTTTTTTTACAAGTGGAAGTACAATTTTACAAGTTAAAGTACATTTGTTACAAGTTAAACCACATTTTTGACAAGTTAAAGTACGTTTTTTACACGTTAATATATGTTTTTAACAAGTTAAAGTTACGTTTTGACAAGTTAAAGTTACGTTTTACAAGTTAAAGTTACGTTTTGACACATTAAAATTACATTTTGACTAGTTAAAGTACTTTTTTTCCAATTTAAAGTTACGTTTTGACAAGTTAAATTACGTTTTTAACAAGTTAAACTTACGTTTTGACAAATTAAAGTTACGTTTTGCAAGTTAAAGTAGGTTTTTTACAAGTTAAAGTACGTTTTTTACAAGTTGAAGTACGTTTTTACAAGTTAAAGTACATTTGTTACAAGTTAAACCACATTTTTGACAAGTTAAAGTACGTTTTTTACTAGTTAATATATGTTTTTAACAAGTTAAACTTACGTTTTAACAAGTTAAAGTTACGTTTCGACAAGTTAAAGTAGGTTTTTTAAAAGTTAAAGTTACATTTTGACAAGTTAAAGTAAGTTTTTACAAGTTGAAGTACGTTTTTACTAGTTAAAGTACATTTGTTACAAGTTAAACAACATTTTTGACAAGTTAAAGTACGTTTTTTACAAGTGAATGTATGTTTTTAACAATTTAAACTTATGTGTTAACAAGTTAAAGTTACGTTTTGACAAGTTAAAGTATGTTTTTTACAAGTTAAAGTTACGTTTTTACAAGTTAAAGTACGTTTTTTACAAGTTAAAGTACAATTTTTACAAGTTGAAGTACGTTTTTACAAGTTTAAGTAAATTTGATACAAGTTAAACCACATTTTTGACAAGTTAAAGTACGTTTTTTACATGTTAATGTATGTTTTTAACAAGTTAAACTTACGTTTTGAGAAGTTAAAGTTACGTTTTGACAAGTTAATGTAGGTTTTTTGCAAGTTAAAGTTACGTTTTGACAAGTTAAAGTTACGTTTTGACAAGTTAAAGTACGTTTTTTACAAGTTAAAGTACGTTTTTTACAAGTTAAAATATTTTTTTAACAAGTTAAAGTTACGTTAAGATAAGTTAAAGTTACATTTTGACATGTTAAAATACGTTTTTTACAAGTTAAAGTTACGTTTTTTACAAGTTGAAGTACGTTTTTACAAGTTAAAGTAAGTGTTTTAAAAGTTGAAATACGTTTTTTACAAGTTAAAGTTACGTTTTAACAACTTCAAGTTACGTTTGACACATTAAAATTACATTTTTACAAGTTAAAGTACGTTTTTTTACAAGTTGAAGTACGATTTTACAAGTTAAAGTACATTTGTTACAAGTTAAACCACATTTTTGACAAGTTAAAGTACGTTTTTTACACGTTAATGTATGTTTTTAACAAGTTAAAGTTACGTTTTGACAAGTTAAAGTTACGTTTTGACAAGTTAAAGTACATTTTTTACAAGTTAAAGTACGCGTTCTACAAGTTAAAGTACGTTTATAACAAAATAAAGTTACGTTTTGACAAGTTAAAGTTACATTTTGACACGTTAAAATACATTTTTTACAAGTTAAAGAACGTTTTTTACAAGTTGAAGTACGTTTTTTACAAGTTAAAGCAAGTGTTTTACAAGTTGAAGTACGTTTTTAACAAGTTACAGTACGTTTTTTACAAGTTGAATTACGTTTTTTACAACTTAAAGTATGTTTTGACAAGGTAAAGTACGTTTTGACAAGTTAAAGTACGTTTCTTACAAGTGAATGTATATTTTTAACAATTTAAACTTATGTGTTAACAAGTTAAAGTTACGTGTTGACAAGTTAAAGTAGGTTTTTTACAAGTTAAAGTTACGTTTTTTACAAGTTAAAGTTACGTTTAGATAAGTTAAAGTTACATTTTGACACGTTAAAATACGTTTTTTAGAAGTTAAAGTAAGGTTTTTACAAGTTGAAGTACATTTTTTACAAGTTAAAGTTACGTTTTAACAACTTCAAGTTACGTTTTGACACATTAAAATTACATTTTGACAAGTTAAAGTACGTTTATTACAAGTTAAAGTTGCGTTTTGACAAGTTAAATTATGTTTTTAACTAGTTAAACTTACGTTTTAACAAATTAAAGTTATGTTTTAACAAGTTAAAGTAGGGTTTTTACAAGTTAAAGTACGTTTTTTACAAGTTGAAGTACGTTTTTACAAGTTAAAGTACAGTTATTACAAGTTAAACCACATTTTTGACAACTTAAAGTACGTTTTTTTACAAGTTAATGTATGTTTTTAACAAGTTAAAGTTACGTTTTGACAAGTTAAAGTAGGGTTTTTTACAAGTTAAAGTTACGTTTTGACAAGTTAAAGTACATTTTTTACAAGTTAAAGTACGTTTTTTACAAGTTAAAGTACTTTTTTAACAAGTTAAAGTTACGTTTTGACAAGTTAAAGTTACATTTTAACACGTTAAAATACTTTTTTACATGTTAAAGTACATTTTTTACAAGTTGAAGTACGTTTTTTACAAGTTAAAGTAAGTGGTTAAAAGTTGAAATACGTTTTTTACAAGTTAAAGTCCATTTTTTACCAGTTCAAGTTACGTTTTAACAACTTCAAGTTACGTTTGACACATTAAAATTACATATTTACAAGTTAAAGTACGTTTTTTACAAGTTACAGTACATTTTTTACAAGTTGAATTACGTTTTTTAGAAGTTAAAGCATGTGTTTTACAAGTTGAAGTACGTTTTTGACAAGTTAAAGTTACGTTTTAACAACTTAAAGTTACTTTTTGACAAATTAAAATTACATTTTGACTAGTTAAAGTACGTTTTTTACAATTTAAAGTTACGTTTTGACAAGTTAAATTACGTTTTTAACAAGTAAAACTTACGTTTTAACAAATTAAAGTTACGTTTTGACAGGTTAAAGTTTGTTTTTTACAAGTTAAAGTACGTTTTTTACAAGTTGAAGTACGTTTTTACAAGTTAAATTACATTTGTTACAAGTTAAAACATAATTTTGACAAGTTAAAGTACGTTTTTTACTAGTGAATATATGTTTTTAACAAGTTAAACTTACGTTTTGAGAAGTTAAAGTTACGTTTTGACAAGTTAATGTAGGTTTTTTACAAGTTAAAGTTACGTTTTGACAAGTTAAAGTACGTTTTTTACTAGTGTATATATGTTTTTAACAAGTTAAACTTACGCTTTGACAAGTTAAAGTTACGTTTTGACTAGTTAAAGTAGGTTTTTTAAAAGTTAAAGTTACATTTTGACAAGTTAAAGTACGTTTTTACAAGTTGATGTCGGTTTTTACAAGTTAAAGTACATTTGTTACAGTTAAACCACATTTTTGACAAGTTAAAGTACGTTTTTTACAAGTGAATGTATATTTTTAACAATTTAAAGTTATGTGTTAACAAGTTGAAGTTACGTTTTGACAAGTTAAAGTAGGTTTTTTACAAGTTAAAGTTACGTTTTTTACAAGTTAAAGTACGTTTTTAACAAGTTAAAGTTATGTTTAGATAAGTTAAAGTTACATTTTAACACGTTAAAATACGTTTTTTACAAGTTAAACGACGTTTTTTACAAGTTGAAGTACTTTTTTTACAACTTAAAGTACAAGTTGTAATACGTTTTTTACAAGTTACACTAAATTTTTTTACAAGTTGATTTACGTTTTTTAGAAGTTCAAGTACGTTTTTGACAAGTTAAAGTTACGTTTTAACAACTTAAAGTTACGTTTTGACACATTAAAATTACATTTTGACTAGTTAAAGTACGTTTTTTAGAATTTAAAGTTACGTTTTGACAAGTTAAATTACGTTTTTAACAAGTTAAACTTACGTTTTGACAAATTAAAATTACGTTTTGACAGGTTAAAGTAGGTTTTTAACAAGTTAAAGTACGTTTTTTACAAGTTGAAGTACGTTTTTACAAGTTAAAGTACATTTGTTACAAGTTAAACCATAATTTTGATAAGTTAAAGTACGTTTTTTACTAGTGAATATATGTTTTTAACAAGTTTAGTTAATGTTTTGACAAGGTAAAGTTACGTTTTAACAAGTTAATGTAGGTTTTTTACAAGTTAAAGTTACGTTTTGACAAGTTAAAGTACGTTTTGACAAGTTAAAGTACGTTTTTAACAAGTTATCGTACGTTTTTAACAAGTTAAAGTACGTTTTTAACAAGTTAAAGTACGTTTTTTACAAGTTCAAGTACGTTTTTAAAAGTTAAAGTAAATTTTTTACAAGTTAAACCACATTTTTGACAAGTTAAAGTAAGTTTTTAACAAGTTAATGTATGTTTTTAATAAGTTAAACTTACGTTTTGACAAGTTAAAGTTACGTTTTGACAAGATAATGTAGGTTTTTTACAAGTTAAAGTTAAGTTTTGACAAGTTAAAGTACGCTTTTACAAGTTAAAGTAAGTTTTTTGAAAGTTAAAGTACGTTTTTAACAAGTTAAAGTTAAAGTTACATTTTGACACGTTAAAATACGTTTTTTACAAGTTAAAGTACGTCATTTACAAGTTGAAGTACGTTTTTTACAAGTTAAAGTAAGTTTTTTACAAGGTAAAGCAAGTGTTTTAAGAGTTGAAGTACGTTTTTTACAAGTTGAAGTACGTTTTTTACAAGTTAAAGTTACGTTTTAATAACATAAAGTTACGTTTTGACACATTAAAATTACATTTTGACAAGTTAAAGTACGTTTTTTATAAGTTAAAGTTACGTTTTGACATGTTAAATTACGTTTTTAATAAGTTAGACTTACCTTTTGCGAAATTAAAGTTACGTTTTGACAAGTTAAAGTAGGTTTTTTACACGTTAAAGTACGTTTTTTACAAGTTGAAGTACGTTTTTACAAGTTAAAGTACATTTGTTACAAGTTAAAGTACGTTTTTTACAAGTTAAAGTTACATTTTGACAAGTTAAAGTACGTTTTTTACAAGTTAAAGTACGTTTTTTTCAAGTTAAAATACGTTTTTTACAAGTTGAAGTACGTTTTTATAAGTTAAAGTACAATTGTTACAAGTTAAACCACATTTTTGACAAGTTAAAGTACGTTTTTTACAAGTTAATGTATGTTTTGAACAAATTAAACTTACGTTTTGACAAGTTAAACTTACGTTTTGACAAGTTAAATTAGGTTTTTTACAAGTTAAAGTAACGTTTTGACAAGTTAAAGTACATTTTTTACAAGTTAAAGTAGGTTTTTTACAAGTTAAAACACGTTTTTTACAAGTTGAAGTATGTTTTTACAAGTTAAAGTACATTTGTTACAAGTTAAACCACATTTTTGACAAGTGAAAGTACGTTTTTTACAAGATAATGTATGTTTTTAACAAATTAAACTTTTGTTTTGACAAGTTAAAGTTACGTTTTGACAAGTTAAAGTAGGTTTTTTACAAGTTAAAGTACGTTTTTTACAAGTTAAAGTTACGTTTTGACAGGTTATAGTACGTTTTTTAAAAGTTAATGTGTGTTTTTAACAAGTTAAACTTACGTTTTGACAAATTAAAGTTACATTTTGACAAGTTAAAGTATGTTTCTTATAAGTTAAACCACATTTTTGACAAGTTAAAGTACGTTTTTTACAAGTTAATGTATCTTTTTAACAAGTTTAACTTACGTTTTGACAAGTTAAAGTTATGTTTTGTCAAGTTAATGTAGGTTTTTTACAAGTTAAAGTTACGTTTTGACAAGTTAAAGTACGTTTTTTACAAGTTGAAGTACGTTTTTACAAGTTAAAGTACGTTTTTAACATGTTAAAGTATGTTTTTAACAAGTTAAATTAAAGGTACATTTTGACACGTTAAAATACGTTTTTCCAAGTTAAAGTACGTTTTTTAAGAGTAAAAGTACGTTTTTTACAAGTTAAAGTAAGTTTTTACAAGTTGAAATACGTTTTTTACAAGTTAAAGTACATTTTTTACAAGTTAGAGTTACGTTTTAACAACTAAAAGCTACGTTTAGACTCATTAAAATTACATTTTGACAAGTTAAAGTACGTTTGTTACAAGTTAAAGTTACGTTTTGAAAAGTTAAATTATGTTTTTAACAAGTTAAACTTACGTTTTTACAAATTAAAGGTACGTTTTGACAAGTTAAAGTAGGTTTTGTACAAGTTAAATTACGTTTTTTACAAGTTGAAGTACGTTCGTACTTTAACTTGTAAAAACGTACTTCAACTTGTAAAAAACGTAATTTAACTTGTCAAACTGTAACTTTTACTTGTCAAAACGTAACTTTAACTTGTTAAAAACGTACTTTATCTTGTAAAAAACGTACTTTAACTTCTAAAAAACATAATTGAACTTATCAAAACGTAACTTTAACTTGTAAACAACGTACTTTAACTTGTCAAAATATAATGTTAATGTGTCAAAATGTAACTTTAAGTTGTTAAAACGTAACTTTAACTTGTAAAAAATGTACCTTAACTTATAAAAAAGGTACTTTAACTTGTAAAAAACGTATTTGAACTTGTAAAAAACGTAATTTAACTTGTCAAAATGAAAATTTAACTTGTTAAAAACGTAATTTAAATTGTAAAAATTGTACTTTAACTTGTAAAAAACATACTTTAACTTGTCAAAAAGTAACTTTAACTTGTAAAAAACCTACTTTAACTTGTCAAAACGTAACTTTAAGTAGTCAAAACGTAAGTTTAACTTGTTCAAAACATACATTAACTTGTAAAAAACGTAATATAAATATTCAAAAATATGGTTTAACTTGTAACAAATGTACTTTAACATGTAAAAAACATACTTCAACTTGTAAAAAACGTACTTTAACTTGTAAAAAACCTACTTTAACTTGTCAATACGTACCTTTAACTTGTCAAAACGTAAGTATAAGTTGTTAAAAACGTAATTTAACTTGTCAAAATGTAATTTTAATGTGTCAAAACGTAACATTAACTTGTAAAAAATGTACTTTAACTTGTAAAAAAAACATACTTCAACTTGTAAAACATGTACTTTAACTTGTAAAAAACGTACTTTAACTTGTAAAAAACGTATTTGAAGTTGTCAAAATGTAACTTTAACTTCTCAAAACATAACTTTAACTTGTTAAAAACGTACTTTAGCTTGTTAAAAACGTACTTTAACTTGTAAAAAACCTGCTTTAACTTGTCAAAACGTAACTTTAATTTGTCAAAACGTAAGTTTAACTTGTTAAAAACGTACTTTAACTTTTAAAAAACGTAATTTTACTTGTCACAAGGAAACTTTATCTTGTAAAAAACGTAATTTAACTTGGTAAAAATATAACTAAACTTATCAAAACGTAACTTTGACTTGTAAAAAACGTACTTTAACTTTTCAAAATGTAATTTTAATGTGTCAAAACGTAACTTCAAGTTGTTAAAACGTAACTTTAACTGGTAAAAAAAGTACTTATAATTTTTAAAAATCGTACTTCAAATTTTAAAAAACGTACTTTAACTTGTAAAAAATGTATTTTAACGTGTGAAAATGTAACTTTAACTTGTAAAAACGTAATTTAACTTGTTAAAAGCGTACTTTAACTTGTAAAAAACATAATTTAACTTGTGAAAATGTAACTTTAACTTGTCAAAACGTAACTTTAACTTCTTATAAACGTACTTTAACTTGTAATAAACGTACTTTAACTTGTAAAAAACGTACTTCAACTTGTAAAAAACGTACTTTAACTTATAAAAAATGTATTTTAACGTGTCAAAATGTATCTTGAACTTGTCAAAACGTAACTTTAACTTGTTAAAAACGTACTTTAACTTTTGAAAATTGTAATTTTACTTGTCACAACAAAAATTTATCTTGTAAAAAATGTAGTTTAACTTGTTAAAAACATAATTAAACTTGTCAAAACGTAACTTTAACTTGTAAAAAACGTAGTTTAACTTGTGAAAATGTAATTTTAATGTGTCAAAACGTAACTTTAAGTTGTTAAAACGTAATTTATTTGTAAAAAATGTACTTTAACTTGTAAAAAACATACTTCAACTTGTAAAACACGTACTTTAACTTGTAAAAAACGTATTTTAACGTGCCAAAATGTAACTTTAACTTGTCAAAAAGTGACTTTAACTTGTTAAAAATGTACTTTAACTTGTAAAAATCGTAATTTAACTTGTCAAAATGTAACTTTAACATGTCAAAATGTAACTTTAACATGTCAAAACGTAACTTTTACTTGTTAAAAACGTACTTTAACTTGTAAAAAACATACTTTAACTTGTAAAAAACATATTTTAACTTTCAAAACATAACTTTAACTTGTTAAAAACGTACTTTAACTTGTAAAAAAGGTAATTTAACTTGTCAAAATGTAACTTTAACTTGTCAAAACGTACTTTAACTTGTTAAAAACGTACTTTAACTTGTTAAAAACGTACTTCAACTTGTAAAACACTTACTTTAACTTGTAAAAAAATATTTTAACTTGTTAAAATGTAACTTTAACTTGTCAAAACAGAACTTGAACTTTTTAAAAACGTACTTTAACTTGTAAAAAACGTACTTTAACTTGTAAAAAACCTACTTTAACTTGTCAAAGAGTAACTTTAACTTGTCAAAACGTAAGTTTAACTTATTAAAAACGTACTTTAACTTTTACAAAACATAATTTTACTTGTCAGAACGAAACTTTATCTTGTAAAAAATGTACTTTAACTTATAAAAAACATAATTAAACATATCAAAACGTAACTTTTACTTGTAAAAAACCTACTTTAACTTGTCAAAATGTAATTTTAATTTGTTAACACATAACTTTAAGTTTTTAAAACGTAACTTTAACTGGTAAAAATGAACTTCAACTTGTAAAACACTTACTTTAACTTGTAAAAAACGTACTTCAACTTGTCAAAAACGTATTTTAACATGTATAAAACGTATTTTAACGTGTCAAAATGTTACTTTAACTTGTCAAAACATAACTTTAACTTCTAAAAAACATGCATTAACTTCTAAAAAACATACTTTAACTTGTTAAAAATGTGGTTTAACATGTAACAAATGTACTTTAACTTGTAAAAACGTACTTCAACATGTAAAAAACGTACTTTAACTTGTAAAAAACATACTTTAACTTGTCAAAAAGTAACTTTAACTTGTTAAAACGTAAGTTTAACTTCTTAAAAACATACTTTAACTTTTAAAAAACATAATTTTACTTGTCAGAACGAAACTTTATCTTGTAAAAAATGTACTTTAACTAGTAAAAAACATAATTAAACTTATCAAAACGTAACTTTTACTTGTAAAAAACCTACTTTAACTTGTCAAAATGTAATTTTAATTTGTCAACACATAACTTTAAGTTTTTAAAACGTAACTTTAACTGGTAAAAAAGAACTTCAACTTGTAAAACACTTACTTTAACTTGTAAAAAACGTACTTCAACTTGTCAAAAACGTATTTAAACATGTAAAAAACGTATTTTAACGTGTCAAAATGTTACTTTAACTTGTCAAAACATAAATTTAACTTCTAAAAAACATGCATTAACTTCTAAAAAACATACTTTAACTTGTTAAAAATGTGGTTTAACATGTAACAAACGTAATTTAACTTGTCAAAATGTAATTTTAATGTGTTAAAACGTAAATTTAACTTGTTAAAAACGTACTTTAACTAGTTAAAAAAGTATTTTAACTTGTAAAAATGTTACCTTAACTTGTTAAAACGGAACTTTAACTTGTTAAAAACGTACTTTATCTTGTAAAAAACGTACTTTAACTCATCAAAAAGTAACTTTAACTTAACGTAAGTTTAACTTGTTAAAATTATTCTTTAACTTTTAAAAAACGTAATTTTACTTGCCACAACGAAACTTTATATGCTAAAAAACGTACTCTAACTTGTAAAAAACTTAATTAAACTTATTAAAACGTAACTTTAACTTGTAAAAAACGTACTTTAACTTGTCAAAATGTAATTTTAATGTGTCAAAACGTCACTTTAAGTCGTTAAAACGTAACTTTAACTGGTTAAAAATGTACTTTAACTTGTAAAAAGGGTACTACAACTTGTAAAACACTTACTTTAACTTGTAAAAAACGTACTTCAACTTGTAAAACACTTACTTTAACTTGTAAAAAACGTACTTTAACTTATAAAAAACGTACTTTAACTAGTAAATAATGTACTTTAACTTCTAAAAAACGTACTTCAATTGGTAAAACACTTACTTTAACTTGTAAAAATCGTACTTTAACTTGTAAAAAACGTACTTTAACTTGTAAAAAACGTATTTTAACGTGTCAAAATGTAACTTTAACTTGTCAAAACGTAACTTTAAGTTGTTAAAAACGTACTTTAACTTGTAAAAAACGTATTTTAACTTGTCAAAATGTAACTTTAACTTGTCAAAACGTAACTTTAACTTGTTAAAAACGTACTTTAACTTGTAAAAAATATAATTTAACTTGTCCATATCTAACTTTAACTTGTCAAAACGTAACTTTAACTTGTTAAAAATGTACTTTAACTTGTAAAAAACGTACTTTAACTTGTAAAAAACGCACTTCAACTTGTAAAAAATGTACTTTAACTTATAAAAATGTAATTTTAATGTGTCAAAACGTAACTTTAAGTTGTTAAAACGTAACTTTAACTAAAAAAAAAGTACTTTAATTTGTAAAAAATATACATTAACTTGTAAAAAACATACTTTAACTTGTAAAAAACATACTTTAACTTGTTAAAAAGTTACTTTAACTTGTCAAAACGTAAGTTTAACTTGTTAAAAACATACTTTAACTTTTAAAAAACATAATTAAACTTATAAAAACGTGACTATAACTTGTAAAAAACGTACTTTAACTTGCTAAATGTAATTTTAATGTGTCAAAACGTAATTTTAAGTTGTTAAAACGTAACTTTAACTGGTAAAAATTGTACTTTAACTTGTAAAAAACGTACTTCAACTTGTAAAAGACTTACTTTAACTTGTAAAACACGTACTTCGACTTGTAAAAAATGTATTTTAACTTGTAAAAAACGTATTTTAACGTGTCCAAATGTAACTTTAACTTGTTAAAAACGTACTTTAACTTGAAAAAAACGTAATTTAACTTGTCAATATATAACTTTAACTTGTCAAAACGTAACTTTAACTTGTTAAAAATTTATTTTAACGTGTAAAAAACGTACTTTAACTTGTAAAAATCGCACTTCAACTTGTAAAAAACGTACTTTAACTTGTCAAAATGTAATTTTAATGTGTCAAAACGTAAATTTAACTTGTTAAAAACGTACTTTAACTAGTTAAAAACGTACTTCAAATTGTAAAAAACGTAGTTTAACTTGTAAAAAACGTATTTTAACTTGTCATATGTAACTTTAACTTGTCAAAATGGAACTTTAACTTGCTAAAAACGAACTTTAACTTGTAAAAAATGTACTTCAACTTGTCAAAACGTAACTTTAACTTGTCAAAACGTAACTTAAACTTGTTAAAAACATACATTAACTTGTAAAAAATATACTTTAACTTGTCAAAAATGTTGTTTAACTTAAACAAATGTACTTTAACTTGTAAAAAACGAACTTCAACTTGTAAAACAATTACTTTAACTTGTAAAAAAACGTACTTCAACTTGTAAAAAACGTACTTGAACTTGTAAAAAACGTATTTTAACGTGTCAAATTGTAACTTTAACTTGTCAAAATGTAACTTGAACTTGTTAAAAAGTAACTTTAACTTGTCAAAACGTAAGTTTAACTTGTTAAAACCATACTTTAACTTTTAAAAAACATAATTAAACTTATCAAAACGTGACTTTAACTTGTAAAAAACGTACTTTAACTTGCTAAATGTAATTTTAATGTGTCAAAACGTAATTTTAAGTTGTTAAAACGTAACTTTAACTGGTAAAAATTGTACTTTAACTTGTAAAAAACGTACTTCAACTTGTAAAAAACTTACTTTAACTTGTAAAACACGTACTTCGACTTGTAAAAAATGTATTTTAACTTGTAAAATAAAGTATTTTAACGTGTCCAAATGTAACTTTAACTTGTTAAAAACGTACTTTAACTTGAAACAAACGTAATTTAACTTGTCAATATGTAACTTTAACTTGTCAAAACGTAACTTTAACTTGTTAAAAATTTATTTTAACTTGTAAAAAACGTACTTTAACTTGTAAAAATCGCACTTCAACTTGTAAAAAACGTACTTTAACTTGTCAAAATGTAATTTTAATGTGTCAAAACGTAAATTTAACTTGTTAAAAACGTACTTTAACTAGTTAAAAACGTACTTCAAATTGTAAAAAACGTAGTTTAACTTGTAAAAAACGTATTTTAACTTGTCATATGTAACTTTAACTTGTCAAAATGGAACTTTAACTTGCTAAAAACGTACTTTAACTTGTAAAAAATGTACTTTAACTTGTCAAAACGTAACTTTAACTTGTCAAAACGTAACTTAAACTTGTTAAAAACATACATTAACTTGTAAAAAATATACTTTAACTTGTCAAAAATGTTTTTTAACTTGAAACAAATGTACTTTAACTTGTAAAAAACGAACTTCAACTTGTAAAACAATTACTTTAACTTGTAAAAAAACGTACTTCAACTTGTAAAAAACGTACTTCAACTTGTAAAAAACGTATTTTAACGTGTCAAATTGTAACTTTAACTTGTCAAAATGTAACTTTAACTTGTTAAAAACGTACTTTAACTTGTAAAAACCGTACTTTAACTTGTAAAAAACGTACTTTAACTTGTCAAAACGTAACTTTAACTTGTAAAAAAATACATTAACTTATAAAAAATATACTTTAACTTTTCAAATATGTTGTTTAACTTGAAACAAATGTACTTTAACTTGTAAAAAATGAACTTCAACTTCTAAAACAAATAATTGAACTTGTAAAAAACGTACTTCAACTTGTAAAAAACGTACGTTCACTTGTAAAAAACATATGTTAACGTGTCAAAATGTAACTTTAACTTGTAAAAACGTACTTTAACTTGTTAAAAATGTACTTTAACTTGTAAAAAACGTACTTTAACTTGTCAAAACGTAACTTTAACTTGTTAAATACGTACTTCAACTTGTTAAAAACATACTTTAACTTTTAAAAAACGTATTTTAACTTGTCAAAATGTAACTTTAACTTGTTAAAACGGAACTTTAACTTGTTAAAAACGTACTTTAACTTGTAAAAAACATACTTTAACTTGTCAAAAAGTAACTTTAACTTGTCAAAACGTAAGTTTAACTTGTTAAAATCATTCTTTAACTTTTAAAAAACGTAATTTTACTTGCCACAACAAAACTTTATATTGTAAAAAACGTACTTTAACTTGTAAAAAACATAATTAAACTTATTAAAACGTAACTTTAACTTGTAAAAAACGTACTTTAACTTGTCAAAATGTAACTTTAATGTGTCAAAGCGTCACTTTAAGTCGTTAAAACGTAACTTTAACTTGTAAAAATGTACTTTAACTTGTAAAAAACGTACTTCAACTTGTAAAACACTTACTTTAACTTGTAAAAAACGTACTTTAACTTGTAAAAAACGTACTTTATAATGTGTCAAAACGTAACTTTAAAGTAGGTTTAAGTAAGTTTAAAATTACGTTTTGACACATTAAAATTAACATTTTGACAAGTTAGCGTACGTTTTTTATAAGTTAAAGTTACGTTTTGACAAATAAAATTACGTTTTTAACAAGTTAAAGTATATTTGTTACAAGTTAAACCACATTTTTGACAAGTTAAAGTACGTTTTTTACAACTGAATGCATGTTTTTAACAATTTAAACTTCTGTTTTGACCAGTTAAGGTTACGTTTTCACAAGTTAAAGTAGGTTTTTTACAAGTTAAAGTTACGTCTTGACAAGTTAAAGTAGGGTTTTTACAAGTTAAAGTACGTTTTGACAAGTTAAAGTACGTTTTTTATAAGTTAAAGCACGTTTTTTACAACTTGAAGTACATTTTTAAAAGTTAAAGTACATTTTTTACAAGTTAAACCACATTTTTGACGAGTTAAAGTAAGTTTTTTCAAAGTTAATGTGTGTTTTTAACAAGTTAAACTTACGTTTTGACAATTTAAAGTAGGTTTTTTACAAGTTAAATTACATTTTTTACTAGTTGAAGTACGTTTTTACAAGTTAAAGTACATTTGTTACAAGTTAAACCACATTTTTGACAAGTTCAAGTACATTTTTTACAAGTTAATGTATGTTTTTAAAAAGTAAAACTCACGTTTTGACAAGTTAAAGTTACGTTTTGACAAGTTAAAACTTACGTTTTGACAAGTTAAAGTTACGTTTTGACAAGTTAAAACTTACGTTTTGACAAGTTAAAGTTACGTTTTGACACATTAAAATTACATTTTGACAAGTTAAACTACGTTTTTTATAAGATAAAGTTACGTTTTGACAAGTTAAATTACATTTTTAACAAGTTAAACTTACATTTTGAGAAATTGAAGTTACGTTTGACAAGTTAAAGTAGGGTTTTTACAAGTTAAAGTACATTTTTTACAAGTTGAAGTAAGTTTTTACAAGTTAAGTTGTTACAAGTTAAACCACATTTTTGACAAGTTAAAGTACGTTTTTTACAAGTTAATATATGTTTTTAAAATGTTAAACTTACGTTTTGACAAGTTAAAGTTACGTTTTGACAAGTTAAATTAGGTTTTTTACAAGTTAAAGTACATTTTTTACAAGTTAAAGTTACGTTTTGACAAGTTAAAGTTACATTTTGACACGTTAAAATACGATTTTTACAAGTTAAAGTACGTTTTTTACAAGTTAAAGCAAGTGTTTTACAAGTTTAAGTACGTTTTTTACAAGTTGAAGTACGTTTTTTACAAGTTAAACTTACGTTTTAACAACTTAAAGTTACGTTTTGAAAAATTACATTTTGACAAGTTAATGTACGTTTTTTATAAGTTAAAGTTACGTTTTGACAAGTTAAATTACGTTTTTAACAAGTTAAATTTATGTTTTGACAAATTAAAGTTAGGTTTTGTCAAGTTAAATTACGTTTTTTACATGTTAAAGTACGTTTTGTACAAGTTAAAGTACAATTTTTACAAGTTAAATTACGTTTTTTACAAGTTAAAGTACGGTTTTTATCATGAAAGTTACATTTTGGCACGTTAAAGTACGTTTTTTAGAAGTTAAAATACGTTTATTAGAAGTTAAAGTAAGTGTTTTACAAGTTGAAGTACGTTTTTTACAAGTTAAAGTATATTTTCTACAAGAAAAAGTTACGTTTTGACAAGTTAAAGTTACATTTTGACACGTTAAAATACGTTTTTTACAAGTTAAAGTACGCTTTTTACAAGTAAAAGCAAGTGTTTTACAAGTTTAAGTACGTTTTTTACAAGTTGAAGTACGTTTTTTACAAGATAAAGTTACGTTTTAACAACTTAAAGTTACGTTTTGACAAATTAAAATTACATTTTGACAAGTTAAAGTACGTTTTATATAAGTTAAAGTTACGTTTTGACAAGTTAAATTACGTTTTTAACAAGTTAAACTTACGTTTTGACAAATTAAAGTTAAGTTTTGACAAGTTAAAGTAGGGTTTTTACAAGTTAAAGTACATTTTTTACAAGTTGAAGTACGTTTTTACAAGTTAAAGTACATTTGTTACAAGTTAAACCACATTTTTGAAAAGTTAAAGTACATTTTTTTACATGTTAATGTATGTTTTTAAAAAGTTAAACTTACGTTTTGACAAGTTAATGTTACATTTCGACAAGTTAAAGTAGGTTTTTTACAAGTTAAAGTACGTTTTTTACAAGTTAAAGCAAGTGTTTTACAAGTTGAAGTACGGGTTTTACAAGTTGAAGTACGTTTTTTACAAGTTAAAGTTACGTTTTGACACATTAAAATTACATGTTGACAAGTTAAAGTACGTTTTTTATGAGTTAAAGTTACGTTTTGACAAGTTAAATTACATTTTTAACAAGTTAAACTTTCGTTTTGACAAATTAAAGTTATGTTTTGACAAGTTAAACTGAAGTACGTTTTTTACAAGTTAAAATACATTTTTTACAAGTTAAACTTACGTTTTAACAACTTAAAGTTACGTTTTGACACATTAAAATTACATTTTGACAAGTTAAACTACGTTTTTTACAAGTTAAAATTACGTTTTAACGAGTTAAATTACGTTTTTTGCAAGTTAAACTTACGTTTTGACACGTTAAAGTTACGCCTTGACAAGTTAAAGTAGGTTTTTACAAGTTAAAGTACGTTTTTTACAAGTTGAAATACGTTTTTTACAAGTTAAATTACATTTGTTCTAAGTTAAACCACATTGTTGACAAGTTAAATTACGTTTTTTTACAAGTTAATGTATGTTTTTAACAAGTTAAACTTACGTTTTGACAAGTTAAAGTTACGTTTTGACAAGTTAAAGTACGTTTTTAACAAGTTAAAGTTACGTTTTTAACAAGTTAAAGTACCTTTTTTACAAGTTAAAGTACATTTGTTACAAGTTTAACCACATTTTTGACAAGTTAAATTACGTTTTTTACAAGTTAATGTATGTTTTTTACAAGTTATAATTATGTTTTGACAAGTTAAAGTTACGTTTTGACTAGTTAAACTACATTTTTTACAATTTAAAGTACGTTTTTACAAGTTAAAGTACATTTTTTACAAGTTAAACCACATTTTTGACAAGTTAAAGTACATTTTTTACAAGTGAATGTATGTTTTTAACAAGTTAAAGTTACGTTTTGACAACTTAAAGTACGTTTTTTACAAGTTAAAGTACGTTTTTTACAAGTTAAAGTACGTTTTTAACAAATTAAAGCTACGTTTTGACAAGTTAAAATACGTTTTTTACAAGTTAAAGTACGTTTTTTACAAGTTAAAGTACGTTTTTAACAAGTAAAACTTACGTTTTGACAAGTTAAAGTTACATTTTGACACGTTAAAATACGTTTTTTACAAGTTAAAGTACGCTTTTTACAACTTAAAGCAAATGTTTAACAAGTTGAAGTACGTTTTTTACAAGTTGAGGTACGTTTTTTACAAGTAAAAGTTACGTTTTAACAACTTAAAGTTACGTTTTGACACATTAAAATTACATTTTGACAAGTTAAAGTACGTTTTTTATAAGTTAAAGTTACGTTTTGACAAGTTAAATTTCGTTATGAACAAGTTAAACTTACGTTTTTACAAATTGAAGTTACGTTTTGACAAGTTAAAGTAGGTTTTTTACAAGTTAAAGTACGTTTTTTACAAGTTAAAGTACGTTTTTTACAAGTTAAATACGTTTTTAACAAATTAAAGTTACGTTTTGAATAGTTAAAGAATGTTATTTACAAGTTAAAGTACGTTTTTAACAAGTTAAAATACATTTTTTACAAGTTAAACTTACGTTTTAACAAATTGAAGTTACGTTTTGACAAGTTAAAGTAGGTTTTTTACAAGTTAAAGTACGTTTTTTACAAGTTGAAGTACGTTTTTTCAAGTTAAAGTACATTTGATACAAGTTAAACCACATTTTTGACAATTTAAAGTACGTTTTTTTCAAGTTAATGTATGTTTTTAAAAAGTTAAACTTACGTTTTGACAAGTTAAAGTTATGTTTTGACAAGTTAAAGTTACGTTTTGACAAGTTAAAGTACGTTTTTTACAAGTTAAAGTACGATTTTTACAAGTTAAAGTACGTTTTTCACTAGTTAAAGCAAGTGTTTTACAAGTTGAAGTACCTTTTTTACAAATTGAAGTACGTTTTTTACAAGTTAAAGTTACATTTTAACAACTTAAAGTTACGTTTTGACACATTAAAATTATTATGACAAGTTAAATTAGGTTTTTTATAAGTTAAAGTTACTTTTTGGCAAGTTAAATTACGTTTTTAACAAGTTAAACTTACGTTTTTTACAAGTTTAAGTTACGTTTTTAACAAGTTAAAGTTACATTTTGATAAGTTAATTTACGTTTTTTTAAAAGTTGAAATACGTTTTTAACAAGTTAAAGTTACATTTTGACAAGTTAAAGGCACATTTTGACACGTTAAAATACGTTTTTAGAAGTTAAAGTACGTTTTTTACAAGTTAAAGTACATTTGTTACAAGTTAAACCATTTTTTTGACAACTTAAATTACGTTTTTTACAAGTTAATGTATGTTTTTAACAAGTGACAAGTTAAAGTTACGTTTTGACAAGTTAAAGTAGGTTTTTTACAAGTTAAAGTACGTTTTTTACAAGTTGAAGTACGTTTTTTAAATGTTAAATTACATTTGTTCTAAGTTAAACCACATTGTTGACAAGTTAAATTACGTTTTTTTACAAGTTAATGTATGTTTTTAACAAGTTAAACTTACGTTTTGACAAGTTAGACTTACGTTTTGACAAGTTAAAGTAGGTTTTTTACATGTTAAAGTTATGTTTTTAACAAGTTAAAGTACGTTTTTTACAAGTTAAAGTACATTTGTTACAAGTTTAACCACATTTTTGACAAGTTAAATTACGTTTTTTACAAGTTAATGTATGTTTTTTACAAGTTAAAACTACGTTTTGACAAGTTAAAGTTACGTTTTTGACAAGTTAAACTACGTTTTTTACAATTTAAAGTACGTTTTTACAAGTTAAAGTACATTTGTTACAAGTTAAACCACATTTTTGACAAGTTAAAGTACGTTTTTTACAAGTGAATGTATGTTTTTAACAAGTTAAAGTAACATTTTGACAAGTTAAAGTACGTTTTTTACAAGTTAAAGTTACGTTTTTTACAAGTTAAAGTACGTTTTTAACAAATTAAAGTTACGTTTTGACAAGTTAAAATACTTTTTTACAAGTTAAAGTACGTTTTTTACAAGTTAAAGTACGTTTTTAACAAGTAAAACTTACGTTTTGACAAGTTAAATTACATTTTGACACGTTAAAATACATTTTTTACAAGTTAAAGTACGCTTTTTACAAGTTAAAGCAAATGTTTTACAAGTTGAAGTACGTTTTTTACAAGTTGAGGTACGTGTTTTACAATTTAAAGTTACGTTTTAACAACTTAAAGTTACGTTTTGACACATTAAAATTACATTTTGACAAGTTAAAGTACGTTTTTTATAAGTTAAAGTTACGTTTCGACAAGTTAAATTACGTTCTGAACAAGTTAAACTTACGTTTTGACAAATTAAAGTTTTGTTTTGACAAGTTAAAGTAGGTTTTTTACAAGTTAAAGTACGTTTTTTATAACTTGAAGTAAGTTTTTTCCAGTTAAAGTACATTTGTTACAAGTTAACCACATTTTTGACAAGTTAAATTACGTTTTTTACAAGTTAATGTATGTTTTTTACAAGTGACAAGTTAAAGTTACGTTTTGATAAGTTAAAGTAGGTTTTTTACAAGTTAATGTATGTTTTTTACAAGTTAAAGTTACGTTTTGACAAGTTAATTAAAGTTACGTTTTGACAAGTTAAAGTACGTTTTTTACATGTTAAAGTACGTTTTTTACAAGTTAAAGTACGTTTTTTACAAGTTAAAGTACGTTTTTTACAAGTTAAATACGTTTTTAACAAATTAAAGTTACGTTTTGAATAGTTAAAGAATGTTATTTACAAGTTAAAGTACGTTTTTAACAAGTTAAAGTACGTTTTTTACAAGTTAAAGTACTTTTGTTACAAGTTAAACCACATTTTTGACAAGTTAAATTACGTTTTTTACAAGTTAATGTATGTTTTTAACAAGTGACAAGTTAAAGTTACGTTTTGACAAGTTAAAGTAGGTTTTTTACAAGTTAAATTATGTTTTTAACAAGTTAAACTTACGTTTTGACAAGTTAAATTAGGTTTTTTACAAGTTAAAGTTACGTTCTGACAAGTTAAAGTATGTTTTTTACAAGTTAAAGTACATTTTTTACAAGTTAAAGTTACGTTTTGACAAGTTAAAGTTATATTTTGATAAGTTAAATTACGTTTTTTTACAAGTTAAAGTACGTTTTTAACAAGTTAAAGTTACATTTTGACAAGTTAAAGTTACATTTTGACACGTTAAAATACGTTTTTTACAAGTTAAAGTACGTTTTTTACAAGTTAAAGTACATTTGTTACAAGTTAAACCACATTTTTGACAAGTTAAATTACGTTTTTTACAAGTTAATGTATGTTTTTTACAAGTTAAAGTTACGTTTTGACAAGTTAAACTACGTTTTTTACAATTTTAAGTACGTTTTTACAAGTTAAAGTACATTTGTTACAAGTTAAACCACATTTTTGACAAGTTAAAGTACGTTTTTTACAAGTAAATGTATGTTTTTAACAAGTCAAAGTAACATTTTGACAAGTTAAAGTACGTTTTTTACAAGTTAAAGTTACGTTTTTTACAAGTTAAAGTACGTTTTTAACAAATTAAAGTTACGTTTTGACAAGTTAAAATACTTTTTTACAAGTTAAAGTACGTTTTTTACAAGTTAAAGTACGTTTTTAACAAGTAAAACTTATGTTTTGACAAGTTAAATTACATTTTGACACGTTAAAATACGTTTTTTACAAGTTAAAGTACGCTTTTTACAAGTTAAAGCAAATGTTTTACAAGTTGAAGTACGTTTTTTACAAGTTGAGGTACGTGTTTTACAATTTAAAGTTACGTTTTAACAACTTAAAGTTACGTTTTGACACATTAAAATTACATTTTGACAAGTTAAAGTACGTTTTTTAAAAGGTAAAGTTACGTTTTGACAAGTTAAATTACGTTCTGAACAAGTTAAACTTACGTTTTGACAAATTAAAGTTTTGTTTTGACAAGTTAAAGTAGGTTTTTTACAAGTTAAAGTACGTTTTTTATAACTTGAAGTAAGTTTTTTCCAGTTAAAGTACATTTGTTACAAGTTAAACCACATTTTTGACAAGTTAAATTACGGTTTTTACAAGTTAATGTATGTTTTTTACAAGTGACAAGTTAAAGTTACGTTTTGACAAGTTAAAGTAGGTTTTTTACAAGTTAATGTATGTTTTTTACAAGTTAAAGTTACGTTTTGACAAGTTAATTTAAGTTACGTTTTGACAAGTTAAAGTACGTTTTTTACAAGTTAAAGTACGTTTTTTACAAGTTAAAGAACGTTTTTTACAAGTTAAAGTACGTTTTTTACAAGTTAAATACGTTTTTAACAAATTAAAGTTACGTTTTGAATAGTTAAAGTACGTTATTTACAAGTTAAATTACGTTTTTAACAAGTTAAAGTACGTTTTTTACAAGTTAAAGTACTTTTGTTACAAGTTAAACCACATTTTTGACAAGTTAAATTACGTTTTTTACAAGTTAATGTATGTTTTTAACAAGTGACAAGTTAAAGTTACGTTTTGACAAGTTAAAGTAGGTTTTTTACAAGTTAAATTATGTTTTTAACAAGTTAAACTTACGTTTTGACAAGTTAAAGTTACGTTTTGAAAAGTTAAAGTAGGTTTTTTACAAGTTAAAGTTACGTTCTGACAAGTTAAGGTATGTTTTTTACAAGTTAAAGTACATTTTTTACAAGTTAAAGTTACGTTTTGACAAGTTAAAGTTATATTTTGATAACTTAAATTACGTTTTTTTACAAGTTGAAGTACGTTTTTAACAAGTTAAAGTTACATTTTGACAAGTTAAAGTTACATTTTGACACGTTAAAATACGTTTTTTACAAGTTAAAGTACGTTTTTTACAAGTTAAAGTACGTTTTTAACAAGTAAAACTTACGTTTTGACAAGTTAAATTACATTTTGACACGTTAAAATACGTTTTTTACAAGTTAAAGTACGCTTTTTACAAGTTAAAGCAAATGTTTTACAAGTTGAAGTACGTTTTTTACAAGTTGAGGTACGTGTTTTACAAGTTAAAGTTACGTTTTAACAACTTAAAGTTACGTTTTGACACATTAAAATTACATTTTGACAAGTTAAAGTACGTTTTTTATAAGTTAAAGTTACGTTTTGACAAGTTAAATTACGTTCTGAACAAGTTAAACTTACTTTTTGACAAATTAAAGTTTTGTTTTGACATGTTAAAGTAGGTTTTTTACAAGTTAAAGTACGTTTTTTATAACTTGAAGTAAGTTTTTTCCAGTTAAAGTACATTTGTTACAAGTTAAACCACATTTTTGACAAGTTAAATTTCGTTTTTTACAAGTTAATGTATGTTTTTTACAAGTGACAAGTTAAAGTTACGTTTTGACAAGTTAAAGTAGGTTTTTTACAAGTTAATGTATGTTTTTTACAAGTTAAAGTTACGTTTTGACAAGTTAATTAAAGTTACGTTTTGACAAGTTAAAGTACGTTTTTTACAAGTTAAAGTACGTTTTTTACAAGTTAAAGAACGTTTTTTACAAGTTAAAGTACGTTTTTACAAGTTAAATACGTTTTTAACAAATTAAAGTTACGTTTTGAATAGTTAAAGTACGTTATTTACAAGTTAAAGTACGTTTTTAACAAGTTAAAGTACGTTTTTTAAAAGTTAAAGTACTTTTGTTACAAGTTAAACCACATTTTTGACAAGTTAAATTACGTTTTTTACAAGTTAATGTATGTTTTTAACAAGTGACAAGTTAAAGTTACGTTTTGACAAGTTAAAGTAGGTTTTTTACAAGTTAAATTATGTTTTTAACAAGTTAAACTTACGTTTTGACAAGTTAAAGTTACGTTTTGACAAGTTAAAGTAGGTTTTTTACAAGTTAAAGTTACGTTCTGACAAGTTAAAGTATGTTTTTTACAAGTTAAAGTACATTTTTTACAAGTTAAAGTTACGTTTTGACAAGTTAAAGTTATATTTTGATAAGTTAAATTACGTTTTTTTACAAGTTGAAGTACGTTTTTTACAAGTTAAAGTACGTTTTTAACAAGTAAAACTTACGTTTTGACAAGTTAAATTACATTTTGACACGTTAAAATACGTTTTTTACAAGTTAAAGTACGCTTTTTACAAGTTAAAGCAAATGTTTTACAAGTTGAAATACGTTTTTTACAAGTTGAGGTACGTGTTTTACAAGTTAAAGTTGCGTTTTAACAACTTAAAGTTACGTTTTGACACATTAAAATTACATTTTGACAAGTTAAAGTACGTTTTTTATAAGTTAAAGTTACGTTTTGACAAGTTAAATTACGTTCTGAACAAGTTAAACTTACGTTTTGACAAATTAAAATTTTGTTTTGACAAGTTAAAGTAGGTTTTTTACAAGTTAAAGTACGTTTTTTATAACTTCAAGTAAGTTTTTTCCAGTTAAAGTACATTTGTTACAAGTTAAACCACATTTTTGACAAGTTAAATTACGTTTTTTACAAGTTAATGTATGTTTTTTACAAGTGACAAGTTAAAGTTACGTTTTGACAAGTTAAAGTAGGTTTTTTACAAGTTAATGTATGTTTTTTACAAGTTAAAGTTACGTTTTGACAAGTTAATTAAAGTTACGTTTTGACAAGTTAAAGTACGTTTTTTACAAGTTAAAGTACGTTTTTTACAAGTTAAAGTACGTTTTTTACAAGTTAAAGTACGTTTTTTACAAGTTAAATACGTTTTTAACAAGTTAAAGTTACGTTTTGAATAGTTAAAGTACGTTATTTACAAGTTAAAGTACGTTTTTAACAAGTTAAAGTACGTTTTTTACAAGTTAAAGTACTTTTGTTACAAGTTAAACCACATTTTTGACAAGTTAAATTACGTTTTTTACAAGTTAATGTATGTTTTTAACAAGTGACAAGTTAAAGTTACGTTTTGACAAGTTAAAGTAGGTTTTTTACAAGTTAAATTATGTTTTTAACAAGTTAAACTTACGTTTTGACAAGTTAAAGACTTTAACTCTTCAAAACAGAACTTTAACTTTACAAAATGTAACTTTAACTTGTCAAAATGTAACTTTAACTTGTAAAAAACGTAACTATAACTTGTCAAAATGCAACTTTAACTTGTCAAAACGTAACTTTAATTTCTAAAAAGTGCAACTTTAACTTGTCAAAATGTAACTTTAACTTATCAAAACGTAACTTTAACATATAAAACCGTATCTTCCACTTGTCAAAATGTAACTTTAAAATGTCCAAATATAACTTTATTTTTTCAAATCGTATCTTAAACTTGTCAAAATGTAACTTTAACTCTTCAAAACGTAACTTAAACTTGTCAAAATGTAACTTTAACTTGTTAAAATGTAACTTTAACTTGTCAAAATGTAACGTTAACTTGTCAAAACGTAACTTTAACTTGTCAAAATGTAACTTTTAAATGTCAAAATATAACTTTAACTTGTATGATCGTAACTTCACCTTGTCAAAATGTAACTTTAACTCTTCAAAATGTAACTTTAACTTGTCAAAATTTAACTTTAACTTGTAAAAATGTAACTTTAACTTGTAAAAAGTTTAACTTTAACTTGTCTAAATGTAACTTTACCTTATCAAAACGTAACTTTAACATATAAAACCGTATCTTTAACTTGTCAAAAATGTAACTTTTAAATGTCAAAATATGACTTTAACTTGTAAAATCGTAACTTCAACTTGTCAAAATGTAACTTTAACTCTTCAAAACATAACTTTAACTTGTCAAAGTGTAACTTTAGCTTATCAAAATGTAACTTTAACTTGTCAAAACATAACTTTAACTTGTAAAAAGTGTAACTTTAACTTATCAACACGTAACTTTAACTTATAAAACCGTATCTTCAACTTGTCAAAATGTAACTTTAAAATGTCAAAATATAACTTTAACTTGTAAAATCGTAACTTCAACTTGTCAAAATGTAACTTTAACTTGTCAAAGTGTAACTTTAACTTGTCAAAATGTAACTTTAACTTGTAAAAAGTGTAACTTTAACTTATCAACACGTAACTTTAACTTATAAAACCGTATCTTCAACTTGTCAAAATGTAACTTTAAAATGTTAAAATATAACTTTAACTTGTCAAATCGTATCTTAAACTTGTCAAAATGTAACTTTAACTCTTCAAAACTTAGCTTTAACTTGTCAAAATTTAATGTTAACTTGTCAAAATGTAACTTTATCTTGTAAAAAGTGTAACTTTAACTTATCAACACGTAACTTTAACTTATAAAACCGTATCTTCAACTTGTCAAGTTGTAACTTTAAAATATTAAAATATAACTTTAACTTGTCAAATCGTATCTTAAACTTGTCAAAATGTAACTTTAACTCTTCAAAACGTAGCTTTAACTTGTCAAAATTTAACTTTAACTTGTCAAAACGTAACTTTAACTTGTCAAACCGTAACTTAAACTTGTCAAAACGTAACTTTAACTTGTAATAAACGTAGCTTTAACTTGTAAAAAGTGTAAATTTATCTTGTGAAAATGTAACTTTAACTTATCAAAACGTAACTTTAACTTATAAAACCGTATCTTCAACTTGTCAAAATGTAACTTTAACTCTTCAAAAAAGAACTTTAACTTTACAAAATGTAACTTTAACTTGTCAAAACGTAACTTTAACTTGTAAAAAACGTAACTATAACTTGTCAAAATGTAACTTTAACTTGTCAAAACGTAACTTTAATTTCTAAAAAGTGCAACTTTAACTTGTCAAAATGTAACTTTAACTTATCAAAACGTAACTTTAACATATAAAACCGTATCTTCCACTTGTCAAAATGTAACTTTAAAATGTCCAAATATAACTTTATTTTTTCAAATCGTATCTTAAACTTGTCAAAATGTAACTTTAACTCTTCAAAACGTAACTTTAACTAGTCATAATTTAACTTTAACACTTCAAAACGTAACTTTAACTTGTCAAAATGTAAATTTAACTTGTCAAAATGTAACTTTAACATGTCAAAATGTAACGTTAACTTGTCAAAACGTAACTTTAACTTGTCAAAATGTAACTTTTAAATGTCAAAATATAACTTTAACTTGTATGATCGTAACTTCACCTTGTCAAAATGTAACTTTAACTCTTCAAAATGTAACTTTAACTTGTCAAAATTTAACTTTAACTTGTAAAAATGTAACTTTAACTTGTAAAAAGTTTAACTTTAACTTGTCTAAATGTAACTTTACCTTATCAAAACGTAACTTTAACATATAAAACCGTATCTTTAACTTGTCAAAATATAACTTTTAAATGTCAAAATATGACTTTAACTTGTAAAATCGTAACTTCAACTTGTCAAAATGTAACTTTAACTCTTCAAAACATAACTTTAACTTGTCAAAGTGTAACTTTAGCTTATCAAAATGTAACTTTAACTTGTAAAAACGTAACTTTAACTTGTAAAAAGTGTAACTTTAACTTATCAACACGTAACTTTAACTTATAAAACCGTATATTCAACTTGTCAAAATGTAACTTTAAAATGTCAAAATATAACTTTAACTTGTCAAATCGTATCTTAAACTTGTCAAAATGTAACTTTAATTCTTCAAAATGTAACTTTAACTTGTCAAAATTTAACTTTAACTTGTAAAAATGTAACTTTAACTTGTAAAAAGTTTAACTTTAACTTGTCTAAATGTAACTTTACCTTATCAAAACGTAACTTTAACATATAAAACCGTATCTTTAACTTGTCAAAATGTAACTTTTAAATGTCAAAATATGACTTTAACTTGTAAAATCGTAACTTCAACTTGTCAAAATGTAACTTTAACTCTTCAAAACATAACTTTAACTAGTCAAAATGTAACTTTAACTTATCAAAATGTAACTTTAACTTGTCAAAACGTAACTTTAACTTGTAAAAAGTGTAACTTTAACTTATCAACACGTAACTTTACCTGATAAAACCGTATCTTCAACTTGTCAAAATGTAACTTTAAAATGTCAAAATATAACTCTAACTTGTAAAATCGTAACTTCAACTTGTCAAAATGTAACTTTAACTCTTCAAAACATAACTTTAACTTGTCAAAGTGTAACTTTAACTTGTCAAAATGTAACTTTAACTTGTCAAAACGTAACTTTAACTTGTAAAAAGTGTAACTTTAACTTATAAACACGTAACTTTAACTTATAAAACCGTAACTTCAACTTGTCAAAATGTAACTTTAAAATGTTAAAATATAACTTTAACTTGTCAAATCGTATCTTAAACTTGTCAAAATGTAACTTTAACTCTTCAAAACGTAGCTTTAACTTGTCAAAATTTAACTTTAACTTGTCAAAACGTAACTTTAACTTGTAAAAACTGTAACTTTAACTTATCAACACGTAACTTTAACTTATAAAACCGTATCTTCAACTTGTCAAAATGTAACTTTAAAATGTTAAAATATAACTTTAACTTGTCAAATCGTATCTTAAACTTGTCAAAATGTAACTTTAACTCTTCAAAACGTAGCTTTAACTTGTCAAAATATAACTTTAACATGTCAAAATGTAACTTTAACTTGTAAAAACTGTAACTTTAACTTATTAACACGTAACTTTAACTTATAAAACCGTATCTTCAACTTGTCAAAATGTAATTTTAAAATGTTAAAATATAACTTTAACTTGTCAAATCGTATCTTAAACTTGTCAAAATGTAACTTTACCTCTTCAAAACGTAGCTTTAACTTGTCAAAATTTAACTATAACTTGTTAAAACGTAACTTTAACTTGTCAAAAGGTAACTTTAACTTAGTAAAACGTAACTTTAACTTCTATAAAGTGTAACTTTAACTTGTCAAAATGTAACTATAACTTATCAAAACGTAACTTTAACTTATAAAACCGTATAATCAACTTGTCAAAATGTAACTTTAACAATCAAAACGTAACTTTAACTTGTAAAAAACGTAACTATAACTTGTCAAAATGTAACTTTAAATTATCAAAACATAACTTTAACTTGTCAAAAGGTAACTTTAACTTATAAAAACGTAACTTTAACTTCTATAAATTGTAACTTTAACTTGTCAAAATGTAAATTTAACTTATCAAAACGTAACTTTAACTTATAAAACCTTATCTTCAACTTGTCAAAATGTAACTTTAAAATGTCCAAATATAACTTTAACTTGTCAAATCGTATCTTAAACTTGTCAAAATGTAACTTTAACTCTTCAAAACGTAACTTTAACTTGTCATAATTTAACTTTAACTTTTCAAAATGTAACTTTAACTTGTCAAAATGTAACTTTAACTTGTCAAAATGTAATTTTAACTTGTCAAAATGTAACGTTAACTTGTCAAAACGTAACTTAAACTTGTCAAAATGTAACTTTTAAATGTCAAAATATAACTTTAACTTGTATAATCGTAACTTCACCTTGTCAAAATGTAACTTTAACTCTTCAAAACGTAACTTTAACTTGTCAAAATGTAACTTTAACTTGTCAAAATGTAACTTTAACTTGCAAAATGTAACTTTAACTTATCAAAACGTAACTTTAACTTATAAAACCTTATCTTCAACTTGTCAAAATGTAACTTGAAAATGTCAAAATATAACTTTAACTTGTCAAATCGTATCTTAAACTTGTCAAAATGTAACTTTAACTCTTCGAAATGTAACTTTAACTTGTCAAAATTTAACTTTAACTTCTCTAAACGTAACTTTAACTTGTAAAAAGTTTAACTTTAACTTGTCTAAATGTAACTTTACCTTATCAAAACGTAACTTTAACATATAAAACCGTATCTTTAACTTGTCAAAATGACACTTTTAAATGTCAAAATATTACTTTAACTTGTAAAATCGTAACTTCAACTTGTCAAAATGTAACTTTAACTCTTCAAAACGTAACTTTAACTTGTCAAAGTGTAACTTTAACTTGTCAAAACGTAACTTTAACTTGTAAAAAATGTAACTTTAACTTATCAACACGTAACTTTAACTTATAAAACCGTATCTTCAACTTGTCAAAATGTGACTTTAAAATGTCAAAATATAACTTTAACTTTTAAAATCGTAACGTCAACTTGTCAAAATGCAACTTTACCTCTTCAAAACGTAACTTTAACTTGTCAAAGTGTAACTTTAACTTGTCAAAATGTAACTTTAACTTGTCAAAACATAACTTTAACTTGTAAAAAGTGTAACTTTAACTTATCAACACGTAACTTTAACTTATAAAACCGTATCTTCAACTTGTCAAAATGTAACTTTAAATGTTAAAATATAACTTTAACTTGTCAAATCGTATCTTAAACTTGTCAAAATGTAACTTTAACTCTTCAAAACGTAACTTTAACTTGTCAAAATGTAACTTTAACTTGTCAAAACGTAACTTTAACTTGTAAAAAGTGTAACTTTAACTTATCAACACGTAACTTTAACTTATAAAACCGTATCTTCAACTTGTCAAAATGTAACTTTAAAATGTTAAAATATAACTTTAACTTGTCAAATCGTATCTTAAACTTGTCAAAATGTAACTTTAACTCTTCAAAACGTAACTTTAACTTGTCAAAATTTAACTTTAACTCTTCAAAATGTAACTTTAACTTGTCAAAATGTAACTTTAACTTGTCAAAATGTAACGTTAACTTGTCAAAACGTAACTTTAACTTGTCAAAATGTAACTTTTAAATGTCAAAATATAACTTTAACTTGTATAATCGTAACTTCACCTTGTCAAAATGTAACTTTAACTCTTCAAAACGTAACTTTAACTTGTCAAAATGTAACTTTAACTTGTCAAAATGTAACTTTAACTTGCAAAATGTAACTTTAACTTATCAAACGTAACTTTAACTTATAAAACCTTATCTTCGACTTGTCAAAATGTAACTTTAAAATGTCAAAATATAACTTTAACTTGTAAAAATGTAACTTTAACTCTTCAAAATGTAACTTTAACTTGTCAAAATTTAACATTAACTTCTCAAAACGTAACTTTAACTTGTAAAAAGTTTAACTTTAACTTGTCTAAATGTAATTTTACCTTATCAAAACGTAACTTTAACATATAAAACCGTATCTTTAACTTGTCAAAATGTAACTTTTAAATGTTAAAATATAACTTTAACTTGTAAAATCGTAACTTCACCTTGTCAAAATGTAACTTTAACTCTTCAAAACGTAACTTTAACTTGTCAAAGTGTAACTTTAACTTGTCAAAACGTAACTTTAACTTGTAAAAAGTGTAACTTTAACTTATCAACACGTAACTTTAACTTATAAAACCGTATCTTCAACTTGTCAAAATGTAACTTTAAAATGTCAAAATATAACTTTAACTTGTAAAATCGTAACTTCAACTTGTCAAAACGTAACTTTAACTCTTCAAAACGTAACTTTAACTTGTCAAAGTGTAACTTTAACTTGTCAAAATGTAACTTTAACTTGTCAAAACGTAACTTTAACTTGTAAAAAGTGTAACTTTAACTTATCAACACGTAACTTTAACTTATAAAACCGTATCTTAAACTTGTCAAAATGTAACTTTAAAATGTCAAAATATAACTTTAACTTGTCAAATCGTATCTTAAACTTGTCAAAATGTAACTTTAACTCTTCAAAACTTAACTTTAACTTGTCAAAATTTAACTTTAACTTGTCAAAACGTAACTTTAACTTGTAAAAAGTGTAACTTTAACTTATCAACACGTAACTTTAACTTATAAAACCAAATCTTCAACTTGTCAAAATGTAACTTTAAAATGTTAAAATATAACTTTAACTTGTCAAATCGTATCTTAAACTTGTCAAAATGTAACTTTAACTCTTCAAAACGTAGCTTTAACTTGTCATAATTTAACTTTAACTTATCAAAACGTAACTTTAACTTGTAAAAAGTTTAACTTTAACTTGTCTAAATGTAATTTTACCTTATCAAAACGTAACTTTAACATATAAAACCGTATCTTTAACTTGTCAAAATGTAACTTCTAAATGTTAAAATATAACTTTAACTTGTAAAATCGTAACTTCAACTTGTCAAAATGTAACTTTAACTCTTCAAAACGTAACTTTAACTTGTCAAAGTGTAACTTTAACTTGTCAAAACGTAACTTTAACTTGTAAAAAGTGTAACTTTAACTTATCAACACGTAACTTTAACTTATAAAACCGTATCTTCAACTTGTCAAAATGTAACTTTAAAATGTCAAAATATAACTTTAACTTTTAAAATCGTAACTTCAACTTGTCAAAACGTAACTTTAACTCTTCAAAACGTAACTTTAACTTGTCAAAGTGTAACTTTAACTTGTCAAAATGTAACTTTAACTTGTCAAAACGTAACTTTAACTTGTAAAAAGTGTAACTTTAACTTATCAACACGTAACTTTAACTTATAAAACCGTATCTTAAACTTGTCAAAATGTAACTTTAAAATGTCAAAATATAACTTTAACTTGTCAAATCGTATCTTAAACTTGTCAAAATGTAACTTTAACTCTTCAAAATGTAACTTTAACTTGTCAAAATTTAACTTTAACTTCTCTAAACGTAACTTTAACTTGTAAAAAGTTTAACTTTAACTTGTCTAAATGTAACTTTACCTTATCAAAACGTAACTTTAACATATAAAACCGTATCTTTAACTTGTCAAAATGACACTTTTAAATGTCAAAATATTACTTTAACTTGTAAAATCGTAACTTCAACTTGTCAAAATGTAACTTTAACTCTTCAAAACGTAACTTTAACTTGTCAAAGTGTAACTTTAACTTGTCAAAACGTAACTTTAACTTGTAAAAAGCGTAACTTTAACTTATCAACACGTAACTTTAACTTATAAAACCGTATCTTCAACTTGTCAAAATGTGACTTTAAAATGTCAAAATATAACTTTAACTTTTAAAATCGTAACGTCAACTTGTCAAAATGCAACTTTACCTCTTCAAAACGTAACTTTAACTTGTCAAAGTGTAACTTTAACTTGTCAAAATGTAACTTTAACTTGTCAAAACGTAACTTTAACTTGTAAAAAGTGTAACTTTAACTTATCAACACGTAACTTTAACTTATAAAACCGTATCTTCAACTTGTCAAAATGTAACTTTAAATGTTAAAATATAACTTTAACTTGTCAAATCGTATCTTAAACTTGTCAAAATGTAACTTTAACTCTTCAAAACGTAACTTTAACTTGTCAAAATGTAACTTTAACTTGTCAAAACGTAACTTTAACATGTAAAAAGTGTAACTTTAACTTATCAACACGTAACTTTAACTTATAAAACCGTATCTTCAACTTGTCAAAATGTAACTTTAAAATGTTAAAATATAACTTTAACTTGTCAAATCGTATCTTAAACTTGTCAAAATGTAACTTTAACTCTTCAAAACGTAACTTTAACTTGTCAAAATTTAACTTTAACTCTTCAAAATGTAACTTTAACTTGTCAAAATGTAACTTTAACTTGTCAAAATGTAACGTTAACTTGTCAAAACGTAACTTTAACTTGTCAAAATGTAACTTTTAAATGTCAAAATATAACTTTAACTTGTATAATCGTAACTTCACCTTGTCAAAATATAACTTTAACTCTTCAAAACGTAACTTTAACTTGTCAAAATGTAACTTTAACTTGTCAAAATGTAACTTTAACTTGCAAAATGTAACTTTAACTTATCAAACGTAACTTTAACTTATAAAACCTTATCTTCGACTTGTCAAAATGTAACTTTAAAATGTCAAAATATAACTTTAACTTGTCAAATCGTATCTTAAACTTGTAAAAATGTAACTTTAACTCTTCAAAATGTAACTTTAACTTGTCAAAATTT
This sequence comes from Urtica urens, assembly GCA_958296335.1. Classification (NCBI taxonomy): domain Eukaryota; kingdom Viridiplantae; phylum Streptophyta; class Magnoliopsida; order Rosales; family Urticaceae; genus Urtica; species Urtica urens. Next base: position 377,157 of record CATQIS010000010.1, read on the forward strand.
AACTTTAACTTCTCAAAACGTAACTTTAACTTGTAAAAAGTTTAACTTTAACTTGTCTAAATGTAATTTTACCTTATCAAAACGTAACTTTAACATATAAAACCGTATCTTTAACTTGTCAAAATGTAACTTTTAAATGTTAAAATATAACTTTAACTTGTAAAATCGTAACTTCACCTTGTCAAAATGTAACTTTAACTCTTCAAAACGTAACTTTAACTTGTCAAAGTGTAACTTTAACTTGTCAAAACGTAACTTTAACTTGTAAAAAGTGTAACTTTAACTTATCAACACGTAACTTTAACTTATAAAACCGTATCTTCAACTTGTCAAAATGTAACTTTAAAATGTCAAAATATAACTTTAACTTTTAAAATCGTAACTTCAACTTGTCAAAAAGTAACTTTAACTCTTCAAAACGTAACTTTAACTTGTCAAAGTGTAACTTTAACTTGTCAAAATGTAACTTTAACTTGTCAAAACGTAACTTTAACTTGTAAAAAGTGTAACTTTAACTTATCAACACGTAACTTTAACTTATAAAACCGTATCTTAAACTTGTCAAAATGTAACTTTAAAATGTCAAAATATAACTTTAACTTGTCAAATCGTATCTTAAACTTGTCAAAATGTAACTTTAACTCTTCAAAACTTAACTTTAACTTGTCAAAATTTAACTTTAACTTGTCAAAACGTAACTTTAACTTGTAAAAAGTGTAACTTTAACTTATCAACACGTAACTTTAACTTATAAAACCAAATCTTCAACTTGTCAAAATGTAACTTTAAAATGTTAAAATATAACTTTAACTTGTCAAATCGTATCTTAAACTTGTCAAAATGTAACTTTAACTCTTCAAAACGTAGCTTTAACTTGTCATAATTTAACTTTAACTTATCAAAACGTAACTTTAATTTGTAAAAAGTTTAACTTTAACTTGTCTAAATGTAATTTTACCTTATCAAAACGTAACTTTAACATATAAAACCGTATCTTTAACTTGTCAAAATGTAACTTCTAAATGTTAAAATATAACTTTAACTTGTAAAATCGTAACTTCAACTTGTCAAAATGTAACTTTAACTCTTCAAAACGTAACTTTAACTTGTCAAAGTGTAACTTTAACTTGTCAAAACGTAACTTTAACTTGTAAAAAGTGTAACTTTAACTTATCAACACGTAACTTTAACTTATAAAACCGTATCTTCAACTTGTCAAAATGTAACTTTAAAATGTCAAAATATAACTTTAACTTTTAAAATCGTAACTTCAACTTGTCAAAATGTAACTTTAACTCTTCAAAACGTAACTTTAACTTGTCAAAGTGTAACTTTAACTTGTCAAAATGTAACTTTAACTTGTCAAAACGTAACTTTAACTTGTAAAAAGTGTAACTTTAACTTATCAACACGTAACTTTAACTTATAAAACCGTATCTTAAACTTGTCAAAATGTAACTTTAAAATGTCAAAATATAACTTTAACTTGTCAAATCGTATCTTAAACTTGTCAAAATGTAACTTTAACTCTTCAAAACTTAACTTTAACTTGTCAAAATTTAACTTTAACTTGTCAAAACGTAACTTTAACTTGTAAAAAGTGTAACTTTAACTTATCAACACGTAACTTTAACTTGTAAAAAGTTTAACTTTAACTTGTCTAAATGTAATTTTACCTTATCAAAACGTAACTTTAACATATAAAACCGTATCTTTAACTTGTCAAAATGTAACTTCTAAATGTTAAAATATAACTTTAACTTGTAAAATCGTAACTTCAACTTGTCAAAATGTAACTTTAACTCTTCAAAACGTAACTTTAACTTGTCAAAATTTAACTTTAACTCTTCAAAATGTAACTTTAACTTGTCAAAATGTAACTTTAACTTGTCAAAATGTAATTTTAACTTGTCAAAATGTAACGTTAACTTGTCAAAACGTAACTTTAACTTGTGAAAATGTAACTTTTAAATATCAAAATATAACTTTAACTTGTATAATCGTAACTTCACCTTGTCAAAATGTATCTTTAACTCTTCAAAACGTAACTTTAACTTGTCAAAATGTAACTTTAACTTATCAAAACGTAACTTTAACTTATAAAACCGTATCTTCAACTTGTCAAAATGTAACTTTAAAATGTTAAAATATAACTTTAACTTGTCAAATCGTATCTTTAACTTGTCAAAATTTAACTATAACTTGTCAAAACGTAACTTTAACTTGTCAAAAGGTAACTTTAACTTATTAAAATGTAACTTTAACTTCTATAAAGTGTAACTTTAACTTGTCAAAATGTAACTTTAACTTATCAAAACGTAACTTTAACTTATAAAACCGTATCATCAACTTGTCAATATGTAACTTTAACTCTTCAAAACGGAACTTTAACTTTACAAAATGTAACTTTAACAATCAAAACGTAACTTTAACTTGTAAAAAACGTAACTATAACTTGTCAAAATGTAACTTTACATTATCAAAACATAACTTTAACTTGTCAAAAGGTAACTTTAACTTATTAAAACGTAACTTTAACTTCTATAAAGTGTAACTTTAACTTGTCAAAATGTAACTTTAACTTATCAAAATGTAACTTTAACTTATAAAACCTTATCTTCAACTTGTCAAAATGTAACTTTAAAATGTCCAAATATAACTTTAACTTGTCAAATCGTATCTTAAACTTGTCAAAATGTAACTTTAACTCTTCAAAACGTAACTTTAACTTGTCAAAATTTAACTTTAACTCTTCAAAATGTAACTTTAACTTGTCAAAATGTAACTTTAACTTGTCAAAATGTAATTTTAACTTGTCAAAATGTAACGTTAACTTGTCAAAACGTAACTTTAACTTGTCAAAATGTAACTTTTAAATGTCAAAATATAACTTTAACTTGTATAATCGTAACTTCACCTTGTCAAAATGTATCTTTAACTCTTCAAAACGTAACTTTAACTTGTCAAAATGTAACTTTAACTTATCAAAACGTAACTTTAACTTATAAAACCTTATCTTCAACTTGTCAAAATTAAATTTAAAATGTCAAAATATAACTTTAACTTGTCAAATCGTATCTTAAACATGTAAAAATGTAACTTTAACTTCTCAAAACGTAACTTTAACTTGTAAAAAGTTTAACTTTAACTTGTCTAAATGTAACTTTACCTTATCAAAACGTAACTTTAACATATAAAACCGTATCTTTAACTTGTCAAAATGTCACTTTTAAATGTCAAAATATGACTTTAACTTGTAAAATCGTAACTTCAACTTGTCAAAATGTAACTTTAACTCTTCAAAACGTAACTTTAACTTGTCAAAGTGTAACCTTAACTTGTCAAAACGTAACTTTAACTTGTCAAAACGTAACTTTAACTTGTAAAAAGTGTAACTTTAACTTATCAACACGTAACTTTAACTTATAAAACCGTATCTTCAACTTGTCAAAATGTAACTTTAAAATGTCAAAATATAACTTTAACTTTTAAAATCGTAACTTCAACTTGTCAAAATGTAACTTTAACTCTTCAAAACGTAACTTTAACTTGTCAAAGTGTAACTTTAACTTGTCAAAATGTAACTTTAACTTGTCAAAACGTAACTTTAACTTGTAAAAAGTGTAACTTTAACTTATCAACACGTAACTTTAACTTATAAAACCGTATCTTAAACTTGTCAAAATGTAACTTTAAAATGTCAAAATATAACTTTAACTTGTCAAATCGTATCTTAAACTTGTCAAAATGTAACTTTAACTCTTCAAAACGTAACTTTAACTTGTCAAAATTTAACTTTAACTTGTCAAAACGTAACTTTAACTTGTAAAAAGTGTAACTTTAACTTATCAACACGTAACTTTAACTTATAAAACCGTATCTTCAACTTGTCAAAATGTAACTTTAAAATGTTAAAATATAACTTTAACTTGTCAAATCGTATCTTAAACTTGTCAAAATGTAACTTTAATTCTTCAAAACGTAGCTTTAACTTGTCAAAATATAACTTTAACATGTCAAAATGTAACTTTAACTTGTAAAAACTGTAACTTTAACTTATTAACACGTAACTTTAACTTATAAAACCGTATCTTCAACTTGTCAAAATGTAACTTTAAAATGTTAAAATATAACTTTAACTTGTCAAATCGTATCTTTAACTTGTCAAAATTTAACTATAACTTGTCAAAACGTAACTTTAACTTGTCAAAAGGTAACTTTAACTTATTAAAACGTAACTTTAACTTCTATAAAGTGTAACTTTAACTTGTCAAAATGTAACTTTAACTTATCAAAACGTAACTTTAACTTATAAAACCGTATCATCAACTTGTCAAAATGTAACTTTAACTCTTCAAGACGGAACTTTAACTTTACAAAATGTATCTGTAACAATCAAAACGTAACTTTAACTTGTAAAAAACGTAACTATAACTTGTCAAAATGTAACTTTAAATTATCAAAACATAACTTTAACTTGTCAAAAGGTAACTTTAACTTATTAAAACGTAACTTTAACTTCTATAAAGTGTAACTTTAACTTGTCAAAATGTAACTTTAACTTATCAAAACGTAACTTTAACTTATAAAACCTTATCTTCAACTTGTCAAAATGTAACTTTAAAATGTCCAAATATAACTTTAACTTGTCAAATCGTATCTTAAACATGTAAAAATGTAACTTTAACTTCTCAAAACGTAACTTTAACTTGTAAAAAGTTTAACTTTAACTTGTCTAAATGTAACTTTTAAATGTCAAAATATGACTTTAACTTGTAAAATCGTAACTTCAACTTGTCAAAATGTAACTTTAACTCTTCAAAACGTAACTTTAACTTGTCAAAATGTAACTTTAACTTATCAAAATGTAACTTTAACTTGTCAAAACGTAACTTTAACTCTTCAAAACGTAACTTTAACTTGTCAAAATGTAACTTTAACTTATCAAAATGTAACTTTAACTTGTCAAAACGTAACTTTAACTCGTAAAAAGTGTAACTTTAACTTATCAACACGTAACTTTAACTTATAAAACCGTATCTTCAACTTGTCAAAATGTAACTTTAAAATGTCAAAATATAACTTTAACTTGTAAAATCGTAATTTCAACTTGTCAAAATGTAACTTTAACTCTTCAAAACATAACTTTAACTTGTCAAAGTGTAACTTTAACTTGTCAAAATTTAACTTTAACTTGTCAAAACGTAACTTTAACTTGTAAAAAACGTAACTATAACTTGTCAAAATGTAACGTTAACTTGTCAAAACGTAACTTTAACTTGTAAAAATGTAACTTTTAAATGTCAAAACTTTAACTTGTCAAAATATAACTTTTAAATGTCAAAACTTTAACTTGTCAAAATGTAACTTTTAAATGTCACAACTTTAACTTGTCAAAATGTAAATTTAACTTGTCAAAATGTAACTTTGCAAAATGTAACTTTAACTTATCAAAACGTAACTTTAACTTATAAAACCTTATCTTCAACTAGTCAAAATGTAACTTTAAAATGTCAAAATATAACTTTAACTTGTCAAATCGTAACTTCAACTTGTCAAAATGTAACTTTAACTCTTCAAAATGTAACTTTAACTTGTCAAAATTTAACTTTAATTTGTCAAAACGTAACTTTAACTTGTAAAAAGTTTAACTTTAACTTGTCTAAATGTAACTTTACCTTATCAAAACGTAACTTTAACATATAAACCCGTATCTTTAACTTGTCAAAATGTAACTTTTAAATGTCAAAATATGACTTTAACTTGTAAAATCATAATTTCAACTTGTCAAAATGTAACTTTAACTCTTCAAAACGTAACTTTAACTTGTCAAAGTGTAACTTTAACTTATCAAAATGTAACTTTAACTTGTCAAAACGTAACTTTAACTCGTAAAAAGTGTAACTTTAACTTATCAACACGTAACTTTAACTTATAAAACTGTATCTTCAACTTGTCAAAATGTAACATTAAAATGTCAAAATATAACTTTAACTTGTAAAATCGTAACTTCAACTTGTCAAAATGTAACTTTAACTCTTCAAAACGTAACTTTAACTTGTCAAAGTGTAACCTTAACTTGTCAAAATATAACTTTAACTTGTCAAAACGTAACTTTAACTTGTAAAAAACGTAACTATAACTTGTCAAAATGTAACGTTAACTTGTCAAAACGTAACTTTAACTTGTCAAAATGTAACTTTTAAATGTCAAAACGTAACTTTAACTTGTCAAAGTGTAACTTTAACTTGTCAAAGTGTAACTTTAACTTGCAAAATGTAACTTTAACTTATCAAAACGTAACTTTAACTTATAAAACCTTATTTTCAACTTGTCAAAATGTATCTTTAAAATGTCAAATATAACTTTAACTTGTCAAATCGTATCTTAAACTTGTCAAAACGTAACTTTAACTCTTCAAAATGTAACTTTAACTTGTCAAAATTTAACTTTAACTTGTCAAAACGTAACTTTAACTTGTAAAAAGTTTAACTTTAACTTGTCTAAATGTAACTTTACCTTATCAAAACGTAACTTTAACATATAAAACCGTATCTTTAACTTGTCAAAATGTAACTTTTAAATGTCAAAATATGACTTTAACTTGTAAAATCGTAACTTCAACTTGTCAAAATGTAACTTTAACTCTTCAAAACGTAACTTTAACTTGTCAAAGTGTAACTTTAACTTATCAAAATGTAACTTTAACTTGTCAAAACGTAACTTTAACTCGTAAAAAGTGTAACTTTAACTTATCAACACGTAACTTTAACTTATAAAACCGTATCTTCAACTTGTCAAAATGTAACTTTAAAATGTCAAAATATAACTTTAACTTGTAAAATCGTAACTTCAACTTGTCAAAATGTAACTTTAACTCTTCAAAACGTAACTTTAACTTGTCAAAGTGTAACCTTAACTTGTCAAAATGTAACTTTAACTTGTCAAAACGTAACTTTAACTTGTAAAAAACGTAACTATAACTTCTCAAAATATAACGTTAACTTGTGAAAACGTAACTTTAACTTGTCAAAATGTAACTTTTAAATGTTAAAACGTAACTTTAACTTGTCAAAATGTAAATTTAACTTGTCAAAGTGTAACTTTGCAAAATGTAACTTTAACTTATCAAAACGTAACTTTAACTTATAAAACCTTATCTTCAACTTGTCAGAATGTAACTTTAAAATGTCAAAATATAACTTTAACTTGTCAAATCGTAACTTCAACTTGTCAAAATGTAACTTTAACTCTTCAAGATGTAACTTTAACTTGTCAAAATTTAACTTTAACTTGTCAAAACGTAACTTTAACTTGTAAAAAGTTTAACTTTAACTTGTCTAAATGTAACTTTACCTTATCAAAACGTAACTTTAACATATAAAACGTATCTTTAACTTGTCAAAATGTAACTTTTAAATGTCAAAATATGACTTTAACTTGTAAAATCGTAACTTCAACTTGTCAAAATGTAACTTTAACTCTTCAAAACGTAACTTTAACTTGTCAAAGTGTAACTTTAACTTATCAAAATGTAACTTTAACTTGTCAAATCGTAACTTTTACTCGTAAAAAGTGTAAATTTAACTTATCAACACGTAACTTTAACTTATAAAACCGTATCTTCAACTTGTCAAAATGTAACTTTAAAATGTCAAAATATAACTTTAACTTGTAAAATCGTAATTTCAACTTGTCAAAATGTAACTTTAACTCTTCAAAACATAACTTTAACTTGTCAAAGTGTAACTTTAACTTGTCAAAATGTAACTTTAACTTGTCAAAACGTAACTTTAACTTGTAAAAAACGTAACTATAACTTGTCAAAATGTAACTTTAACTTGTCAAAACGTAACTTTAACTTGTCAAAATGTAACTTTTAAATGTCAAAACTTTAACTTGTCAAAATGTAACTTTTAAATGTCACAACTTTAACTTGTCAAAATGTAACTTTAACTTGTCAAAATGTAACTTTAACTTGCAAAATATAACTTTAACTTATCAAAACGTAACTTTAACTTATAAAACCTTATCTTCAACTTGTCAAAATGTAACTTTAAAATGTCAAAATATAACTTTAACTTGTCAAATCGTATCTTAAACTTGTCAAAATGTAACTTTAACTCTTCAAAATGTAACTTTAACATGTCAAAATTTAACTTTAACTTGTCAAAACGTAACTTTAACTTGTAAAAAGTTTAACTTTAACTTGTCTAAATGTAACTTTTTCTTATCAAAACGTAACTTTAACATATAAAACTGTATCTTTAACTTGTAAAAATGTAACTTTTAAATTTCAAAATATGACTTTAACTTGTAAAATCGTAATGTCAACTTGTCAAAATGTAACTTTAACTCTTCAAAACGTAACTTTAACTTGTCAAAGTGTATTTTTAACTTATCAAAATGTAACTTTAACTTGTCAAAACGTAAGTTTAACTTGTAAAAAGTGTAACTTTAACTTATCAACACGTAACTTTAACTTATAAAACCGTATCTTCAACTTGTCAAAATGTAACTTTAAAATGTCAAAATATAACTTTAACTTGTAAAATTGTAATTTCAACTTGTCAAAATGTAACTTTAACTCTTCATAACGTAACTTTAACTTGTCAAAGTGTAACTTTAACTTGTCAAAATGTAACTTTAACTTGTCAAAACGTAACTTTAACTTGTAAAAAACGTAACTATAACTTGTCAAAATGTAATGTTAACTTGTCAAAACGTAACTTTAACTTGTCAAAATGTAACTTTTAAATGTCAAAACGTAACTTTAACTTGTCAAAATGTAACTTTAACTTGTCAAAATGTAACTTTAACTTGCAAAATGTAACTTTAACTTATCAAAACGTAACTTTAACTTATAAAACCTTATCTTCAACTTGTCAAAATGTAACTTTAAAATGTTAAAATATAACTTTAACTTGTCAAGTCGTATCTTAAACTTGTCAAAATGTAACTTTAACTCTTCAAAATGTAACTTTAACTTGTCAAAATTTAACTTTAACTTCTCAAAACGTAACTTTAACTTGTCAAAGTGTAACTTTAACTTATCAAAATGTAACTTTAACTTGTCAAAACGTAACTTTAACTCGTAAAAAGTGTAACTTTAACTTATCAACACGTAACTTTAACTTATAAAACCGTATCTTCAACTTGTCAAAATGTAACTTTAAAATGTCAAAATATAACTTTAACTTGTAAAATCGTAACTTCAACTTGTCAAAATGTAACTTTAACTCTTCAAAACGTAACTTTAACTTGTCAAAGTGTAACTTTAACTTGTCAAAATGTAACTTTAACTTGTCAAAACGTAACTTTTACTTTAAAAAAACGTAACTATAACTTGTCAAAATGTATCTTCAACTTGTCAAAACGTAACTTTAACTTTTAAAAAGTGTAACTTTCACTTATCAAAGCGTAAATTTAATTTATAAAACCGTATCTTCAACCTGTCAAAATGTAACTTTAAGTCTTCAAAACGGAACTTTAACTTTAAAAAATGTAACGTTAACTTCTCAAATCTAACTATTATTTTTCAAAACGTAACTTTAACTTGTCAAAACGTAAGTTTAACTTGTAAAAAGTGTAACTTTAACTTGTCAAAATGTAACTTTAACTTATCAAAACATAACTTTAACATATAAAACCGTATCTTTAACTTGTCAAAATGTAACTTTTAAATGTTAAAATATAACTTTAACTTGAAAAATCGTAACTTCAACTTGTCAAAATGTAACTTTAACTCTTCAAAACGTAACTTTAACTTGTCAAAATGTAACTTTAACTTGTCAAAACGTAACTATAACTTGTCAAAATGTAACCTTAACTTGTCAAAACGTAACTTTAACTTTTAAAAAGTGTAACTTTAACTTATCAAAACGTAAATTTAACTTATAAAACCGTATCTTCAACCTGTCAAAATGTAACTTTAAGTCTTCAAAACGGAACTTTAACTTTAAAAAATGTAACGTTAACTTCTCAAATCTAACTTTTACTTGTCAAAACGTAACTTTAACTTGTCAAAACGTAACTTTAACTTGTAAAAAGTGTAACTTTAACTTGTCAAAACGTAACTTAAACTTGTCAAAACGTAACTTTAACATGTAAAAAACGTAGCTTTAACTTGTAAAAAGTGTAACTTTAACTTGTGAAAATGTAACTTTAACTTATCAAAACGTAACTTTAACTTATAAAACCGTATCTTCAACTTGTCAAAATGTAACTTTAACTCTTCAAAACAGAACTTTAACTTTACAAAATGTAACTTTAACTTGTCAAAACGTAACTTTAACTTGTTAAAAACGTAACTATAACTTGTCAAAATGTAACTTTAACTCGTCAAAACGTAACTTTAATTTCTAAACAGTGCAACATTAACTTGTCAAAATCTAACTTTATAATGTCCAAATATAACTTTAACTTTTCAAATCGTATCTTAAACTTGTCAAAATGTAACTTTAACTCTTCAAAACGTAACTTTAGCTTGTCAAAATTTAACTTTAACTCTTCAAAACGTAACTTTAACTTGTCAAAATGTAACTTTAACTTGTACAAATGTAACTTTAACTTGTCAAAATGTAACGTTAACTTGTCAAAACGTAACTTTAACTTGTCAAAATGTAACTTTTAAATGTCAAAACTTTAACTTGTCAAAATGTAACTTTTAAATGTCACAACTTTAACTTGTCAAAATGTAACTTTAACTTGTCAAAATGTAACTTTGACTTGCAAAATATAACTTTAACTTATCAAAACGTAACTTTAACTTATAAAACCTTATCTTCAACTTGTCAAAATGTAACTTTAAAATGTCAAAATATAACTTTAACTTGTCAAATCGTATCTTAAACTTGTCAAAATGTAACTTTAACTCTTCAAAATGTAACTTTAACATATCAAAATTTAACTTTAACTTGTCAAAACGTAACTTTAACTTGTAAAAAGTTTAACTTTAACTTGTCTAAATGTAACTTTACCTTATCAAAACGTAACTTTAACATATAAAACTGTATCTTTAACTTGTAAAAATGTAACTTTTAAATTTCAAAATATGACTTTAACTTGTAAAAATGTAACGTCAACTTGTCAAAATGTAACTTTAACTCTTCAAAACGTAACTTTAACTTGTCAAAGTGTATTTTTAACTTATCAAAATGTAACTTTAACTTGTCAAAACGTAAGTTTAACTCGTAAAAAGTGTAACTTTAACTTATCAACACGTAACTTTAACTTATAAAACCGTATCTTCAACTTGTCAAAATGTAACTTTAAAATGTCAAAATATAACTTTAACTTGTAAAATTGTAATTTCAACTTGTCAAAATGTAACTTTAACTCTTCAAAACGTAACTTTAACTTGTCAAAGTGTAACTTTAACTTGTCAAAATGTAACTTTAACTTGTCAAAACGTAACTTTAACTTGTAAAAAACGTAACTATAACTTGTCAAAATGTAATGTTAACTTGTCAAAACGTAACTTTAACTTGTCAAAATGTAACTTTTAAATGTCAAAACGTAACTTTAACTTGTCAAAATGTAACTTTAACTTGTCAAAATGTAACTTTAACTTGCAAAATGTAACTTTAACTTATCAAAACGTAACTTTAACTTATAAAACCTTATCTTCAACTTGTCAAAATGTAACTTTAAAATGTCAAAATATAACTTTAACTTGTCAAGTCGTATCTTGAACTTGTCAAAATGTAACTTTAACTCTTCAAAATGTAACTTTAACTTGTCAAAATTTAACTTTAACTTCTCAAAACGTAACTTTAACTTGTCAAAGTGTAACTTTAACTTATCAAAATGTAACTTTAACTTGTCAAAACGTAACTTTAACTCGTAAAAAGTGTAACTTTAACTTATCAACACGTAACTTTAACTTATAAAACCGTATCTTCAACTTGTCAAAATGTAACTTTAAAATGTCAAAATATAACTTTAACTTGTAAAATCGTAACTTCAACTTGTCAAAATGTAACTTTAACTCTTCAAAACGTAACTTTAACTTGTCAAAGTGTAACTTTAACTTGTCAAAATGTAACTTTAACTTGTCAAAACGTAACTTTTACTTTAAAAAAACGTAACTATAACTTGTCAAAATGTATCTTCAACTTGTCAAAACGTAACTTTAACTTTTAAAAAGTGTAACTTTCACTTATCAAAGCGTAAATTTAATTTATAAAACCGTATCTTCAACCTGTCAAAATGTAACTTTAAGTCTTCAAAACGGAACTTTAACTTTAAAAAATGTAACGTTAACTTCTCAAATCTAACTGTTATTTTTCAAAACGTAACTTTAACTTGTCAAAACGTAAGTTTAACTTGTAAAAAGTGTAACTTTAACTTGTCAAAATGTAACTTTAACTTATCAAAACATAACTTTAACATATAAAACCGTATCTTTAACTTGTCAAAATGTAACTTTTAAATGTTAAAATATAACTTTAACTTGAAAAATCGTAACTTCAACTTGTCAAAATGTAACTTTAACTCTTCAAAACGTAACTTTAACTTGTCAAAATGTAACTTTAACTTGTCAAAACGTAACTATAACTTGTCAAAATGTAACCTTAACTTGTCAAAACGTAACTTTAACTTTTAAAAAGTGTAACTTTAACTTATCAAAATGTAAATTTAACTTATAAAACCGTATCTTCAACCTGTCAAAATGTAACTTTAAGTCTTCAAAACGGAACTTTAACTTTAAAAAATGTAACGTTAACTTCTCAAATCTAACTTTTACTTGTCAAAACGTAACTTTAACTTGTCAAAACGTAACTTTAACTTGTAAAAATTGTAACTTTAACTTGTCAAAACGTAACTTAAACTTGTCAAAACGTAACTTTAACATGTAAAAAACGTAGCTTTAACTTGTAAAAAGTGTAACTTTAACTTGTGAAAATGTAACTTTAACTTATCAAAACGTAACTTTAACTTATAAAACCGTATCTTCAACTTGTCAAAATGTAACTTTAACTCTTCAAAACAGAACTTTAACTTTAGAAAATGTAACTTTAACTTGTCAAAACGTAACTTTAACTTGTAAAAAACGTAACCATAACTTGTCAAAATGTAACTTTAACTCGTCAAAACGTAACTTTAATTTCTAAACAGTGCAACATTAACTTGTCAAAATGTAACTTTATAATGTCCAAATATAACTTTAACTTTTCAAATCGTATCTTAAACTTGTCAAAATGTAACTATAACTCTTCAAAACGTAACTTTAGCTTGTCAAAATTTAACTTTAACTCTTCAAAACGTAACTTTAACTTGTCAAAATGTAACTTTAACTTGTACAAATGTAACTTTAACTTGTCAAAATGTAACGTTAACTTGTCAAAACGTAACTTTAACTTGTCAAAATGTAACTTTTAAATGTCAAAACGTAACTTTAACTTGTCAAAATGTAACTTTAACTTGTCAAAATGTAACTTTAACTTATCAAAACGTAACTTTAACTTATAAAACCTTATCTTCAACTTGTCAAAATGTAACTTTAAAATGTCAAAATATAACTTTAACTTGTCAAATCGTATCTTAAACTTGTCAAAATGTAACTTTAACTCTTCAAATTGTAACTTTAACTTGTCAAAATTTAACTTTAACTTGTCAAAACGTAACTTTAACTTGTAAAAAGTTTAACTTTAACTTGTCTAAATGTAACTTTACCTTATCAAAACGTAACTTTAACATATAAAACTGTATCTTTAACTTGTAAAAATGTAACTTTTAAATTTCAAAATATGACTTTAACTTATAAAATCGTAATTTCAACTTGTCAAAATGTAACTTTAACTCTTCAAAACGTAACTTTAACTTGTCAAAGTGTATTTTTAACTTATCAAAATGTAACTTTAACTTGTCAAAACGTAAGTTTAACTCGTAAAAAGTGTAACTTTAAGTTATCAACACGTAACTTTAACTTATAAAACCGTATCTTCAACTTGTCAAAAAGTAACTTTAAAATGTCAAAATATAACTTTAACTTGTAAAATCGTAATTTCAACTTGTCAAAATGTAACTTTAACTCTTCAAAACGTAACTTTAACTTGTCAAAATGTAACTTTAACTTGTCAAAACGTAACTTTAACTTGTAAAAAACGTAACTATAACTTGTCAAAATGTAACGTTAACTTGTCAAAACGTAACTTTAACTTGTCAAAATGTAACTTTTAAATGTCAAAACGTAACTTTAACTTGTCAAAATGTAACTTTAACTTGTCAAAATGTAACTTTAACTTGCAAAATGTAACTTTAACTTATCAAAACGTAACTTTAACTTATAAAACCTTATCTTCAACTTGTCAAAATGTAACTTTAAAATGTCAAAATATAACTTTAACTTGTCAAATCGTATCTTAAACTTGTCAAAATGTAACTTTAACTCTTCAAAACGTAACTTTAACTTGTCAAAGTGTAACTTTAACTTGTCAAAGTGTAACTTTAACTTGTCAAAACGTAACTTTAACTTGTAAAAAACGTAACTATAACTTGTCAAAATGTAACGTTAACTTGTCAAAACGTAACTTTAACTTGTCAAAATGTAACTTTTAAATGTCAAAACGTAACTTTAACTTGTCAAAATGTAACTTTAACTTGTCAAAATGTAACTTTAACTTGCAAAATGTAACTTTAACTTATCAAAACGTAAGTTTAACTTATAAAACCTTATCTTCAACTTGTCAAAATGTAACTTTAAAATGTCAAAATATAACTTTAACTTGTCAAATCGTATCTTAAACTTGTCAAAATGTAACTTTAACTCTTCAAAATGTAACTTTAACTTGTCAAAATTTAACTTTAACTTGTCAAAACGTAACTTTAACTTGTAAAAAGTTTAACTTTAACTTGTCTAAATGTAACTTTACCTTATCAAAACGTAACTTTAACATATAAAACTGTATCTTTAACTTGTAAAAATGTAACTTTTAAATTTCAAAATATGACTTTAACTTGTAAAATCGTAATTTCAACTTGTCAAAATGTAACTTTAACTCTTCAAAACGTAACTTTAACTTGTCAAAGTGTATTTTTAACTTATCAAAATGTAACTTTAACTTGTCAAAACGTAACTTTAACTCGTAAAAAGTGTAACTTTAACTTATCAACACGTAACTTTAACTTATAAAACCGTATCTTCAACTTGTCAAAATGTAACTTTAAAATGTCAAAATATAACTTTAACTTGTAAAATCGTAATTTCAACTTGTAAAATCGTAATTTCAACTTGTCAAAATGTAACTTTAACTCTTCAAAACGTAACTTTAACTTGTCAAAATGTAACTTTAACTTGTCAAAACGTAACTTTAACTTGTAAAAAACGTAACTATAACTTGTCAAAATGTAACGTTAACTTGTCAAAACGTAACTTTAACTTGTCAAAATGTAACTTTTAAATGTCAAAACGTAACTTTAACTTGTCAAAATGTAACTTTAACTTGTCAAAATGTAACTTTAACTTGCAAAATGTAACTTTAACTTATCAAAACGTAACTTTAACTTATAAAACCTTATCTTCAACTTGTCAAAATGTAACTTTAAAATGTCAAAATATAACTTTAACTTGTCAAATCGTATCTTAAACTTGTCAAAATGGAACTTTAACTCTTCAAAACGTAACTTTAACTTGTCAAAGTGTAACTTTAACTTGTCAAAACGTAACTTTAACTTGTAAAAAACGTAACTATAACTTGTCAAAATGTAACGTTAACTTGTCAAAACGTAACTTTAACTTGTCAAAATGTAACTTTTAAATGTCAAAACGTAACTTTAACTTGTCAAAATGTAACTTTAACTTGTCAAAATGTAACTTTAACTTGCAAAATGTAACTTTAACTTATCAAAACGTAAGTTTAACTTATAAAACCTTATCTTCAACTTGTCAAAATGTAACTTTAAAATGTCAAAATATAACTTTAACTTGTCAAATCGTATCTTAAACTTGTCAAAATGTAACTTTAACTCTTCAAATTGTAACTTTAACTTGTCAAAATTTAACTTTAACTTGTCAAAACGTAACTTTAACTTGTAAAAAGTTTAACTTTAACTTGTCTAAATGTAACTTTACCTTATCAAAACGTAACTTTAACATATAAAACTGTATCTTTAACTTGTAAAAATGTAACTTTTAAATTTCAAAATATGACTTTAACTTGTAAAATCGTAATTTCAACTTGTCAAAATGTAACTTTAACTCTTCAAAACGTAACTTTAACTTGTCAAAGTGTATTTTTAACTTATCAAAATGTAACTTTAACTTGTCAAAACGTAAGTTTAACTCGTAAAAAGTGTAACTTTAACTTATCAACACGTAACTTTAACTTATAAAACCGTATCTTCAACTTGTCAAAATGTAACTTTAAAATGTCAAAATATAACTTTAACTTGTAAAATCGTAATTTCAACTTGTCAAAATGTAACTTTAACTCTTCAAAACGTAACTTTAACTTGTCAAAGTGTAACTTTAACTTGTCAAAATGTAACTTTAACTTGTCAAAACGTAACTTTAACTTGTAAAAAACGTAACTATAACTTGTCAAAATGTAACGTTAACTTGTGAAAACGTAACTTTAACTTGTCAAAATGTAACTTTTAAATGTCAAAACGTAACTTTAACTTGTCAAAATGTAACTTTAACTTGTCAAAATGTAACTTTAACTTGCAAAATGTAACTTTAACTTATCAAAACGTAACTTTAACTTATAAAACCTTTTCTTCAACTTGTCAAAATGTAACTTTAAAATGTCAAAATATAACTTTGACTAGTCAAATCTGATGCGAACCAAGCCAACAATGTGACTATGACCCTTCTCAATTTGTTGGATTGGATGCAGACCCTAGGATCCTTCGAGATCAGATTCGGTGAATCCGCGACCCGTAGCTTATGTGGAAGCTCGAACCTTAGAATGATGAAGACGCCACAAACGAGGATGGAAGATCGTTTGATAAGTCGGATATGAACGCCACTAAGAATTTCCTAGATAAGTTCAGAATAGTTTCTTCAAGAAACAAAGAGAAATCTCTCACAAATTCATTCAAAATAAGGATTGTGTTCAATCAGACCATTACAAACCTTATAAAACGTTTTCTTTCCTAAAGTAAAGAAAAAGAAACTGAAATGAAGTAAATACACACTTAATGAGAATTTAAACTTGACTTTAAATGAAATAAAACATGAAACTGATCACATGCTTTGTGAAATTCGGAATCTCCTTTGATGCTGCTTTAAATGGTGTCATAGATGGCCATTAAGTGCTTCATTTGATGCCATAAGCCTTCTCTAATCAGATATTGCTTGGAGAAGTAAGTACAGCTCCTTATTTGACTGAAAAGAGTGTATTTTGGCTCCTTGTTGTTGTGCGTCATGGACAAAACTCTCCATCTCGGACTTGAGTTGTTTAGCTCGTGATCTTGTCATTGGACCTGGTTGCACTAGTAGAAAAACTTGTTCCCACAACCCTTAATAAGGGGTGTGGAATTTTCCCACAACCCTTAATAACGGTTGTGGGAGCCTGAGTTGTGGAATTTCCCACAACCCTTAAACATCCGGTGTGGAATGTTCATATTTCCCACACCGAATGTTTATGGGTTGTGGGAAATTCAACAACCAATCAATTATCGGTTGTAAAATTTTTTAATTTTTGAAAACTTATCGCCGCGGCGACCCTTAACGGCGCCGCGGCCCCAAGTCCCACAACGGTTGTTGGGATCCGTTGTGGGACCTTGGGCCGCGGCGCCATAAAGGGTCGCCGCGGCCACCCGTCGCCGCGGCCCCACCAATTAGTGCCGCGGCGACGTAGTCCCACAACGGATCCCAACATCCGTTGTGGGCCACGGCGCCGCGGCGTCATAAGGGGTCGCCGCGCCGCCGGTTGCAGGACACCTGGTGCCGCGGCGTATACATTTAGTGCCGCGGCGCTGCTCCCACAACGGATGTTTGAATCCGTTGTGGGACTTGGGGCCGCGGCTCCAAACATATGTCGCCGCGGCGCCATTGTCCGAAGAGTGCATCTCTTCATTATTATTGGATTAAACCCAAAATATCATATAATTACCTGCATAATACATGCACAATCAATCTAAAAACATACAATACATCCAAAATCATCATAATCATTCAAAATCATCTAAAAAATATACATTCAATATCACAAAATGTAACTAATCATCACATTCAATAAATGTTTGTACATAGTTAATCCACTCTTCTCTTACTCTCTCTATATCCAAAGGTGTATACGTGTTTTTGTTTTCTAATCTACTTATACCTCCTACAACTATTTCTCGCATATAACACAAAACAAAATATCCACATTCTGTGTTACCGCTTTGTCTTGGCGCGGCCATTGACCTTATGTATGTTGATTGTCCGTGCCCAATAGCGCCTTTGGTTTCAAGTTTGAAATTTGAAAACACCCTACAAAACAAATAGTATGAGTATCTTTTATAACAAATATTCAATATATAAGTAAAAAAACTTACCTTTTTATCAACGAAACCAAGTCTTGTGGAATTTGTTTATTCAACGGGTCAAAAAACATAGCAAAATCCTTCCATAAGTCAAGGACAACAAGCATCCAATGAAAGTTTCGATTGTAGGGCATGAAAACTAGTTGCCCACTTGTGCATCCTCGCACCGCGTTGCCAACCTCTTTGACTCGTGTCGACAAATGGTAATCTTCGTCATTTGTAGACATGTGAGAAGCTAACGCGGCGTTTACAAAGACAAATATTTTTTTCAACTTTGACATCGATGCGCGTATACAACTACATTCCAAATAATTCAAATAGTTAAAACACTCAATATTCAATCATCAATATTAAAAAAATATCATGAAAGAAACACTTACTCCATGTAAAGAGATATGCTTGACGCCCCAATTTCCGAAAATTGTAAAAATTCGGAAATATCATCAAATCCCAACATAATCGGTATAGCAGAGATTGTTGGACAAACGTTGACTTGAATAACGTTTCCTTGTGCTAACATCATTTTGTTGGCATATTGAGCGAGCAATTTAAACTTGGGATTTATTACCTTGTAACCATTTAAACTTTGAATTAATTATCTTATAACTAATTTGAACAATCAATACATAATAATGAGTAGGTTAAAATATATTACCTTGTAATTAATTCTCCTATTATCGTCGGGAGTAGGTTGACTCGTAGATTCGAGTTTGGGAGGGCCGCGACTCTCTTTTGCCGTAGTCTCAGTTTCTATTAATCGTCGCGGCCACGAGACAAAACCTCCCATTGCATCTTCTACGGTTAGAGCTTCTTCGGTGGGAATCGGTAATTTGGCTTTCTTAACCAAAACGCCGGAAACGCTCACACGTGCATTTCCTTCCTCTAAACTTGAGAAGTGAATTACGCCCTCGTTCAAATATACTCGCCCATTTGCAACATGGATTGTGTTTCCTTCCACGATATCGTCAATGTAGAGAAAACATTCGACACTTTCATTCGAACACGGTGTCACCGGTGTGGTTGGATTCAATGAGCAACTAGCCCGAACACTAGTTAGTTTTTCCACAATAATCGGACCGACTTTCGAAGGTTTATGTATATCGTCATGCCCTATGAAAATCACCGATTTAATACCGAAAATAAGCAAACTTTTGAAGTAAATAAATAAGCATGAATAAAGCATGAATAAAGATTACCTAAAGAGACGACCTCTTCGACGACTTCTTGAATCTTAGTCTTCTCTTCAATATTAACGCCACTTGCATTAATATTATCTTCAACTAGATCAACACTCGCTTCTCCAACACTTGTACCACCACGACCATTAACCGCTTTCAAGATATCATTTTTAAACTCCATCAACTCGAGACGCATTTCGAGCCGCATCTTGTTAAGTTCTTCATTTGGAGTCGGAGGAACAAAATACTTGAAACGCTTGGCAACATGTTTGGATTGACCGCAAACATATTTCTTTGCTCCCATGGCTTCTTGCAAGATACTTTTTCCCGTTTCCGGGATAAAAGTACCTTCGATTGCTTGTTGAGATAATTTTTGCTACATATTATAATAATTTGTAAATAAAAATATTAAAAATATAACTTACATTATTTAAAATCTTACAATTGATTCTCCCATTAGTCGATCTTTGTCATTCTTGAACTCTTTTCCGTCTATCCCGTCTTTCTTACGCGAGTCAATCCATAATTCTTCTAACGTTGCCCATTGCCCGGTTTCGTCGTGCTATTAATTAACAAGTAATCATATTAATCATATATTAAATGTTAAAACCGAATACAAAATAAATAAATGAAAAAACTCAACCTTTTGTTGATCTAGTTTTCGATATCCATCTCGGCCACATCGAGATTTGTATTCCACTTTAGCGGAATTAGTTTTCCCTTGCTCCGACGTTTGCTTGAAAGTTGCGCTTCGTCTATACTCAACAAACTTCACCCAATCTTCTTCGGTGATACTCGTGTAAAATTTTAAAACACAACTTGGTCTTTTTAACGAGCTTGGTTCATTGATTTTGTCTTTGAGAAGATCGTGATATAACTCGTGACGAAATAGTTTTGCGGCTTCACCTACTCTCATGAGGCAATCGTGCTTATGTTCTATTGGAATCGAAAATCCTTCACATATTTCGTTCCAAATCCTCTCTTTTAATTGATCGTTCTCTTTTAATCTCCAATCACGAGTCGAAAGTGGAACATATTCTCTAGCTAATACGCCAAAGTAACTCAACAACACATCCCCTTCCTTACCCTTTGGTTGCCCTTTGGAATCTAACTCTATCGTGATTTTTCTACCAAGACTTCTAATTTTATTAACACGACTCATAAGGGTGTTTCTTCTCTTTCCTTTCTCATCGGGATTTAATGCTAATAGTCGTCTAGGTTTCTTTTTAATATCATCGCTAGAAGTAGTAGTAGTTGTAGTCGACATTGAATCTATAAACACAATTCAAAATACAATTTCAAACACAAAATATATATCAATGCGTCTAAACTAATTATCTCCAAACACAAAATAAATGGCAACCTAAACCATTCCAAACACAAAATATATTTGAATGTGAATCTAAACTAGTTACCAATTTCAAACAAAAAATAGTAGTAAAAAAAACTAACCGTTGAGGGACGAGGTGAAGTGAGAGAGTGAGGAGGGATGGAGGGCGGAGTGAGAGAGTGAGGAGGGAGAGAGAGGGAGGGCGGAGTGAGAGAGTGAGTAGGGATGGAGAGGGAGGGCGGAGCGAGAGTGAGGGAGTGAGGGTGGAAGAGGGAGGGCGGAGCGGGAGTGCGGGAGGGCAGAGTGAGGGAGTGAGAGTGAGGGTGGGCGGAGTGAGGGTGGGCGGAGTGAGGGAGAGGGAGTGAGAGGGTGAGAGAGAGTGAGGGAGTGAGAGGGAGGGAGGAGTGAGGGAGTGAGAGGGAGGGAGGAGTGAGAGAGTGAGTGGCCGGAGTTTTGAGTCGCCGGAAGTTTTGAGTCACCGGAGAATAGAAGCTTGAGAGAGAATGAGTTTGGGTTTTGAGAGATATTGAGTTTTGAGAGAGAATGAAAGTGAAAATGAAGAATGAAGAAGAAGAAGTCGAAAGTTAGTTTTGGGCGAAATTTGGGCGGGGTTATGAAAAAGTTAAAGTTTTCCCGAAATTTAAACATCCCACAACCCTTCCACGAAGGGTTGTGGGAACGGCGCCGCGGCGACGGCTACCAGCGCCGCGGCCCCTCTGAACACAGAAACCAGCGCCGCGGCACTGGTAGCTGTCGCCGCGGCGCTTATGACTTCCCGAGAGCTCCAACTCTCGGGTGCTCTCGGGAAGTCACAATCGCCGCGGCGATGCATTACAGGGCCGCGGCGCCGATGAACCCAGAAACCGGGGCCGCGGCACTGATATTCGTCGCCGGGGCGCCTATAACTTCCCGAGAGCTCCAACTCTCGGGTGCTCTCGGGAAGTCTTCGGCGCCGCGGCGACGTCTATCGGTGCCGCGGCCCCGATTTCCACAACCCTTCCCAGAAGGGTTGTGGGAGTGGCGCCGCGGCGATGCATTACGGAGCCGCGGCGCCGAAGACCTGAAGTGCGTTTAAATGCATTTTAAATCGTTTTTTGCACTTAAATCTCTCAAAACTTCAGTCGAAAAAACACTAGAAACAAGATTTCGACCCATTCTGTGTCATTATCGTTCACAACTCACAACTATACATCTAATTCTTGTAAGTTCCTCTTTACTTGTTACAAAGTTGAATATTTTTGGATTGTTTATTTCAAATCTGATATTTCATGTTATAATTAGGGTTTTTTTAAGATGGTGAGGCAATGGATGTGGGAGAATAGGTTAAACGAGATATATCAAAATGGTGTAAATGAGTTTTGTGAATTCGTTAAAGATAATGTCGGTGATGTGGAATCAATTCGTTGTCCTTGTGTGAAATGTGGAAATCATAGACATTTTTCTCTTCGTATTGTTCGAACTCATTTGTTGGTTTACGGAATAATGACTTCTTACCAAATATGGTATTATCATGGTGAAGAATTCCGGCCTACGATTAACAATAGAAATGATGATCTTCAAGATGATGACTTTGATGATATGTGCGGGATGATGAATGATTTGGAGAATGATTTTGTGGAACGGCCGGAATTGTTTGAGTCGATGATGAATGATGCGGAGACACCATTGTATGAAGGGTGTACAAGTTATTCGAAGTTGTCATTTTTAGTTACTTTATTTCATTTGAAAGCGTCGGGTGGGTGGACAAACACTAGTTTTACTCTATTGTTGGAAACACTCAAAGAAGCATTCCCAAAAGACAATAAAGTTCCGCAAAGTATGTATGAGGCTAAGAAAACTTTGGGCACATTGGGTATGAAGTACGAGAAATTTCATGCGTGCCCAAATGATTGTGTCTTATATAGAAATGAGTACGAAGATCTAGATGAATGTCCGAGGTGCAAAGAATCAAGATGGAAAAAAGGTAAATTGCCACGTGACGGGGTCAAAGGAGTTCCAATCAAGGTATACGTATATAATAATTACTTGTTTTACAAATGATTATGTTTTTTATATTATTATTTTATATGTTTTTCAGGCATTATGGTACATACCACCAATGCCACGGTTCCGACGAATGTTTAATACTGCCAAGCACGCAAAGAACATGGTTTGGCACTCAGAAAAACGTATCGATGATGGTATGTTACGGCATCCTGCGGATGCTTCACAGTGGAAGTCATTTGATTTGGAGTATAAAGATTTCAGTGTTGAACCTCGGAATTTGCGTCTTGGTTTAGCATCTGATGGCATGAACCCTTTCAGCATGATGAGTAGTAAATATAGTGTCTGGCCGGTTATTCTTGTGAACTACAATCTCCCTCCAAAGTTGTGTATGAAGAGAAAATTCTTGATGTTAACGCTTCTGATTTCAGGACCGAGTCAACCAGGAAATGATATTGATGTTTATTTGGCACCATTGATCGATGATTTGAAGATGTTATGGGAGACAGGGATTGAGGTCAACGATGGTTACCGCGGCGATTCATTCTACTTGAGAGCAATGTTGATGTGGACTATAAACGACTTTCCAGCGTATGGAAATTTGTCAGGATACTCTGTGAAATGCTCAATTGGTTGTCCAGTTTGCATGAAAGAAACATCTTCCATTCGTTTGAAGCATGGTAAGAAAACTGTTTTTCTTGGTCATAGAAGATTTTTACCGAGAGATCACTCGTATAGAAGGTTGAAACAGGCATTTGATGGAAATACGGAAGAACGACCCCCTCCTAGAATATTGTCTGGTGAAGATGTCTTCGAAATGGTTAAAAATGTTAATGAAGTGCTCGGTAAAAGGAAGCGGCGTGCTAGTACTAAAGAGTCGTTCCAAGAGAATCCTTGGAAAAAGAAATCGATTTTCTACGACCTTCCGTATTGGAAAACATTATATGTTCGGAATTGTCTGGATGTTATGCATATTGAGAAAAATGTATGTGAATCTTTCATCGGTACGCTACTTGATGATCCAAATAAATCGAAAGATGGAATAAAATCTCGAATGGATCTCAAGGAAATGAATATAAGAAGCGTTTTGCATGTCGACGAGCAGAGTGGAAAAAAAACAAAAATACCACCGGCAAAGTATACTCTATCTCGGGAGGAGAAAAAAAAATTGTGTAAGTGGTTTGAATCTATCAAAGTCCCGGATGGTCATTCTTCAAACTATAAAAGGTTCGTATCTTTAAAAGATCTCAAACTTATTGGAATGAAGACTCACGATTGTCATGTGTTACTACAACAAATGTTACCGCTTGCTTTGCGGGGCATTTTGTCAAAAGATGTGAGGTTCGCAATTTCCAAAATATGTGTATTCTTCAATTCGATATGTTCAAAGGTTATTGATCCAACTCGGTTAGAGGCGATGCAATCGGAAGTTGTGAAAACTATGTGCTTGTTGGAAATGATATTCCCACCATCATTTTTTGATATCATGGTTCATCTAATTGTTCACTTGGTACGTGAAGTGAAATTATGTGGACCTGTGTTTTTACGGTGGATGTATCCAATCGAGCGTTACATGAAAGTGTTGAAGAGTTATGTGAAGAACTACAATCGACCAGAAGGGAGTATCGTTGAAAATTATATAGCTGAGGAGGCTGTTGAGTTTTGCTCTGAATATTTAACTAAAGCAGATGAAATTGGATTACCGAAGGACAAAGGGTTTGAGTCAAAAGCACTATCTACAGGTACGTCAATTTGAGACATTTTATATATATAGATCAAAGCTAAGTAATTTAATTCTTGTTTAGTTAATGTAGAAGTATATTATCTATAGGTACATATTCTAGCGTCAACCGAAAAGAATGGGAACAAGCCTCGCTACATGTTCTGCACAACGTTTCTGACGTAACCCCGTTCGTGGATATTCATTTGAATGAGCTGAGAGTTAAAGATCCAAAGAAAGCTAGAAATGAAAAATGGTTGCAAGAAGAGCACAACCGTTTATTTCAGATATGGCTTGGAAAACGACTATTTGAAGAGGCGGGTCATTCAACTACATTGAGTAAACTATCATCAGGACCTTCGAGCATGGTTACAAGGTACACTGCTTGGTCTGTTAATGGTTTTACATTTTACACAAAAGAGAGAGACGACAAGCATCCGGTTCAAAATAGCGGTGTAACACTATTGGCCGAAGCATTACATGTTTCGTCGGCCAAAAATAAGAATCCCAAAAAAGGTTTCATGAACTATTATGGATACATTGAAGACATATGGGAGCTTGATTATTGCGGATTACGGGTGACATTATTCAAGTGCAAATGGGCTGACAATAATCACGTTAAAGTTGACAATGACGGAGTTACTGTTGTCGACTTCAGGAGGATCGGTTACGAGAATGATTCATTCATGCTCGCTTCACAAGCGAGTCAAGTCTTTTATGTTACAGATCCAATCAATCCAGAGTTGTCATTAGTAGTTCATATGAAAGCGCGAAATATTCAAGAAGAAGAAGACGAAGATTTGACTAGTATACCGCCATTCACATCCGGATTACCACCGATCGACAAAGAGATGGATGACTTCGACGATGACGATGTTTCTCATTTACTTCGAACTGACATAGCTCCAACTTTTGTTTGATTGAGATTTATGATTTGAATTTGAGTAAAACAAAGTTTTAAATAGGTTTTGACAAAGTTTTACTATAAATTACGAGACTTGAGATTTTAAGAATTAATATGTTTGTTTTATTGATGTTTATTTAAAATATTGTTTGTTTGTATGAATTACGATAGTAAGGAACTAAGGTATGCAGACATTAAATTGTTTCTCTGTAAAACAAAGTTTTTGATAGGTTTTAACGAAGTTTTACAATAAATTTAACACGGCGCCGCGGCCCTATATCCTATAGCCGCGGCACAAGGTCCCACAACGGATGTATATCCGTTGTGGGAACATCAGCGCCGCGGCCCAAGTAGGAGTCGCCGCGGCGTCGGAGACTTACAGAGTCATTATAGACTCTGTAAGTCACCGGAGCCGCGGCGACGCCTACCAGGGCCGCGACGCCAATGACATACAGAGTCATTATAGACTCTGTAAGTCGTTGGCGCCGCGGCGACGCCTATCAGGGCCGCGGCGCCAACGACTTACAGAGTCTATATAGACTCTGTAAGTCGCCGACGCCGCGGCGACTCAAACTGGTGCCGCGGCGCCAACGTCGCCGACGCCGCGGCGACTTCTACTTGGGCCGCGGCGCTGATGTTCCCACAACGGATATACATCCGTTGTGGGACCTGGTGCCGCGGCTATAGGATATAGGGCCGCGGCGCCATGTTAAATTTATAGTAAAACTTCGTTAAAACCTATCAAAAACTTTGTTTTACAAATAAACAATTTAATGTCTGCATACTTTAGTTCCTTACTATCGTAATTCATACAAACAAACAATATTTTAAATAAACATCAATAAAACAAACATATTAATTCTTAAAATTTCAAGTCTCGTAATTTAAACAAAGAAACAAACATAATTTAAATAAAGAAAGAAACATAATTCAAACTAATAATTCAAACTGAGTCTTTAAAATGAATAAAAAAGCATAAGCTAGTTGTTGTTGTCGTTGTCGTTGTCGCGTCGTGGTGGTGCTCCTGGAGGACGTGGGAATTCGGACGGCCATTCTGGGGCTGAATGTGGTAAGTACTCGTACTGGGGGTACGGAGGAAATCGCCACGCTATCTGGTTGTTTATGTCCAACCGACCGATGACATCGTTGAACGCCTCGTATGACATGGCGTTGTACTCCCCTTGCTGTTGTTGGTAATGTTGAAAATTTTGATTCTCGGCGACGAGGTAGTGGTTGGTGTGAGCGATATACTCTAGCATCGGATCTCGCACCGGAGGTGCGGGTAGCTCAAGTACGGTCGCTCTACGCGGTCGTGGCGGTGGTGCCTCCTCCTCCTCCTCTTCAGCTGCCTCGTCCTCATCCGCCGCCGCCTCCTCCTCTCGAATCTTGTACCGATCGATGATTGACTTCGTGATTGGCCCCATTGGACCTTTGATCGTGTCCTGCCTCCCAATTCTCACGCCCGCTCTCATACAAAGGCCAGTGATGATCGACGGATACGGTAGACCGGTCTTCTTAGCCTTGTAGTCAACACTCCTCATCCGACTCGAGATGAATCGACCAATGTTTATCTTCAGCCCCTTCACGATGCAGTACAATATTTGGATGCGACCCTCGTCGAGGCTGGAAAAATGCGTGATCGGGAATATGCGAGCGCACACAAAGTAAACCCATACTTTGGCAATCCTACAAAAACAAAATTCAAAGCACAATTATATTTCAATTCATTTCAAATTATAAAAAAAATCGTTAAATAATTACGTACTTTGTGAGTTGATCACGATGCAAGACCTCTCTTCCCTTCTCCGTCATCCAACCTTGGTTCGGGAGGCACAATAAACTCGCCATCTCTGCCTTATCCGCATGACGTATATATTGAATGTATTCCTCCGTCTCGAAAGGAATGTTAGGAGTTTGAAGATAAGCGTTGATCGCCTCGGTACTCATGTTTACCTTCACTCCGCGAACCGTGACGATGTTATTAATTGCATCCGGTAGGTTCGCGTAAAATTCCTTCACGATGGTGATATTGCCATCGCACGACGGAGGACTGCAAAATTCTCCCCAACCATAGGCGTCGATGAAGTTGTGGATTTGTTGGCCTATGTCGAATCCATCCCGGGGGACACTAAATCCCCTCTCCTGGATTACGGAGCGCTTAACGAGCAACTCGTAGCGATCCTCGGCTTGTTGAGACGTGAATATCACCGACTCGTAATGTTCTTCTTCTTCACTTTCCGACGATGAAGAAGACTCCACAACTTTTCGGGAACGCTTTGAAGTTGCGACCTTAGCTTTGCCCTTGGCGGCACGAGTAAATTTCGGAGGCATTTTAACCTAATATAAACATAAACAGAAACACAATAAAACTTATTTCAACATAAACGCAAACTATCAACCTACAATTTCAACATTAACAAAAATTATAAACATAATTTCAACATAAATCTACAATTTCAACATTAACAAAAATTATAAACATAATTTCAACATAAATCTACAATTTCAACATAAACGTAAACACGAACACAATTTTAACAATTTCAACAATATTTTCAAAATAAACATAAACACAATTTCAACATTTTCAACAATAATTTCAACATATAAACGCAATTTCAACATAAACATCTAAACAAATCAATAAATTCGGATTCAATTCACAAATATCTAAACATAAACTCAAACAAACCTACAAATCCCAAAACAAATCTATAAATCTAAACATAAACGAGAGGGACGGATTCTATTCACAATAACAACAAATTCGGATTCAATTCACAAACATCTAAACCAAACAAACCTACAAATCTAAACCAAAACAAATCTATAAACTTATCTAAACCTAAAAAAATTAAAATTCATCAAAACCTAAACATGGAAGAGGACGGATTTACCTTGAAAATATGGAAGAGGAAGTGAGACCGGCGGCGAGGTGAAGGCGCGGGAGAAGGCGGCGACGTGAAGGCACGGGAGGGAGCGGCGACGTGAAGGCACGAGAGGGAGCGGCGACGTGAAGGCACGGGAAGGAGCGGCGACGTGAAGGCGCGGGAGCGGCGACGTCAAGAAGAGGGAGTAGGGGCGTCTAGGGGAAGGAGGGGCGATGAGCAATCAGGACAGACTCGGCCGAAATAGGTTTTGGGAGAGAAATGGATTTTGGGTAAAGTGAAAAAACCCTAAAAATTCGAATTTATACACAGATTTCGTCGCCGGCGCCGCGGCCCAACCAGGCGTCGCCGCGGCGCCGTGTAAAAAATTTTGCCCAGAGCAGCGGCGCCGCGGCACCACATGAAGTCGCCGCGGCACCGCCTCCCACACCGGTTGTATACAACTGGTGTGGGAAGCCGTGCCGCGGCGACGTAAGATGGCGCCGCGGCGCAGCTGCCCAGAAAAGACCTTTTCGCACAACGGATCTTTGTATTCGTTGTGGGACGTCGCGCCGCGGCCCTAGTTGCCGTCGCCGCGGCACGTGACCCACAACGGATCTTTTAAGGGTTGTGGGACCTTTTATATTAATTATAATTAAACAACTCTTAGAACAATGGTTGTAGAATAAGCTAGTTTGCACAACCGATAGTTATAAAGGTTGTGGAATACCTGAAATCAATCTTTTCCTACAACCCTTAATTGTAAGGGTTGTGGGATCTCGAAGTCCACAACCCTTAGTAATAAGGGTTGTGGAAAGTCCGTTGTGGGATCCAACATTTGTACTAGTGTTGATCTCAGAACGGGACATTCTTTACTTGTTCAAGAGTTGAATCCTTCTTGACGTGTTCTTCGTGTGGATCTGTCTCTATGTCCACATCAAAATCGTATCTTAAACTTGTCAAAATGTAACTTTAACTCTTCAAAACGTAACTTTAACTTGTCAAAATGTAACTTTAACTTCTCAAAACGTAACTTTAACTTGTAAAAAACGTAACTATAACTTGTCAAAATGTAACGTTAACTTGTCAAAACGTAACTTTAACTTGTCAAAATGTAACTTTTAAATGTCAAAACGTAACTTTAACTTGTCAAAATGTAACTTTAACTTGTCAAAATGTAACTTTAACTTGCAAAATGTATCTTTAACTTATCAAAACGTAACTTTAACTTATAAAACCTTATCTTCAACTTGTCAAAATGTAACTTTAAAATGTCAAAATATAACTTTAACTTGTCAAATCGTATCTTAAACTTGTCAAAATGTAACTTTAACTCTTCAAAACGTACCTTTAACTTGTCAAAGTGTAACTTTAACTTGTCAAAATGTAACTTTAACTTGTCAAAACGTAAATTTAACTTGTAAAAAACGTAACTATAACTTGTCAAAATGTAACGTTAACTTGTCAAAAAGTAACTTTAACTTGTCAAAATGTAACTTTTAAATGTCAAAACGTAACTTTAACTTGTCAAAATGTAACTTTAACTTGTCAAAATGTAACTTTAACTTGCAAAATGTAACTTTAACTTATCAAAACGTAACTTTAACTTATAAAACCTTATCTTCAACTTGTCAAAATGTAACTTTAAAATGTCAAAATATAACTTTAACTTGTCAAATCGTATCTTAAACTTGTCAAAATGTAACTTTAACTCTTCAAAATGTAACTTTAACTTGTCAAAATTTAACTTTAACTTGTCAAAACGTAACTTTAACTTGTAAAAAGTTTAACTTTAACTTGTCTAAATGTAACTTTACCTTATCAAAACGTAACTTTAACATATAAAACCGTATCTTTAACTTGTCAAAATGTAACTTTTAAATGTCAAAATATGACTTTAACTTGTAAAATCATAACTTCAACTTGTCAAAATGTAACTTTAATTCTTCAAAACGTAACTTTAACTTGTCAAAGTGTAACTTTAACTTATCAAAATGTAACTTTAACTTGTCAAAACGTAACTTTAACTCGTAAAAAGTGTAACTTTAACTTATCAACACGTAACTTTAACTTATAAAACCGTATCTTCAACTTGTCAAAATGTAACTTTAAAATGTCAAAATATAACTTTAACTTGTAAAATCGTAACTTCAACTTGTCAAAATGTAACTTTAACTCTTCAAAACGTAACTTTAACTTGTAAAAAACGTAACTATAACTTGTCAAAATGTATCTTCAACTTGTCAAAACGTAACTTTAACTTTTAAAAAGTGTAACTTTAACTTATCAAAGCGTAAATTTAACTTATAAAACCGTATCTTCAACCTGTCAAAATGTAACTTTAAGTCTTCAAAACGGAACTTTAACTTTAAAAAATGTAACGTTAACTTCTCAAATCTAACTTTTATTTGTCAAAACGTAACTTTAACTTGTCAAAACGTAAGTTTAACTTGTAAAAAGTGTAACTTTAACTTGTCAACATGTAACTTTAACTTATCAAAACATAACTTTAACATATAAAACCGTATCTTTAACTTGTCAAAATGTAACTTTTAAATGTTAAAATATAACTTTAACTTGTAAAATCGTAACTTCAACTTGTCAAAATGTAACTTTAACTCTTCAAAACGTAACTTTAACTTGTCAAAATGTAACTTTAACTTGTCAAAACGTAACTATAACTTGTCAAAATGTAACTTTAACTTGTCAAAACGTAACTTTAACTTTTAAAAAGTGTAACTTTAACTTATCAAAACGTAAATTTAACTTATAAAATCGTATCTTCAACCTGTCAAAATGTAACTTTAAGTCTTCAAAACGGAACTTTAACTTTAAAAAATGTAACGTTAACTTCTCAAATCTAACTTTTACTTGTCAAAACGTAACTTTAACTTGTCAAAACGTAACTTTAACTTGTAAAAAGTGTAACTTTAACTTGTCAAAACGTAACTTACACTTGTCAAAACGTAACTTTAACTTGTAAAAAACGTAGCTTTAACTTGTAAAAAGTGTAACTTTAACTTGTGAAAATGTAACTTTAACTTATCAAAACGTAACTTTAACATATAACTGTATCTTCAACTTGTCAAAATGTAACTTGAACTCTACAAAACAGAACTTTAACTTTACAAAATGTAACTTTAACTTGTCAAAACGTAACTTTAACTTGTAAAAAACGTAACTATAACTTGTCAAATGTAACTTTAACTCGTCAAAACGTAATTTTAATTTCTAAACAGTGCAACATTAACTTGTCAAAATGTAACTTTATAATGTCCAAATATAACTTTAACTTTTCAAATCGTATCTTAAACTTGTCAAAATGTAACTTTAACTCTTCAAAACGTAACTTTAGCTTGTCAAAATTTAACTTTAACTCTTCAAAACGTAACTTTAACTTGTCAAAATGTAACTTTAACTTGTCAAAATGTAACTTTAACTTGTCAAAATGTAACGTTAACTTGTCAAAACGTAACTTTAACTTCTCAAAATGTAACTTTTAAATGTCAAAACATAACTTTAACTTGTCAAAATGTAACTTTAACTTGTCAAAATGTAACTTTAACTTATCAAAACGTAACTTTAACTTATAAAACCTTATCTTCAACTTGTCAAAATGTAACTTTAAAATGTCAAAATATAACTTTAACTTGTAAAATCGTAATTTCAACTTGTCAAAATGTAACTTTAACTCTTCAAAACGTAACTTTAACTTGTAAAAATGTAACTTTAACTTGTCAAAATGTAACGTTAACTTGTCAAAACATAACTTTAAATTTTCAAAATGTAACTTTTAAATGTCAAAATATAACTTTAACTTGTATAATCGTAACTTCAACTTATCAAAATGTAACTTTAACTCTTAAAAACGTAACTTTAACTTGTCATAATGTAACTTTAACTTGTCAAAATGTAACTTTAACTTGCAAAATGTAACTTTAACTTATCAAAACGTAACTTTAACTTATAAAACCTTATCTTCAACTTGTCAAAATGTAACTTTAAAATGTCAAAATATAACTTTAACTTGTCAAATCATATCTTAAACTTGTCAAAATGTAACTTTAACTCTTCAAAATGTAACTTTAACTTGTCAAAATTTAACTTAAACTTATCAAAACGTAACTTTAACTTGTAAAAAGTTTAACTTTAACTTGTCTAAATGTAACTTTACCTTATCAAAACGTAACTTTAACATATAAAACCGTATCTTTAACTTGTCAAAATGTAACTTTTAAATGTCAAAATATGACTTTAACTTGTAAAATCGTAACATCAACTTGTCAAAATGTAACTTTAACTCTTCAAAACGTAACTTTAACTTATCAAAATGTAACTTTAACTTGTCAAAACGTAACTTTAATTTGTAAAAAGTGTAACTTTAACTTATCAACACGTAACTTTAACTTATAAAACCGTGTCTTCAACTTGTCAAAATGTAACTTTAAAATGTCAAAATATAACTTTAACTTGTAAAATCGTAACTTCAATTTGTCAAAATGTAACTTTAACTCTTCAAAACGTAACTTTAACTTGGCAAAGTGTAACTTTAACTTGTCAAAATGTAACTTTAACTTGTCAAAACGTAACTTTAACTTGTGAAAAGTGTAACTTTAACTTATCAACACGTAACTTTAACTTATAAAACCGTATCTTCAACTTGTCAAAATGTAACTTTAAAATGTCAAAATATAACTTTATCTTGTCAAATCGTATCTTAAACTTGTCAAAATGTAACTTTATCTCTTCAAAATGTAACTTTAACTTGTCAAAATTTAACTTTAACTTGTCAAAACGTAACTTTAACTTGTGAAAAGTGTAACTTTAACTTATCAACACGTAACTTTAACTTATAAAACCTTATCTTCAACTTGTCAAAATATAACTTTAAAATGTCAAAATATAACTTTAACTTGTCAAATCGTATCTTAAACTTGTCAAAATGTAACTTTAACTTGTCAAAACGTAAATTTAACTTTTAAAAAGTTTAACTTTAACTAGTCTAAATGTAACTTTACCTTATCAAAACGTAACTTTAACATATAAAACCGTATCTTAAACTTGTCAAAATGTAACTTTTAAATGTCAAAATATGACTTTAACTTGTAAAATCGTAACTTCAACTTGTCAAAATGTAACTTTAACTCTTCAAAACGTAACTTTAACTTATCAAAATGTAACTTTAACTTGTCAAAACGTAACTTTAATTTGTAAAAAGTGTAACTTTAACTTATCAACACATAACTTTAACTTATGAAACCGTATCTTCAACTTGTCAAAATGTAACTTTAAAATGTCAAAATATAACTTTAACTTGTAAAATCGTAACTTCAATTTGTCAAAATGTAACTTTAACTCTTCAAAACGTAACTTTAACTTGTCAAAGTGTAACTTTAACTTGTCAAAATGTAACTTTAACTTGTCAAAACGTAACTTTAACTTGTGAAAAGTGTAACTTTAACTTATCAACACGTAACTTTAACTTATAAAACCGTATCTTCAACTTGTCAAAATGTAACTTTAAAATGTCAAAATATAACTTTAACTTGTCAAATCGTATCTTAAACTTGTCAAAATATAACTTTATATCTTCAAAACGTAACTTTAACTTGTCAAAATTTAACTTTAACTTGTCAAAACGTAACTTTAACTTGTAAAAAGTGTAACTTTAACTTGTCAAAACGTAATTTAAACTTGTCAAAACGTAACTTTAACTTGTAAAAAACGTAACTTTAACTTGTAAAAAATGTAACTTTAACTTGTAAAAATATAACTTTAACTCTTCAAAACGGAACTTTAACTTTACAAAATGTAACTTTAACTTGTCAAAACGTAACTTTAACTTGTAAAAAACATAACTATAACTTGTCAAAATGTAACTTTAACAAAACATAACTTTAACTTGTCAAAAGATAACTTTAACTTATTAAAACGTAACTTTAACTTCTATAAAGTGTAACTTTAACTTGTCAAAATGTAACTTTAACTTATCAAAACGTAACTTTAACTTATAAAACCTTATCTTCAACTTGTCAAAATGTAACTTTAAAATGTCAAAATATAACTTTAACTTGTCAAATCGTATCTTAAACTTGTCAAAATCTAAGTTTAACTCTTAAAAATGTAACTTTAACTTGTCAAAATTTAACTTTAACTTGTCAAAACGTAACTTTAACTTGTAAAAAGTGTAACTTTAACTTGTCAAATTGTAACTTTAACTTATCAAAACGTAACTTTAACTTATAAAACCTTATCTTCAACTTGTCAAAATATAACTTTAAAATGTCAAAATATAACTTTAACTTGTCAAATCGTATCTTAAACTTGTCAAAATGTAACTTTAACTCTTCAAAATGTAACTTTAACTTGTCAAAACGTAAATTTAACTTTTAAAAAGTTTAAGTTTAACTTGTCTAAATGTAACTTTACCTTATCAAAACGTAACTTTAACATATAAAACCGTATCTTAAACTTGTCAAAATGTAACTTTTAAATGTCAAAATATGACTTTAACTTGTAAAATCGTAACTTCAACTTGTCAAAATGTAACTTTAACTCTTCAAAACGTAACTTTAACTTGTCAAAGTGTAACTTTAACTTGTCAAAACGTAACTTTAACTTGTCAAAACGTAACTTTAACTTGTAAAAAGTGTAACTTTAACTTATCAACACATAACTTTAACTTATGAAACCGTATCTTCAACTTGTGAAAATGTAACTTTAAAATGTCAAAATATAACTTTAACTTGTAAAATCGTAACTTCAATTTGTCAAAATGTAACTTTAACTCTTCAAAACGTAACTTTAACTTGTCAAAGTGTAACTTTAACTTGTCAAAATGTAACTTTAACTTGTCAAAACGAAACTTTAACTTGTGAAAAGTGTAACTTTAACTTGTCAAAACGTAAGTTTAACTCGTAAAAAGTGTAACTTTAACTTATCAACACGTAACTTTAACTTATAAAACCGTATCTTCAACTTGTCAAAATGTAACTTTAAAATGTCAAAATATAACTTTAACTTGTAAAATCGTAATTTCAACTTGTCAAAATGTAACTTTAACTCTTCAAAACGTAACTTTAACTTGTAAAAATGTAACTTTAACTTGTCAAAATGTAACGTTAACTTGTCAAAACATAACTTTAACTTATCAAAATGTAACTTTTAAATGTCAAAATATAACTTTAACTTGTATAATCGTAACTTCAACTTATCAAAATGTAAATTTAACTCTTAAAAACGTAACTTTAACTTGTCATAATGTAACTTTAACTTGTCAAAATGTAACTTTAACTTGCAAAATGTAACTTTAACTTATCAAAACGTAACTTTAACTTATAAAACCTTATCTTCAACTTGTCAAAATGTAACTTTAAAATGTCAAAATATAACTTTAACTTGTCAAATCATATCTTAAACTTGTCAAAATGTAACTTTAACTCTTCAAAATGTAACTTTAACTTGTCAAAATTTAATTTAAACATATCAAAACGTAACTTTAACTTGTAAAAAGTTTAACTTTAACTTGTCTAAATGTAACTTTACCTTATCAAAACGTAACTTTAACATATAAAACCGTATCTTTAACTTGTCAAAATGTAACTTTTAAATGTCAAAATATGACTTTAACTTGTAAAATCGTAACATCAACTTGTCAAAATGTAACTTTAACTCTTCAAAACGTAACTTTAACTTATCAAAATGTAACTTTAACTTGTTAAAACGTAACTTTAATTTGTAAAAAGTGTAACTTTAACTTATCAACACGTAACTTTAACTTATGAAACCGTATCTTCAACTTGTCAAAATGTAACTTTAAAATGTCAAAATATAACTTTAACTTGTAAAATCGTAACTTCAATTTGTCAATATGTAACTTTAACTCTTCAAAACGTAACTTTAACTTGTCAAAACGTAACTTTAACTTGTCAAAATTTAACTTTAACTTGTCAAAACGTAACTTTAACTTGTAAAAAGTGTTACATTAACTTATCAACACGTAACTTTAACTTATAAAACCGTATCTTCAACTTGTCAAAATGTAACTTTAAAATGTCAAAATATAACTTTAACTAGTCAAATCGTATCTTAAACTTTTCAAAATGTAACTTTAACTCTTCAAAACGTAACTTTAACTTGTCAAAATTTACTTTAACTTGTCAAAACGTAACTTTAACTTGTAAAAAGTGTAACTTTAACTTATCAAAACGTAACTTAAATTTGTCAAAACGTAACTTTAACTTGTAAAAATCGTAACTTTAACTTGTAAAAAACGTGACTTTAACTTGTAAAAATGTAACTTTAACTTATCAAAACGTAACTTTAACTTATAAAACTGTATCTTCAAGTTGTCAAAATGTAACTTTAACTCTTCAAAACGGAACTTTAACTTTACAAAATGTAACTTTAACTTGTCAAAACGTAACTTTAAGTAAAAAACGTAACTATAACTTGTCAAAATGTAAATTTAACTTGTCAAAACATAACTTTAACTTCTAAAAAGTAAAACTTTAACTTGTCAAAATGTAACTTTAACTTATCAAAATGTAACTTAAACAAATAAAACCGTATCTTCCACTTGTCAAAATGTAACTTTAAAATGTCAAAATATAACTTTAACTCTTCAAAACGTAACTTTAATTTGTCAAAATGTATCTTTAACTTGTCAAAATGTAACTTTAACTTGTCAAAATGAAACGTTAACTTGTCAAAACGTAACTTTAACTTGTGAAAATGTAACTTTAACTCTTCAAAACGTAACTTTAACTTGTCAAAGTGTAACTTTAACTTGTCAAAGTGTAACTTTAACTTGTCAAAGTGTAACTTTAACTTGTCAAAGTGTAACTTTAACTTGTCAAAATGTAACTTTAACTTGTCAAAACGTAACTTTAACTTGTAAAAAGTGTTACTTTAACTTATCAACACGTAACTTTAATTTATAAAACCGTATCTTCAACTTGTCAAAATGTAACTTTAAAATGTCAAAATATAACTTTAACTAGTCAAATCGTATCTTAAACTTTTCAAAATGTAACTTTAACTCTTCAAAACGTAACTTTAACTTGTCAAAAGTAACTTTAACTTGTCAAAACGTAACTTTAACTTGTAAAAAGTGTAACTTTAACTTATCAAAACGTACCTTAAATTTGTCAAAACGTAACTTTAACTTGTAAAAATCGTAACTTTAACTTGTAAAAAACGTGACTTTAACTTGTAAAAATGTAACTTTAACTTATCAAAACGTAACTTTAACTTATAAAACTGTATCTTCAAGTTGTCAAAATGTAACTTTAACTCTTCAAAACGGAACTTTAACTTTACAAAATGTAACTTTAACTTGTCAAAACGTAACTTTAAGTAAAAAACGTAACTTTAACTTGTCAAAATGTAACTTTAACTTGTCAAAATGTAACTTTAACTTGCAAAATGTAACTTTAACTTATCAAAACGTAACTTTAACTTATAAAACCTTATCTTCAACTTGTCAAAATGTAACTTTAAAATGTCAAAATATAACTTTAACTTGTCAAATCGTATCTTAAACTTGTCAAAATGTAACTTTAACTCTTCAAAACGTAAATTTAACTTGTCAAAGTGTAACTTTAACTTGTCAAAATGTAACTTTAACTTATCAACACGTAACTTTAACTTATAAAACCGTATCTTCAACTTGTCAAAATGTAATGTTAAAATGTCAAAATATAACTTTAACTTGTAAAATCATAACTTCAACTTGTCAAAATGTAACTTTAACTCTTCAAAACGTATATTTAACTTGTCAAACTGTAACTTTAACTTGTCAAAGTGTAACTTTAACTTGTAAAAAACGTAACTATAACTTGTCAAAATGTAACTTTAACTTGTCAAAACGTAACTTTAACTTTTAAAAAGTGTAACTTTAACTTATCAAAACGTAAATTTAACTTATAAAACCGTATCTTCAACCTGTCAAAATGTAACTTTAAGTCTTCAAAACGGAACTTTAACTTGTCAAAACGTAACTTTAACTTGTCAAAACGTAACTTTAACTTGTAAAAAGCGTAACTTTAACTTGTCAAAATGTAACTTTAACTTATCAAAACCTAACTTTAACATATAAAACCGTATCTTTAACTTGTCAAAATGTAACTTTTAAATGTTAAAATATAATTTTAACTTGTAAAATCGTAACTTCAACTTGTCAAAATGTAACTTTAACTCTTCAAAACGTAACTTTAACTTGTCAAAGTGTAACTTTAACTTGTCAAAATGTAACTTTAACTTGTCAAAACGTAACTTTAACTTGTAAAAAGTGTAACTTTAACTTATCAACACGAAACTTTAACTTATAAAACCGTATCTTCAACTTGTCAAAATGTAACTTTAAAATGTCAAAATATAACTTTAACTTCTAAAATCGTAACTTCAACTTGTCAAAATGTAACTTTAACTCTTCAAAACGTAACTTTAACTTGTCAAAGTGTAACATTATTTGTCAAAATGTATCTTTAACTTGTCAAAACGTAACTTTAACTTGTAAAAAGTGTTACTTTAACTTATCAACACGTAACTTTAACTAATAAAACCGTATCTTCAACTTGTCAAAATGTAACTTTAAAATGTCAAAATATAACTTTAACTTGTCAAATCGTATCTTAAACTTTTCAAAATGTAACTTTAACTCTTCAAAACGTAACTTTAACTTGTCAAAATTTAACTTTAACTTGTCAAAACGTAACTTTAACTTGTAAAAAGTGTAATTTTAACTTGTCAAAACGTAACTTAAACTTGTCAAAACGTAAGTTTAACTTGTAAAAAACGTAACTTTAACTTGTAAAAAGTGTAACTTTAACTTGTCAAAATGTAACTTTAACTTATCAAAACATAACTTTAACTTGTCAAAAGATAACTTTAACTTATTAAAACGTAACTTTAACTTCTATAAAGTGTAACTTTAACTTCTAAATGTAACTTTACCTTATCAAAACGTAACTTTAACATATAAAACCGTATCTTTAACTTGTCAAAGAGTAACTTTTAAATGTCAAAATATGACTTTAACTTGTAAAATCGTAACTTCAACTTGTCAAAATGTAACTTTAACTCTTCAAAACGTAACTTTAACTTGTCAAAATGTAACTTTAACTTATCAAAATGTAACTTACTTTAACTTGTCAAAATTTAACTTTAACTTGTCAAAACGTAACTTTAACTTGTAAAAAGTGTAACTTTAACTTGTCAAAACGTAACTTAAACTAGTCAAAACGTAACTTTAACTTGTAAAAAACGTAACTTTAACTTGTAAAAGGTGTATCTTTAACTTGTCAAAATGTA
This sequence comes from Urtica urens, assembly GCA_958296335.1. Lineage (NCBI taxonomy): Eukaryota > Viridiplantae > Streptophyta > Magnoliopsida > Rosales > Urticaceae > Urtica > Urtica urens. The sequence continues at coordinate 416,929 of CATQIS010000010.1, forward strand.
ACTTTAACTTATCAAAACGTAACTTTAACTTATAAAACCGTATCTTCAACTTGTCAAAATGTAACTTTAACTCTTCAAAACGGAACATTAACTTTACAAAATGTAACTTTAACTTGTCAAAACGTAACCTTAACTTATAAAAAACATAACTATAACTTGTCAAAATGTAACTTTAACTTATCAAAACATAACTTTAACTTGTCAAAAGATAACTTTAACTTATTAAAACGTAACTTTAACTTCTATAAAGTGTAACTTTAACTTGTCAAAATGTAACTTTAACTTATCAAAACGTAACTTTAACTTATAAAACCTTATCTTCAACTTGTCAAAATGTAACTTTAAAATGTCAAAATATAACTTTAACTTGTCAAATCGTATCTTAAACTTGTCAAAATCTAACTTTAACTCTTCAAAATGTAACTTTAACTTGTCAAAATTTAACTTTAACTTGTCAAAACGTAACTTTAACTTTTAAAAAGTGTAACTTTAACTTGTCAAAATGTAACTTTAACTTATCAAAACGTAACTTTAACTTATAAAACCTTATCTTCAACTTGTCAAAATGTAAATTTAAAATGTCAAAATATAACTTTAACTTGTCAAATCGTATCTTAAACTTGTCAAAATGTAACTTTAACTCTTCAAAATGTAACTTTAACTTGTCAAAACGTAACTTTAACTTGTAAAAAGTTAAACTTTAACTTGTCTAAATGTAACTTTACCTTATCAAAACGTAACTTTAACATATAAAACCATATCTTTAACTTGTCAAAATGTAACTTTTAAATGTCAAAATATGACTTTAACTTGTAAAATCGTAACTTCAACTTGTCAAATGTAACTTTAACTCTTCAAAACGTAACTTTAACTTGTCAAAGTGTAACTTTAACTTATCAAAATGTAACTTTAACTTGTCAAAACGTAACTTTAACTTGTAAAAAGTGTAACTTTAACTTTTCAACTCGTAACTTTAAATTATAAAACCGTATCTTCAACTTGTCAAAATGTAACTTTTAAATGTCAAAATATAACTTTAACTTGTAAAATCATAACTTCAACTTGTCAAAATGTAACTTTAACTCTTCAAAACGGAACTTTAATTTTATAAAATGTAACTTTAACTTGTCAAAACGTAACTTGAACTTGTAAAAAACGTAACTTTAACTTGTAAAAAGTGTAACTTTAACTTATCAACACGTAAGTTTAACTTATAAAACCGTATCTTTAACTTGACAAAATGTAACTTTAAAATGTCAAAATATAACTTTATCTTGTCAAATCGTAACTTTAACATATAAAAATGTAACTTTAACTCTTCAAAACGTAACTTTAACCGTATAAAATATAACTTTAACTTGTCAAAACGTAACTTTACCTTGTAAAAATCGTAACTATAACTTGTCAAAATGTAACTTTAACTTGTCAAAATGTAACTTTAACTTTTAAAAAGTGTAACTCTAACTTATCAAAACGTAAATTTAACTTATAAAACCGTATCTTCAACCTGTCAAAATGTAACTTTAAGTCTTCAAAACGGAACTTTAACTTTAAAAAATGTAACGTTAACTTCTCAAATCTAACTTTTACTTGTCAAAACGTAACTTTAACTTGTCAAAACGTAACTTTAACTTGTAAAAGGTGTATCTTTAACTTGTCTAAATGTAACTTTAACTTATCAAAACGTAACTTTAACTTATAAAACCGTATCTTCAACTTGTCAAAATGTAACTTTAACTCTTCAAAACGGAACATTAACTTTACAAAATGTAACTTTAACTTGTCAAAACGTAACCTTAACTTGTAAAAAAGGTAACAATAACTTGTCAAAATGTAACTTTAACTTATCAAAACATAACTTTAACTTGTCAAAAGATAACTTTAACTTATTAAAACGTAACTTTAACTTCTATAAAGTGTAACTTTAACTTGTCAAAATGTAACTTTAACTTATCAAAACGTAACTTTAACTTATAAAACCTTATCTTCAACTTGTCAAAATGTAACTTTAAAATGTCAAAATATAACTTTAACTTGTCAAATCATATCTTAAACTTGTCAAAATCTAACTTTAACTCTTCAAAATGTAACTTTAACTTGTCAAAATTTAACTTTAACTTGTCAAAACGTAACTTTAACTTTTAAAAAGTGTAACTTTAACTTGTCAAAATGTAACTTTAACTTATCAAAACGTAACTTTAACTTATAAAACCTTATCTTCAACTTGTCAAAATGTAAATTTAAAATGTCAAAATATAACTTTAACTTGTCAAATCGTATCTTAAACTTGTCAAAATGTAACTTTAACTCTTCAAAATGTAACTTTAACTTGTCAAAACGTAACTTTAACTTGTAAAAAGTTAAACTTTAACTTGTCTAAATGTAACTTTACCTTATCAAAACGTAACTTTAACATATAAAACCATATCTTTAACTTGTCAAAATGTAACTTTTAAATGTCAAAATATGACTTTAACTTGTAAAATCGTAACTTCAACTTGTCAAATGTAACTTTAACTCTTCAAAACGTAACTTTAATTTGTCAAAGTGTAACTTTAACTTATCAAAATGTAACTTTAACTTGTCAAAACGTAACTTTAACTTGTAAAAAGTGTAACTTTAACTTTTCAACTCGTAACTTTAAATTATAAAACCGTATCTTCAACTTGTCAAAATGTAACTTTTAAATGTCAAAATATAACTTTAACTTGTAAAATCATAACTTCAACTTGTCAAAATGTAACTTTAACTCTTCAAAACGGAACTTTAATTTTATAAAATGTAACTTTAACTTGTCAAAACGTAACTTGAACTTGTAAAAAACGTAACTTTAACTTTTAAAAAGTGTAACTTTAACTTATCAACACGTAAGTTTAACTTATAAAACCGTATCTTTAACTTGACAAAATGTAACTTTAAAATGTCAAAATATAACTTTATCTTGTCAAATCGTAACTTTAACATATCAAAATGTAACTTTAACTCTTCAAAACGTAACTTTAACCGTATAAAATATAACTTTAACTTGTCAAAACGTAACTTTAACTTGTAAAAATCGTAACTATAACTTGTCAAAATGTAACTTTAACTTTTAAAAAGTGTAACTCTAACTTATCAAAACGTAAATTTAACTTATAAAACCGTATCTTCAACCTGTCAAAATGTAACTTTAAGTCTTCAAAACGGAACTTTAACTTTAAAAAATGTAACGTTAACTTCTCAAATCTAACTTTTACTTGTCAAAACGTAACTTTAACTTGTCAAAACGTAACTTTAACTTGTAAAAGGTGTATCTTTAACTTGTCTAAATGTAACTTTAACTTATCAAAACGTAACTTTAACTTATAAAACCGTATCTTCAACTTGTCAAAATGTAACTTTAACTCTTCAAAACGGAACATTAACTTTACAAAATGTAACTTTAACTTGTCAAAACGTAACCTTAACTTGTAAAAAACATAACTATAACTTGTCAAAATGTAACTTTAACTTATCAAAACATAACTTTAACTTGTCAAAAGATAACTTTAACTTATTAAAACGTAACTTTAACTTCTATAAAGTGTAACTTTAACTTGTCAAAATGTAACTTTAACTTATCAAAACGTAACTTTAACTTATAAAACCTTATCTTCAACTTGTCAAAATGTAACTTTAAAATGTCAAAATATAACTTTAACTTGTCAAATCATATCTTAAACTTGTCAAAATCTAACTTTAACTCTTCAAAATGTAACTTTAACTTGTCAAAATTTAACTTTAACTTGTCAAAACGTAACTTTAACTTTTAAAAAGTGTAACTTTAACTTGTCAAAATGTAACTTTAACTTATCAAAACGTAACTTTAACTTATAAAACCTTATCTTCAACTTGTCAAAATGTAACTTTAAAATGTCAAAATATAACTTTAACTTGTCAAATCGTATCTTAAACTTGTCAAAATGTAACTTTAACTCTTCAAAATGTAACTTTAACTTGTCAAAACGTAACTTTAACTTGTAAAAAGTTAAACTTTAACTTGTCTAAATGTAACTTTACCTTATCAAAACGTAACTTTAACATATAAAACCATATCTTTAACTTGTCAAAATGTAACTTTTAAATGTCAAAATATGACTTTAACTTGTAAAATCGTAACTTCAACTTGTCAAATGTAACTTTAACTCTTCAAAACGTAACTTTAATTTGTCAAAGTGTAACTTTAACTTATCAAAATGTAACTTTAACTTGTCAAAACGTAACTTTAACTTGTAAAAAGTGTAACTTTAACTTTTCAACTCGTAACTTTAAATTATAAAACCGTATCTTCAACTTGTCAAAATGTAACTTTTAAATGTCAAAATATAACTTTAACTTGTAAAATCATAACTTCAACTTGTCAAAATGTAACTTTAACTCTTCAAAACGGAACTTTAATTTTATAAAATGTAACTTTAACTTGTCAAAACGTAACTTGAACTTGTAAAAAACGTAACTTTAACTTTTAAAAAGTGTAACTTTAACTTATCAACACGTAAGTTTAACTTATAAAACCGTATCTTTAACTTGACAAAATGTAACTTTAAAATGTCAAAATATAACTTTATCTTGTCAAATCGTAACTTTAACATATCAAAATGTAACTTTAACTCTTCAAAACGTAACTTTAACCGTATAAAATATAACTTTAACTTGTCAAAACGTAACTTTAACTTGTAAAAATCGTAACTATAACTTGTCAAAATGTAACTTTAACTTTTAAAAAGTGTAACTCTAACTTATCAAAACGTAAATTTAACTTATAAAACCGTATCTTCAACCTGTCAAAATGTAACTTTAAGTCTTCAAAACGGAACTTTAACTTTAAAAAATGTAACGTTAACTTCTCAAATCTAACTTTTACTTGTCAAAACGTAACTTTAACTTGTCAAAACGTAGCTTTAACTTGTAAAAAGTGTAACTTTAACTTATCAACACGTAACTGTAACTTATAAAACCGTATCTTCAACTTGTCAAAATGTAAGTTTAACTCTTCAAAACGTAACTTTAACTTGTCAAAGTGTAACTTTAACTTGTCAAAATGCAACTTTAACTTGTCAAAACGTAACTTTAACTTGTAAAAAGTGTAATTTTAACTTATCAACACGTAACTTTAACTTATAAAACCGTATCTTCAACTTGTCAAAATGTAATTTTAATATGTCAAAATATAACTTTAAGTTGTCAAATCGTATCTTAAACTTGTCAAAATATAACTTTAACTCTTCAAAACGTAACTTTAACTTGTCAAAATTTAACTTTAACTTGTCAAAACGTAACTTTAACTTGTAAAAAGTGTAACTTTAACTTATCAAAACGTAACTTAAATTTGTTAAAACGTAACTTTAACTTGTAAAAAACGTAACTTTAACTTGTAAAAAACGTTACTTTAACTTGTAAAAATGTAACTTTAACTTATCAAAACGTAACTTTAACTTATAAAACCGTATCATCAACTTGTCAAAATATAACTTTAACTCTTCAAAACGGAACTTTAACTTTACAAAATGTAACATTAACTTGTCAAAACCTAACTTTAAGTAAAAAACGTATCTATAACTTGTCAAAATGTAACTTTAATTTGTCAAAACATAACTTTAACTTCTAAAAAGTGCAACTTTAACTTGTCAAAATGTAACTTTAACTTATCAAAATGTAACTTTAACTTATCAAAATGTAACTTTAACATATAAAATCGTATCTTCCACTTGTGAAAATGTAACTTTAAAAGGTCAAAATATAACTTTCACTTTTCAAAACGTAACTTTAATTTGTCAAAATGTAACTTTAACTTGTCAAAATGTAACTTTAACTTGTCAAAATTAAACGTTAACTTGTGAAAATGTAACTTTTAAATGTCAAAATATAACTTTAACTCTTCAAAATGTAACTTTAACTTGTCAAAATTTAACTTTAACTTGTCAAAACGTAACTTTAACTTGTAAAAAGTGTAACTTTAACTTGTCAAAATGTAACTGTAACTTATCAAAACATAACTTTAACATATAAAACCGTATCTTTAACTTGTCAAAATGTAACTTTTAAATGTCAAAATATAACTTTAACTTTCAAAATCGTAACTTCAACTTGTCAAAATGTAACTTTAACTCTTCAAAACGTAACTTTAACTTGTCAAAATGTAACTTTAACTTGTCAAAATGTAACTTTAACTTGTCAAAATGTAACTTTAACTTGTCAAAAGGTAACTTTAACTTATCAAAACGTAACTTTAACTTATAAAACCTTATCTTCAACTTGTCAAAATGTAACTTTAAAATGTCAAAATATAACTTTAACTTGTCAAGTCATATCTTAAACTTGTCAAAATGTAACTTTAACTCTTCAAAATGTAACTTTAACTTGTCAAAACGTAACTTTAACTTGTAAAAAGTTTAACTTTAACTTGTCTAAATGTAACTTTACCTTATCAAAACTTAACTTTAACATATAAAACCGTATCTTTAACTTGTCAAAATGTAACTTTAAATGTCAAAATATAACTTTAACTTGTAAAATCGTAACTTCAACTTGTCAAAATGTAACTTTAACTCTTCAAAACGTAACTTTAACTTGTCAAAATGTAACTTTAACTTGTCAAAATGTAACTTTAACTTGTCAAAATGTAACTTTAACTTGTCAAAAGGTAACTTTAACTTATCAAAACGTAACTTTAACTTATAAAACCTTATCTTCAACTTGTCAAAATGTAACTTTAAAATGTCAAGATATAACTTTAACTTGTCAAGTCGTATCTTAAACTTGTCAAAATGTAACTTTAACTCTTCAAAATGTAAGTTTAACTTGTCAAAACGTAACTTTAACTTGTAAAAAGTTTAACTTTAACTTGTCTAAATGTAACTTTACCTTATCAAAACTTAACTTTAACATATAAAACCGTATCTTTAACTTGTCAAAATGTAACTTTTAAATGTCAAAATATGACTTTAACTTGTAAAATCGTAACTTCAACTTGTCAAAATGTAACTTTAACTCTTCAAAACGTAACTTTAACTTGTCAAAGTGTAACTTTAACTTATCAAAATGTAACTTTAACTTGTCAAAACGTAACTTTAACTTGTAAAAAGTGTAACTTTAACTTATCAACACGTAACTTTAACTTATAAAACCGTATCTTCAACTTGTCAAAATGTAACTTTAAAATGTCAAAATATAACTTTAACTTCTAAAATCGTAACTTCAACTTGTTAAAACGTAACTTTAACTCTTCAAAACATAACTTTAACTTGTCAAAGTGTAACTTTAACTTGTCAAACGTAACTTTAACTTGTAAAAAGTATAACTTTAAGTTATCAACACGTAAATTTAACTTATAAAACCGTATCTTCAACTTGTCAAAATGTAACTTTAAAACGTCAAAATATAACTTTAACTTGTCAAATCGTATCTTAAACTTTTCAAAATGTAACATTAACTCTTCAAAACGTAACTTTAACTTGTCAAAATTTAAATTTAACTTGTCAAAACGTAACTTTAACTTGTAAAAAGTGTAACTTTAACTTGTCAAAACGTAACTTAAACTTGTCAAAACGTAACTTTAACTTGTAAAAAACGTAACTTTAACTTGTAAAAAGTGTAACTTTAACTTGTCAAAATGTAACTTTAACTTAACAAAACGTAAGTTTAACTTATAAAACCGTATCTTCAACTTGTCAAAATGTAACTTTAACTCTTCAAAACGGAACTTTAACTTTACAAAATGTAACTTTAACTTGTCAAAACGTAACTTTAACTTGTAAAAAACATAACTATAACTTGTCAAATCGTATCTTAAACTTGTCAAAATGTAACTTTAACTCTTCAAAACGTAACTTTAACTTGTCAAAATTTAACTTTAACTTGTCAAAACGTAACTTTAACTTGTAAAAATTGTAACTTTAACTTGTCAAAATGTAACTTTAGCTTATAAAACCTTATCTTCAACTTGTCAAAATGTAACTTTAAAATGTCAAAATTTAACTTTAACTTGTCAAATCGTATCTTAAACTTGTCAAAATGTAACTTTAACTCTTCAAAACTTAACTTTAACTTGTAAAAAACGTAACTATAACTTGTCAAAATTTAACTTTAACTTATCAAAAACATAACTTTAACTTGTCAAAAGGTAACTTTAACTTATTAAAACGTAACTTTAACTTCTATAAAGTGTAACTTTAACTTGTCAAAATGTAACTTTAACTTATCAAAATATAACTTTAACTTGTAAAATCGTAACTTCACCTTGTCAAAATGTACCTTTCACTCTTCAAACGGAACTTTAACTTTATAAAATGTAACTTTAACTTGTCAAAACGTAACTTTAACTTGTTAAAAACGTAACTTTAACTTGTAAAAAGTGTAACTTTAACTTATCAACACGTAACATTAACTTATAAAACCGTATCTTTAACTTGTCAAAATGTAATTTTAAAATGTCAAAATATAACTTTATCTTGTCAAATCGTAACTTTAACTTATAAAAATGTAACTTTAACTCTTCAAAACGTAACTTTAACATTATAAAATGTAACTTTAACTTGTCAAAACGTAACTTTAACTTGTAAAAAACGTAACTATAACTTGTTAAAATGTAACTTTAACTTATCAAAACGTAAATTTAACTTATAAAACCGTATCTTCAACCTGTCAAAATGTAACTCTAAGTTTTCAAAACGGAACTTTAACTTTAAAAAATGTAACGTTAACTTCTCAAAATCTCACTTTTACTTGTCAAAACGTAACTTTAACTTGTCGAAACGTAATTTTAATTTGTAAAGAGTGTATCTTTAACTTGTCAAAATGTAACTTTTAAATGTTAAATTATAACTTTAACTTGTAAAATCGTAACTTCAACTTGTCAAAATGTAACTTTAACTATTCAAAACGTAACTTTAACTTGTCAAAGTATAACTTTAACTTTTCAAAATGTAACTTTAACTTGTCAAAACGTTACTTTAACTCTTCAAAACGTAACTTTAACTTGTCAAAGTATAACTTTAACTTGTCAAAACGTAACTTTAACTTGTCAAAACGTAACTTTAACTTGTAAAGAGTGTAACTTTAACTTGTCAAAATGTAACTTTAACTTATCAAAACATAACTTTAACATATAAAACCGTAACTTTAACTTTTCAAAATGAAATGTTAACTTGTCAAAACGTAACTTTAACTTGTGAAAATAAAACTTTTAAATGACAAAATATAACTTTAACTTGTCAAGTCGTATCTTAAACTTGTCAAAATGTAACTTTAACTTGTCAAAACGTAACTTTAACTTGTAAAAAGTTTAACTTACACTTGTCTAAATGTAACTTTACCTTATCAAAACGTAACTTTAACATATAAAACCGTATCTTTAACTTGTCAAAGAGTAACTTTTAAATGTCAAAATATGACTTTAACTTGTAAAATCGTAACTTCAACTTGTCAAAATGTAACTTTAACTCTTCAAAACGTAACTTTAACTTGTCAAAGTGTAACATTATTTGTCAAAATGTATCTTTAAGTTGTCAAAACGTAACTTTAACTTGTAAAAAGTGTTACTTTAACTTATTAACACGTAACTTTAACTAATAAAACCGTATCTTCAACTTGTAAAAATGTAACTTTAACTTATCAAAACGTAACTTTAACTTATAAAACTGTATCTTCAAGTTGTCAAAATGTAACTTTAACTCTTCAAAACGGAACTTTAACTTTACAAAATGTAACTTTAACTTGTCAAAACGTAACTTTAAGTAAAAAACGTAACTATAACTTGTCAAAATGTAACTTTAACTTATCAAAACATAACTTTAATTCTAAAAAGTACAACTTTAACTTGTCAAAATTTAACTTTAACTTATCAAAATGTAACTTTAACATATAAAACCGTATCTTCCACTTGTCAAAATGTAACTTTAAAATGTCAAAATATAACTTTAACTCTTCAAAACGTAACTTTAATTTGTCAAAATGTAACTTTAACTTGTCAAAATGTAACTTTAACTTGTCAAAATGAAACGTTAACTTGTCAAAACGTAACTTTAACTTGTGAAAATGTAACTTTAAAATGTCAAAATATAACTTTAACTTGTAAAATCGTAACTTCAACTTGTGAAAATGTAACTTTAACTCTTCAAAATGTAACTTTAACTTGTTAAAGTTTAACTTTAACTTGTTAAAGTGTAACTTTAACTTGTTAAAGTGTAACTTTAACTTGTCAAAATGTAACTTTAACATGTCAAAACGTAGCTTTAACTTGTAAAAAGTGTTATTTTAACTTATCAACACGTAACTTTAACTTATAAAACCGTATTTTCAACTTGTCAAAATGTAACTTTAAAATGTCAAAATATAACTTTAACTTGTCAAATCGTATCTTAAACTTTTCAAAATGTAACTTTAACTCTTCAAAACGTAACTTTAACTTGTCAAAATTTAACTTTAACTTGTCAAAACGTAACTTTAACTTGTAAAAAGTGTAACTTTAACTTGTCAAAACGTAATTTAAACTTGTCAAAACGTAAGTTTAACTTGTAAAAAACATAACTATAACTTGTCAAAATGTAACTTTAACTTATCAAAAACTTTAACTTGTCAAAAGATAACTTTAACTTATTAAAACGTCACTTTAACTTCTATAAAGTGTAACTTTAACTTGTCAAAATGTAACTTTAACTTATCAAAACGTAACTTTAACTTATAAAACCTTATCTTCAACTTGTAAAAATGTAACTTTAAAATGTCAAAATATAACTTTAACTTATAAAACCTTATCTTCAACTTGTAAAAATGTAACTTTTAAATGTCATAATATGACTTTAACTTGTAAAATCGTAACTTCAACTTGTCAAATGTAACTTTAACTCTTCAAAACGTAACTTTAACTTGTCAAAGTGTAACTTTAACTTATCAAAATGTAACTTTAACTTGTCAAAACGTAACTTTAACTTGTAAAAAGTGTAACTTTAACTTATCAACACGTAACTTTAACTTATAAAACCGTATCTTCAACTTGTCAAAATGTAACTTTTAAATGTCAAAATATAACTTTAACTTGTAAAATCGTAACTTCAACTTGTCAAAATGTAACTTTAACTCTTCAAAACAGAACTTTAATTTTATAAAATGTAACTTTAACTTGTCAAAACGTAACTTGAACTTGTAAAAAACGTAACTTTAACTTGTAAAAAGTGTAACTTTAACTTATCAACACGTAAGTTTAACTTATAAAACCGTATCTTTAACTTGACAAAATGTAACTTTAAAATGTCAAAATATAACTTTATCTTGTCAAATCGTAACTTTAACATATCAAAATGTAACTTTAACTCTTCAAAACGTAACTTTAACCGTATAAAATATAACTTTAACTTGTCAAAACGTAACTTTAACTTGTAAAAATCGTAACTATAACTTGTCAAAATGTAACTTTAACTTGTCAAAATGTAACTTTAACTTTTAAAAAGTGTAACTCTAACTTATCAAAACGTAAATTTAACTTATAAAACCGTATCTTCAACCTGTCAAAATGTAACTTTAAGTCTTCAAAACGGAACTTTAACTTTAAAAAATGTAACGTTAACTTCTCAAATCTAACTTTTACTTGTCAAAACGTAACTTTAACTTGTCAAAACGTAACTTTAACTTGTAAAAAGTGTAACTTTAACTTATCAACACGTAACTTTAACTTATAAAACCGTATCTTCAACTTGTCAAAATGTAAGTTTAACTCTTCAAAACGTAACTTTAACTTGTCAAAGTATAACTTTAACTTGTCAAAATGCAACTTTAACTTGTCAAAACGTAACTTTAACTTGTAAAAAGTGTAATTTTAACTTATCAACACGTAACTTTAACTTATAAAACCGTATCTTCAACTTGTCAAAATGTAATCTTAATATGTCAAAATATAACTTTAAGTTGTCAAATCGTATCTTAAACTTGTCAAAATATAACTTTAACTCTTCAAAACGTAACTTTAACTTGTCAAAATTTAACTTTAACTTATCAAAAACATAACTTTAACTTGTCAAAAGGTAACTTTAACTTATTAAAACGTAACTTTAACTTCTATAAAGTGTAACTTTAACTTGTCAAAATGTAACTTTAACTTATCAAAATATAACTTTAACTTGTAAAATCGTAACTTCACCTTGTCAAAATGTACCTTTCACTCTTCAAACGGAACTTTAACTTTATAAAATGTAACTTTAACTTGTCAAAACGTAACTTTAACTTGTTAAAAACGTAACTTTAACTTGTAAAAAGTGTAACTTTAACTTATCAACACGTAACATTAACTTATAAAACCGTATCTTTAACTTGTCAAAATGTAATTTTAAAATGTCAAAATATAACTTTATCTTGTCAAATCGTAACTTTAACTTATAAAAATGTAACTTTAACTCTTCAAAACGTAACTTTAACATTATAAAATGTAACTTTAACTTGTCAAAACGTAACTTTAACTTGTAAAAAACGTAACTATAACTTGTTAAAATGTAACTTTAACTTATCAAAACGTAAATTTAACTTATAAAACCGTATCTTCAACCTGTCAAAATGTAACTCTAAGTTTTCAAAACGGAACTTTAACTTTAAAAAATGTAACGTTAACTTCTCAAAATCTAACTTTTACTTGTCAAAACGTAACTTTAACTTGTCGAAACGTAATTTTAATTTGTAAAGAGTGTATCTTTAACTTGTCAAAATGTAACTTTTAAATGTTAAATTATAACTTTAACTTGTAAAATCGTAACTTCAACTTGTCAAAATGTAACTTTAACTATTCAAAACGTAACTTTAACTTGTCAAAGTATAACTTTAACTTTTCAAAATGTAACTTTAACTTGTCAAAACGTTACTTTAACTCTTCAAAACGTAACTTTAACTTGTCAAAGTATAACTTTAACTTGTCAAAACGTAACTTTAACTTGTCAAAACGTAACTTTAACTTGTAAAGAGTGTAACTTTAACTTGTCAAAATGTAACTTTAACTTATCAAAACATAACTTTAACATATAAAACCGTAACTTTAACTTGTCAAAATGAAATGTTAACTTGTCAAAACGTAACTTTAACTTGTGAAAATAAAACTTTTAAATGACAAAATATAACTTTAACTTGTCAAGTCGTATCTTAAACTTGTCAAAATGTAACTTTAACTTGTCAAAACGTAACTTTAACTTGTAAAAAGTTTAACTTACACTTGTCTAAATGTAACTTTACCTTATCAAAACGTAACTTTAACATATAAAACCGTATCTTTAACTTGTCAAAGAGTAACTTTTAAATGTCAAAATATGACTTTAACTTGTAAAGTCGTAACTTCAACTTGTTAAAATGTAACTTTAACTCTTCAAAACGTAACTTTAACTTGTCAAAGTGTAACATTATTTGTCAAAATGTATCTTTAACTTGTCAAAACGTAACTTTAACTTGTAAAAAGTGTTACTTTAACTTATTAACACGTAACTTTAACTAATAAAACCGTATCTTCAACTTGTAAAAATGTAACTTTAACTTATCAAAACGTAACTTTAACTTATAAAACTGTATCTTCAAGTTGTCAAAATGTAACTTTAACTCTTCAAAACGGAACTTTAACTTTACAAAATGTAACTTTAACTTGTCAAAACGTAACTTTAAGTAAAAAACGTAACTATAACTTGTCAAAATGTAACTTTAACTTGTCAAAACATAACTTCAACTTCTAAAAAGTACAACTTTAACTTGTCAAAATGTAACTTTAACTTATCAAAATGTAACTTTAACATATAAAACCGTATCTTCCACTTGTCAAAATGTAACTTTAAAATGTCAAAATATAACTTTAACTCTTCAAAACGTAACTTTAATTTGTCAAAATGTAACTTTAACTTGTCAAAATGTAACTTTAACTTGTCAAAATGAAACGTTAACTTGTCAAAACGTAACTTTAACTTGTGAAAATGTAACTTTAAAATGTCAAAATATAACTTTAACTTGTAAAATCGTAACTTCAACTTGTGAAAATGTAACTTTAACTCTTCAAAATGTAACTTTAACTTGTTAAAGTGTAACTTTAACTTGTTAAAGTGTAACTTTAACTTGTTAAAGTGTAACTTTAACTTGTCAAAATGTAACTTTAACATGTCAAAACGTAGCTTTAACTTGTAAAAAGTGTTATTTTAACTTATCAACACGTAACTTTAACTTATAAAACCGTATTTTCAACTTGTCAAAATGTAACTTTAAAATGTCAAAATATAACTTTAACTTGTCAAATCGTATCTTAAACTTTTCAAAATGTAACTTTAACTCTTCAAAACGTAACTTTAACTTGTCAAAATTTAACTTTAACTTGTCAAAACTTAACTTTAACTTGTAAAAAGTGTAACTTTAACTTGTCAAAACGTAATTTAAACTTGTCAAAACGTAAGTTTAACTTGTAAAAAACATAACTATAACTTGTCAAAATGTAACTTTAACTTATCAAAAACTTTAACTTGTCAAAAGATAACTTTAACTTATTAAAACGTCACTTTAACTTCTATAAAGTGTAACTTTAACTTGTCAAAATGTAACTTTAACTTATCAAAACGTAACTTTAACTTATAAAACCTTATCTTCAACTTGTAAAAATGTAACTTTAAAATGTCAAAATATAACTTTAACTTATAAAACCTTATCTTCAACTTGTAAAAATGTAACTTTTAAATGTCAAAATATGACTTTAACTTGTAAAATCGTAACTTCAACTTGTCAAATGTAACTTTAACTCTTCAAAACGTAACTTTAACTTGTCAAAGTGTAACTTTAACTTATCAAAATGTAACTTTAACTTGTCAAAACGTAACTTTAACTTGTAAAAAGTGTAACTTTAACTTATCAACTCGTAACTTTAAATTATAAAACCGTATCTTCAACTTGTCAAAATGTAACTTTTAAATGTCAAAATATAACTTTAACTTGTAAAATCGTAACTTCAACTTGTCAAAATGTAACTTTAACTCTTCAAAACAGAACTTTAATTTTATAAAATGTAACTTTAACTTGTCAAAACGTAACTTGAACTTGTAAAAAACGTAACTTTAACTTGTAAAAAGTGTAACTTTAACTTATCAACACGTAAGTTTAACTTATAAAACCGTATCTTTAACTTGACAAAATGTAACTTTAAAATGTCAAAATATAACTTTATCTTGTCAAATCGTAACTTTAACATATCAAAATGTAACTTTAACTCTTCAAAACGTAACTTTAACCGTATAAAATATAACTTTAACTTGTCAAAACGTAACTTTAACTTGTAAAAATCGTAACTATAACTTGTCAAAATGTAACTTTAACTTGTCAAAATGTAACTTTAACTTTTAAAAAGTGTAACTCTAACTTATCAAAACGTAAATTTAACTTATAAAACCGTATCTTCAACCTTTCAAAATGTAACTTTAAGTCTTCAAAACGGAACTTTAACTTTAAAAAATGTAACGTTAACTTCTCAAATCTAACTTTTACTTGTCAAAACGTAACTTTAACTTGTCAAAACGTAACTTTAACTTGTAAAAAGTATAACTTTAACTTATCAACACGTAACTTTAACTTATAAAACCGTATCTTCAACTTGTCAAAATGTAAGTTTAACTCTTCAAAACGTAACTTTAACTTGTCAAAGTGTAACTTTAACTTGTCAAAATGCAACTTTAACTTGTCAAAACGTAACTTTAACTTGTAAAAAGTGTAATTTTAACTTATCAACACGTAACTTTAACTTATAAAACCGTATCTTCAACTTGTCAAAATGTAATCTTAATATGTCAAAATATAACTTTAAGTTGTCAAATCGTATCTTAAACTTGTCAAAATATAACTTTAACTCTTCAAAACGTAACTTTAACTTGTCAAAATTTAACTTTAACTTGTCAAAACGTAACTTTAACTTGTAAAAAGTGTAACTTTAACTTATCAAAACGTAACTTAAATTTGTCAAAACGTAACTTTAACTTGTAAAAAACGTAACTTTAACTTGTAAAAAACGTAACTTTAACTTGTAAAAATGTAACTTTAACTTATCAAAACGTAACTTTAACTTATAAAACCGTATCATCAACTTGTCAAAATATAACTTTAACTCTTCAAAACGGAACTTTAACTTTACAAAATGTAACATTAACTTGTCAAAACCTAACTTTAAGTAAAAAACGTAACTATAACTTGTCAAAATGTAACTTTACCTTGTCAAAACATAACTTTAACTTCTAAAAAGTGCAACTTTAACTTGTCAAAATGTAACTTTAACTTATCAAAATGTAACTTTAACATATAAAACCGTATCTTCCACTTGTCAAAATGTAACTTTAAAAGGTCAAAATATAACTTTCACTCTTCAAAACGTAACTTTAATTTGTCAAAATGTAACTTTAACTTGTCAAAATGTAACTTTAACTTGTCAAAATTAAACGTTAACTTGTGAAAATGTAACTTTTAAATGTCAAAATATAACTTTAACTCTTCAAAATGTAACTTTAACTTGTCAAAATTTAACTTTAACTTGTCAAAACGTAACTTTAACTTGTAAAAAGTGTAACTTTAACTTGTCAAAATGTAACTGTAACTTATCAAAACATAACTTTAACATATAAAACCGTATCTTTAACTTGTCAAAATGTAACTTTTAAATGTCAAAATATAACTTTAACTTGTAAAATCGTAACTTCAACTTGTCAAAATGTAACTTTAACTCTTCAAAACGTAACTTTAACTTGTCAAAATGTAACTTTAACTTGTCAAAATGTAACTTTAACTTGTCAAAATGTAACTTTAACTTGTCAAAAGGTAACTTTAACTTATCAAAACGTAACTTTAACTTATAAAACCTTATCTTCAACTTGTCAAAATGTAACTTTAAAATGTCGAAATATAACTTTAACTTGTCAAGTCATATCTTAAACTTGTCAAAATGTAACTTTAACTCTTCAAAATGTAACTTTAACTTGTCAAAACGTAACTTTAACTTGTAAAAAGTTTAACTTTAACTTGTCTAAATGTAACTTTACCTTATCAAAACTTAACTTTAACATATAAAACCGTATCTTTAACTTGTCAAAATGTAACTTTTAAATGTCAAAATATGACTTTAACTTGTAAAACCGTAACTTCAACTTGTCAAAATGTAACTTTAACTCTTCAAAACGTAACTTTAACTTGTCAAAGTGTAACTTTAACTTATCAAAATGTAACTTTAACTTGTCAAAACGTAACTTTAACTTGTAAAAAGTGTAACTTTAACTTATCAACACGTAAATTTAACTTATAAAACCGTATCTTCAACTTGTCAAAATGTAACTTTAAAATGTCAAAATATAACTTTAACTTCTAAAATCGTAACTTCAACTTGTCAAAACGTAACTTTAACTCTTCAAAACGTAACTTTAACTTGTCAAAGTGTAACTTTAACTTGTCAAACGTAACTTTAACTTGTAAAAAGTATAACTTTAAGTTATCAACACGTAAATTTAACTTATAAAACCGTATCTTCAACTTGTCAAAATGTAACTTTAAAACGTCAAAATATAACTTTAACTTGTCAAATCGTATCTTAAACTTTTCAAAATGTAACATTAACTCTTCAAAACGTAACTTTAACTTGTCAAAATTTAACTTTAACTTGTCAAAACGTAACTTTAACTTGTAAAAAGTGTAACTTTAACTTGTCAAAAACGTAACTTAAACTTGTCAAAACGTAACTTTAACTTGTAAAAAACGTAACTTTAACTTGTAAAAAGTGTAACTTTAACTTGTCAAAATGTAACTTTAACTTAACAAAACGTAAGTTTAACTTATAAAACCGTATCTTCAACTTGTCAAAATGTAACTTTAACTCTTCAAAACGGAACTTTAACTTTACAAAATGTAACTTTAACTTGTCAAAACGTAACTTTAACTTGTAAAAAACATAACTTTAACTTCTAAAAATTACAACTTTAACTTGTCAAAATGTAACTTTAACTTATCAAAATGTAACTTTAACATATAAAACCGTATCTTCCACTTGTCAAAATGTAACTTTAAAATGTCAAAATATAACTTTAACTCTTCAAAACGTAACTTTAATTTGTCAAAATGTATCTTTAACTTGTCAAAATGTAACTTTAACTTGTCAAAATGAAACGTTAACTTGTCATAACGTAACTTTAACTTGTGAAAATTTAACTTTAAAATGTCAAAATATAACTTTAACTTGTAAAATCGTAACTTCAACTTGTGAAAATGTAACTTTAACTCTTCAAAATGTAACTTTAACTTGTCAAAATGTAACTTTAACTTGTCAAATCGTATCTTAAACTTGTCAAAATGTAACTTTAACTCTTCAAAATGTAACTTTAACTTGTCAAAATTTAACTTTAACTTGTCAAAACGTAACTTTAACTTGTAAAAATTGTACCTTTAACTTGTCTAAATGAAACCTTAACTTATAAAACCTTATCTTCAACTTGTCAAAATGTAACTTTAAAATGTCAAAATTTAACTTTAACTTGTCAAATCGTATCTTAAACTTGTCAAAATGTAACTTTAACTCTTCAAAACTTAACTTTAACTTGTAAAAAACGTAACTATAACTTGTCAAAATTAAACTTTAACTTATCAAAATATAACTTTAACTTGTCAAAAGGTAACTTTAACTTATTAAAACGTAACTTTAACTTCTATAAAGTGTAACTTTAACTTGTCAAAATGTAAGTTTAACTTATCAAAATATAACTTTAACTTGTAAAATCGTAACTTCAACTTGTCAAAATGTAAATTTCACTCTTCAAATGGAACTTTAACTTTATAAAATGTAACTTTAACTTGTCAAAACGTAACTTTAACTTGTTAAAAACGTAACTTTAACTTGTAAAAAGTGTAATTTTAACTTATCAACACGTAACTTTAACTTATAAAACCGTATCTTTAACTTGTCAAAATGTAATTTTAAAATGTCAAAATATAACTTTATCTTGTCAAATCGTAACTTTAACTTATAAAAATGTAACTTTAACTCTTCAAAACGTAACTTTAACATTATAAAATGTAACTTTAACTTGTTAAAACGTAACTTTAACTTGTAAAAAACGTAACTATAACTTGTTAAAATGTAACTTTAACTTGTCAAAACGTAACTTTAACTTTTGAAAAGTGTAACTTTAACTTATCAAAACGTAAATTTAACTTATAAAATCGTATCTTCAACCTTTCAAAATGTAACTCTAAGTCTTCAAAACGGAACTTTAACTTTAAAAAATGTAACGTTAACTTCTCAAAATCTCACTTTTACTTGTCAAAACGTAACTTTAACTTGTCAAAACGTAATTTTAACTTGTGAAGAGTGTATCTTAAACTTGTCAAAATGTAACGTTTAAATGTTAAATTATAACTTTAACTTGTAAAATCGTAACTTCAACTTGTCAAAATGTAACTTTAACTCTTCAAAA